>CM074501.1:26779516-27289684 GCA_037389245.1 Oryzias sinensis
AAATAATAATAATAGTAATAATAATAATTAAAGCCGCAAGCGGCGTTGTATGGCCCGCAGACGCAACCCGCCTTCCACGCCCCACTCTACGCACCAGTGCCACCCTCACCGCCCTCACCACCCACCTTTGATGAGGGCTAGTCAAAGCTGCATATGCTAATAATGCTAACTATGGTAATGTGGCTAAAAGTGCTAGCATTGCGATCAGCATCATCAACTGACTAGAAAAACACATTGCTCCGTTGGTGAGAGCTATATGTCATAAGTTAGTAAAAAACACTTTTTTCAAAATAGCAGCTTTTCTGTTGATTTTATCTCCATAGCAACCATTTTATGTTTTAGTCTCGCCTCGGGATGACGATGAAAATTCCAACGATGAGTTTTCATTTGTATCTGGTGCTAAAGGTGCTTTTTTGAGAAAATTACAGATGGCGGCCTTTTCCCAAGGTCAAAGGTCAACGACACTTCTGTGGTGTTTGTAGACTGGAGCTGGCAGCAAGTGTGTGCAATTGCGTGAAAATCGCTCAAACAAAAGTGTCGTTTCCCCATATCGTGGGAAAACACGAAAATCGCCAATTCTCAGAGTTCGCCACAAAATGGCCGACAATCCGTAGGTCGTGTGGCCGCCCCGTAATGATTTCAAAACTTCTTTGGGATATCCCCGACAAGGGGGTTTTGGTTTCGCGACTGTATTTTGAAGTACATTTTGTTGGGCCCCATACGCGATTTTCGGCCCATTCGTTTTTTTGACGGGTTCGCTGGCAGTGATGTCATCGTCTTCGGGGGGTGACGTTGACTTTGTGGAAAATTCATTTGCAATTTATCCCAGGTGTGTGCACGTTTTGGTGACTTTTCGAGCATGCGGCAGGGGTCACATTCTCGCTGAAAGGCAGCGAAGTCGTCGTTCCAACTGCGAAAACAATATGGTCATTGCAGTCAGTGACTGCTGCTGCTGGCCATAATAATAATATAAAAAATAAAAACCCCAAGGGAACCCTTAATCCCTGCTGTGGATGCATCGCCGACCCCCGGTGGGCCAGACCAAGCTCCAAACAACCGGCCACGGGCGAAACACCGGCCATGGGCAACAGGCCCCAGGCCCAGAAGCTCAAATTAAGTACCTCTATTGTCCTCTTTGTATCCCCATTTTGACAAAACACAGTTCCCTTTTACTTCTATGCTGATGACAGGCAGATATATTTACAGATTAAAAAAGATTTCTCTAACTGTCCAGGATGTACCCTGCCTTTGTCCAACAGTAGCCAGGTTAGGCTCTGACAGCCCTGTGACCTAAAGAGGGATACACCACTTTTGTCATGTTTACAAGTAGGGATGGGTATCGTTAAGGTTTTAACGGTACTACTACTCTTATCGATACTGCTTATCGATCCGGTATTTTAACGGTACACTTATCGATACTTTTTGAGGATGAAAAATGAATAAATAAATAACAAATGAAGAACATGAAGCATTTGATTTCCTCATTATGCAACAACACTGTTTTTTTAACAAGAAATTTTACTTTATATACATGAGAATGTTCCAGACGGGATATTCATTTAATTATTTAATCTAATTATTTTTATTCTTTATGAGCGTGATGTTTCCTTTGATCTTTTGTCCATTTTCCACAACCTTGAATAGACTTTTCTGTCTGTCAAACACCCAGAGTTAAGTTAAGTTGTTGTTAGATGATGGAAACAAATTCACGTTGATGCCGACTCCTTTATATTTATTTATTTTTGTTTAAATCCAGTAAACCCAATAAATTATATTAATTTTACAGATGACAACTATCATTAGTCATTAATTATTATTAAGTATTAGGAAGCAGCTGATAGTGTGTCACGGGTCTGGAATCATAAGCGGTGAATCTAAGCCCCGCCTCTCAACCTGTCTGTGTAGAACACGCCAACACGCCGCTCCAGCGCGTTCTACACAAACAGCGCAACATGCGGTCATCGTGGCAGCAAGGTGACAGGATGGTAGAGGCTCCTTGATGCAAACTTCATTAATTTTACGCAGAAACAGGTGTTCTTAGTCTAGGGTGCTCACGTGTCCCCTACGAGATCGCCACTGACTGTGTGTGCGCTGCCTTGTCCTGTGTGTGTACGCGCGCGGCGCGTGCTGTCTGAACAACAGCCCCGCCCCCCGTGCACACAAATAGTCAGAGCTCTCCGCTTCAACGAGAATACCGAAATTAATATCATCATTAATTAACTCAAAATTGACTGACTTGGTGAGTTAAATATGGCAGATAACGCTTGTGGGACACACACAAAAAAAGAAAAAGTATCTTCTCCAGTACCGATAGCAGAACCGTTCAGGTCAGATCTTAACGATACAGCGGTCCCGAAGAATGTGGCCCCGGGGTTGGTTCAATACCGGGGCACGGTACCCATCCCTATTTACAAGACATTAGAGGTAAGATCTTAAGCCCGAGTCTGAGTCAGAACCCAACCGCCGGGTCGGGAACTAAAATGACTTTCTCTCGCTGACTTTTTTTTAATAAATATAGGTTTATAAAAATGTAAACTAAAATGATGTGTGGGTACTAAACTAAGGAATACTTATTATAAATTAATAATTTGGTTAAAACAGAGAAGGCGCTGTAAGGTAATTGCTATATAACTACTACTAAACAGGAAGCGCAGACTCAGAGCCAGGTGGGCTGCAATATCTCCGCTTAATTAAGCAAGTGTGCATCAAGATCTCTCTTTCACTCTCTTTGTCTGGTTGGTTATTCTATGTTCCAGCTTTATTTCGTTGTGCAAATGCATATATCATGATCATAAAAATATGTATATATTTTAACCTTAAGAAATCTTGCGTTTTTTTCTGCCAAAAATACCTTGGGATAAATTGAAATTTCGTGTTTGCTTCGTGCTCGGGCCTGCAAATCAAGTTTATTGGTAGGGCCTGGGTGGGGTCGGGTTGGATTTTTTAGGCCCAATCTTACCTCTACAAGACATCAGAGCGTGGAGGGTCCTGAGCTATTTTAATGACAACCCCCCCCCCCCCCCCAAAAAAAAAACAAAAAAAAAAAAACAAAACAGGGGTGATGGTAAGCACCTCATGTGACCCCCTAAGTTGATCTGGGTTTCCTGGCTCCACATTTAACATCTTCGCACCATATTTCGCAAATTTGCAACCTACCATTGAGTCCAGGACTCCAATTAGTATCATTATCTTGGAAAA
The DNA here is from genome assembly GCA_037389245.1 of Oryzias sinensis. Taxonomy (NCBI): domain Eukaryota; kingdom Metazoa; phylum Chordata; class Actinopteri; order Beloniformes; family Adrianichthyidae; genus Oryzias; species Oryzias sinensis. Next base: position 26,782,715 of record CM074501.1, read on the forward strand.
AGTAAAATACTGCTAAAAGCCCATTGAATCTGAGTAAAAGTACTGGTTTGCATCTCTTCAAGTGAAAGTAAGAAATGTGCTAATTTAAAACTACTCTTAAGAGGACAATTTAAGTACTTAAGTAAACGTAACTTGTCTCTACCCACTTCTAATAGGGATCAAGGGTTTATACATTAGAGAACAGGAAACAGCTTCTAGGTGAAGGCTATTTTGGTGCTTTGCATAGAGTGTTAAGTTACACAGCAGGTTTGCATCCCCACTGTGTATAATGTGAGGGGGAATAATTGGTTCTTGCTTTACCAATGTAAATTAGCTTATTATTAACCAGAAGTTAAACTACAGCTCTAATTATTCAGGAGACAAACATGATTTGTACTTAAGAAAAATGGTGTCAGTTGTTAAAAAGCGAATTAAAAATAGATTTTTTTAAACTTAATATAAGTATAGTTTTGTTTTATTATGTATTAAAGGCCCACTCCAATGTAAATTGTGTTTTTGATGTTTTTGAGATGTTCTTATGGAGGACACATAAAAGAAAAGAAAATTAAGCTTAAAATTGCATTTCTTAGTATTTCTTATTTAAACAGCTCTGGATCAGGAGAGGAGTTTAAAAAAAAGAGTGTATTTGTGACATAGCAAATACAATCGGTGGGTCACAAGCTCCCTACTTGTTTAGTTTGGTCTTTTTTAGCTAATGTGAGGTCCCTGGACAGCAAGATGGATGATGTTCGTCTAATCCGATCAGCGAACCGGACAATGAGTAACTGCTGTGTGTTCATCTTCACGGAAAAATGGCTAAACAACAATATTCCCGATTCTGCCATACAACTGGAACAACTTACATGCTATCGGGTGGACAGAAACATCGTAGACGGAGGAAAAACTTGCAGCGGCTGGGTTTGTGTTTACATCCGTGACGCATGGTGCCGGGACGCTAAGCTGGTAAGCAAACACTGTTCACCCTGGGCGGGGTTCATGATGCCGAAGTGTTGTCCTTGCTGAGAGAGTTTACTGCGATTTTATTAGTGGCAGTATACATCCCCCCCAAAACCAATAACTGTGACAGGAATGCAGCGCTAAATGAACTATACCAGGGGCCTGTTTCACAAAGGAGGTTAAGTGTAAACTCTGAGTTCATAAACCCGGAAATCAGGGAAACCCTGGGTTTTCCGTTTCAGAATCGGAGGTTTGTCAAACCAGAGAAAGCAGAGTAAGTCAAACCCGTTTCTGAAAGAGAGGTAACTTTTACTCGGAGTCAGTATCCATGGTTACTTATGCTGTCAACCTAACCTGGTCGGGAGCAGGTTTTATTCTCCAAACTCGAAGTTTTTGCCGGTCCCCTCCCCTTTTTAAAGACGAAGCGGTATTTTTCGCTTCAACCTTCATTGCCCACATTTCCGTCACACAATCTAAGTGACAAGAATGGCTTGTCCTTTTTTGGAGGACCCAATAGAGGAGGAGGCTGCATTAATTCGTAGAGAATTATATTTACCTCGTACGAGGATTTTGAGACCTCGACTCGATGTTTTGTCATTTCCCCATACGTTTTTGTTTGAGCGTTACCGTTTTTCGTTGCAGTCAATCACATATATAAAATGAAAACAACATTAGGTCTTGCTATGTAGATGTTTCATATGTCAAATATATTTATACTTCATTTTTAGCTGCTGCCATGTTCTTTTAATTCCTGCAGGATTGCATCTACATGAAAATGAAATCAGGGACATTGAATTAGATTAATGTAACAATTACTTTTTGGAAACACAATTTTCTAGCACTGCTTACTTTCTTAATCCCGTATAAACCTATACCACTTGATCAATACAGGGGTAGTGTTGCAGCGTGTGTGTGCTGAGCGGGGTGCGATCCACGAGAGACAAGGGGAGGGGCGATTGCAGGTGCAGATGGGGGGGGGGTGAGCACGGATGAGGAGGACGGAGAAGGTGTCATTCCCAGAATAACTGTTTTGGAGTCATTCTTATTCCGCTCTGGAGGTTGAGGGTTTCGAACGGGAAGTGAACCCCGAAGGAGAATTCCCTTCGGCCCTAAAGGAAATCTCCCCTGCGCTTTTGACCACTGTCGGAAAGACGAGAGAAAAGAAGGAAGTCTTTGCGCAGCGAAAGGTTCAACAGTAGACAAAAGTTCACTTTTAAAAACACAATTGCATGTATTAATATTAAACTGACCAACGTTTGCTAGAGGGGAAGGTTAACAAAAAAGTCCTCTAAACATTACCGACGTTAAAGGCATTTTCTCCCAGATTGGTTCTGTACACTATGCAGCATTTCATGCATTTACACCAGGAATGACACTTCAAAAGTACTCCTAAATATAGCCATTTTTTATTTCACTCCTTGCGCTATTTAAAAAGTTATTACAGCCAATATTTTATAACAATGATTTAAATGCAAACTTAGGCATTAACTTGAGCAGCTATGTTTTCCACGCTCACTGTCTCTGTTTTGCAGATGCAGCGGTGTTGCTTTTCTTCTGGAATATGTGCTCATATTCACTGTAACTCTGCAGCAGCACGTCAAGTTCAGCTGGCGAAAAATACGCAGACCTCTTTTTTTCACGGTTGCCATGGTGACTCGTGATATCTGCGCTCCATTGATAATGGCTTCTTATAGACGCGGTGCGCACGCTCACCTCCGAATCAGTCCACTCAGAGTTGATTGATCTAACTCGGATCAGCTGCTCTGAAACTGAAAACTCAGAGTTGTTAATCTCTCGATTGACCAACTCAGAGTTCAGGTTTGACCTCAGAGTTGGTTGAACCTCCTTTGTGAAACAGGCCCCAGGCCATTCGTGAACAACAAACAGCACATCCAGATGGCTTCATCATTCTCGCCGGAGACTTCAACTGATCTCAAAACAGTGCTACCAAAATGTCTTCAGCATCTGCATTTTCCAACAAGAGGAACATACTGGACCTTGTTTACAGTCCTCACAAAACAGCCTACAGAGCAGCCCCCCTCCCCCACATCGGAGCATCAGGCCACATCAGTGTTATGCTAACACCTGCATACAGACAAAGGGTGAAACATGCAAAACCAGTCTTGAAGAAGGTAAGAGTGTGGCCAAAGGGAGCATCCTCTGCCCTCCGGACTGCTTTGAAACAACAGACTGGGACACGTTCAAACAAACTGCCACCTACAGCAACCTCACAGACATTGAGGAATACACAGACACAGTAACCTCCTACCTCACAAAGTGCATCAATGATGTGACACAAAAAAAGCATCATCATTCGAGCCAACCAAAAGCCATGGCTGACAGGGGAAGTCAAAGGGCTGTTGAGGGCCAGAAACAATGCCTTAAGAGCAGGGGATGAACCTGGCCTTAGAAGCAAGAGCCAACAGGGGCATCAGGAAAGCAAAAAAGGACTACATGCACAAAGTATCTTCTCAGTTCAATGACAGCAGAGATGCACGGAACCTTGCACCACAGAGCTGTGAGAACAACACCCACCTTCTCAACAACCTGAACAACCTGAACTTTGAAGGACTAAATAGCACACACCCACAGAAAACGCCCTCCCCCCACGATCAAACTCTGCACCTGTCAACTGCCAGCTTTCCACCATCCGGCTTTCCACCCCACGGAAAGCTGCGGGTCCAGACAACATCCCAGGCCGTGTGCTGAAGGACTGCGCAGAAGAGCTAAAGAATGTCTTCACAGACATCTCCTTGGAGCAAGCTATCGTGCTTCAAGCTACCAACATCATACCTGCCAAAGAAGCCATCACCATCCTGCTTCAATGACTACCGCCTTATAACACTAATGCCCATCAATGCACCGACCCAAACGATCGACAGAGGACGCCATCTGTTCTGCTCTCCATCCAGCTCTCACCCACTTAGACAAAAAGGACCCATATGTGAGAATGCTGTTCATAGACTTCAGCTCTGCATTTAACAAAATAATACCACAGTAACTCATTTGCAAACTGGCAAATCTGGGTGTTAACACCCCCATCTGCAACTGGCTGCTAGACTTCCTGAGCCGAAGACCACAAACAAGCTGTTACGGCAATAACACCTCAAATAGAATCATTCTCAACACTCAGGCACACCAAAGCTGTGTGCTTAGTCCGCTGCTCTTCACCCTGCTGACACATGACTGCACAAGAACCCACAGCACCAACAACCTTGTGAAATTTGCAGATGACACAACTCTGGTGGGTCTCATGGCCAAGGGCGATGAGAACAACTACAGGGAAGAGGTAGATCTGCTGACAAAATGGTGCAGAGATAATAACCTCCTGCTAAATGTCAGCAAGACAAAGGAGATTGTTGTCAACTTCCAGAGGGGCCACACTCAACACCTGCCACTGATCATCGATGGTACTGCTGTGGAGAGAGTGCGAAGCACAAAATTCCGGGGGGTACACATCAATGAGGACCTCTCCTGTACCGCCAACACCACATCATTGGCAAAGAAAGGTCAGCAACGTCTCTACTTCCTGCGGAAACTAAAAAGATAAGGTGCTTCACAAGCCATCATGACCACATTCTACAGAGGAACCATTGAGAGCATCCTCTCCAGCTGCATCACTGTGTGGGGTGGTGGCTGCACACACAGCAACAGGAGAGCCTTTCTACCTGTCAACACAGGCTAGGAGAATCATTGGAGCACCAGTCCCTTCCCTGCAGGACTTCTACATCTCCCGCCTCACCCGCAAAGCACTACAAATTATCAAGGATGCACACCACCCTGCACACAACCTGTTCAACCTTCTGTCCTCGGGGAGGAGGTACAGGAGCCTCCGCTCCCACACCACCAGGCTCAGAAACAGCTTCACACACCAGGCCATCAGGATGCTAAACACGCTCTCCCCTCTCCACCTACCCACCACCCATCTCCCCCCATGAACAGTACTCAAACGAACCCCCCCACCCCAAACCCGCTGCCTTGAGATATTGCCTAAAGTGCACTCGCACTTTATTGGCTAATGTTGTAAATTGTCTTTCTTTTCTTTCCTTTTATTTTTTCTCTTGAACAGGCATGAGAGAGTAAGAAACAGAATTTCAATTCATTGTATGTGATGCACATATGAAGAATCGACAATAAAGTTGGCTTTGGAGTTTGACTCCAAAGGATCTAAAACTAGTTCCAGAATGGAGTCATCAAACCCAGATGCATGTGGGGGTGATGGTGGTGGTGTTGCTTCCCATCGCTAAGAACATCAATAGACACTATGTTTTAGAGCGGAATGGTGCTGTGAAATGTATGGCTTCATTGATCTGATGGGTCTACATCGCCTTTTACATAATGCATCGTTTTTATGGTTAGATGAAAAACACCAACAAATGAAGAAATGTGTTCTGAGCCCCCTTTTCTTCACTCTGCTGAATCATGACCTCATCACAACATCAAGGTCCAACCTCTTCATCAAGTTTGCCGATGACACAAATGTGGTGGGTCTCATGGTCAACAGCATTGAGACCACCTGTAGAAGTAAGGTGAGCAGGCTTGCTCTGTGATGCAAAGACAATAATCTCTACCTGAATGTGGAGAAGACTTCAGGAGAACTCAAACCCAGCACGCTCCACTGATCATCAATGGTGCTGCTGTGGAAAGGGTGAGCTGCACCAAGTTCTTGGGGGTGCACATCTCCGACGACCTGTCTTGGAACCACAACACTGCATCCCTGGCCAAGAAAGCCCAGCAACACCTGTACTTCCTCCGCAAACTGAAGAGGGCCGAGCTCCTACCCCCTCTACTCCCTGCTACAAACTTATACTGAAAAAGTTTAACACCTGCATCAGAACATCATCTTCACCAAAGACTGCCATCACCGATTCATCTACTTACTGCTCTTAGCACTGTTGTCACTTTAAACTGTCACTTTAACAATTTCATTGCTCTTTTGCACTATTTAGATTGCTGCATTCTTCTTATTATAGTTATTATTTTATAAGCTGCTTTCACTGTGGGCCGAGAGGAAAGTAATTTCATCTGTGCTGTATGTCATGTGTATGCAGCACATTGGACAATAAAGTTGACTTTGACTTTGGACAACTGATGCAAAGGAGATGCTTTTCTACGGTGGAAGAAAGTGTTTTAAATGCACAGTTTAAATATAATGGAGTCTTTTATGAGTTTACTTATGAAGCTAGGGGGAAAATAAAGTATTATTTTTCTAAAGCCAGTGTCACAATATGAAGCAATCAGAATAGGCGACATGGAAAATAGTGTGTACCAGGGACAGAGCTGCAGGGGACAAGGGGGGACAGCTGCCCCTCCAACATTTGTCCTCCCACTTGCATCAACATTAGGATTGTTATTAACAAACATTAAGAAATCATCAATACAAGTTTCTTTAAGCATTCCAAAAATAACAAAAGCAATACCTTTTAATTGGCCTTATGCTATGGTTGCAAACACGACTGCCACCACGCGATGGGGAGACATCGGTAGAGTCTTCAAGATTGAATGCCTCTGCCCGAATTTTTTAAATTATCGGCACGGTCATGAATGCAGACAGAGGCAATCAGCCAGCAGTGAGTCAGGTAAGGATGACGCCATTACAAAATCAGGCCGACAGCAGGGCAGCCACAGTGCGATTGCAGCCGGATTGCTGGCCTGCAGCATCTCTGATTGGACGATGTGTAAATGTCTCCGGACAGCGACTGCCCATCAAGTGGGTATATAAAACGTAGGCCATTCTGCACCACTACCCATCCCCAACTCGGATTCTTTTTCATCTTTGCCCTTCTTGGGCATGCTGCTCTTCTTCTATGAATAGTGCAGAAAGCACAATGTTCTGTATTCTCCGTATTCTTCTAAGCATCAACCTCAACTTGTAAAGACGCAGGTCTTCCAAAGACCTGCGTCATTTTATATAGAGAGGGTCTTCCAAAGACCCTCTCTATATAAAATGTTCTAGCTTTGCCACTGACGTATGCTTGTATAGCACTTTACTAGCTTCTTAGAAGGCTCAAAGTGCTTTACAGTCCCAGTTCCATTCACACATACAGTACATGCACACATTCACATGGTGGCTCTGCTGCCCAACACTGGCACCAATCTTTAACCACAAAGAGCAAAGTGGGGTTCTAAGCAGGTAAAGTGGGGAACTGAACCTGCGATCTTCCAATCAGGGCTTGACCGTTCAACCTTTGCACTTACATTTTGCAGGATGCTACCATTTTTTGACATCTCCTCGGGGCAAGTCATCCCTGTGAGGAATTTACAGAGAAATATTCACCATGATATTTGTACAGAGGACAGTCTTCAGCCTGAAATGCTGGTGATCTCTTTAGGTGCCACTAAACACCACAATCCCCAGGGTTTCTGAAGGACATTCGCAGGTCAGTCATGGAGCAGACTTTGCATGGATTCTACAACCAGATTCTAACAGGCTTTTTATGCTAGATAACATTTCATGTTTCAAAAGCGTCATGAAACACACCTTACCTGTAACGGTTTTACCAGCACATCTATGTCAGGAGCATGGCCTCCTGAAGCCATGTGACTCTGCGAGCAGCCAGAGGGTTGAGGGGTAACAGACTTGTGACAAGGAAGCAAGCAGACCTGAAGGAAAGTTGGCTAAATGGACGTGAGGCAGGGTGACATATTGGGATGTGAAGAGTGGCGGAAAATGAGAAAACTAGGGGGAAAAAAGCTAGGTACAGAAGTAAAAAGTAAGGGTCAAAGAAGAAGAATGATGGGAGAAGGGTAGGAAAGATGGGATGCAGAAAAAGCAAGAACCAGGAGGAAGACAAGGATCAGCCCTTCTCTTTCTCGGCTGGCGATTCAGGAAGCCTTTGGGATGGCATAACCTAGCATGGATAAAACATACCATAATTTTAGAACTACATTTGTGAAATGTTCATTTTAAGAAATGATGATAAATGTTAAGTTCACAGCATGAGAAACAAAACACTGAAGCTCAATCTTCTGTAGAAGCAAAATATTTCAGTAAAAGATGTAAAAACTTAGAGAAGGTAAAAGATTTTATTAATAATAATAATAATAATAATAAACTTTATTTGTATAAGCACCTTTCAAGATAAAAATCACAAAGTGCTTCACAGTAACACACGGTAAAACATAGAATATTAAAAATAATCATGATAAAGCAATTATCGTGAGAGAAAGGGAGTTCCAGAGGGATGGAGTCACTGCAGCAAAGGCTCTGTCACCTTTAGTCTGTAACCGGGTTCTCTTAACAACCAGCAGACCCTGGTCACATGATCTCAGGGACCTGCTGGGAGTATACAGCTGCACAAGGTCTTTTACATAGACCGGTGCTTGGCTATTAAGAGCTTTGAATGTTATACCCAGGATTTTAAAATGTACTTGGGAACGGATTGGCAGCCAGTGCAGCTGAATTAATAACAGGATGACATGTGAAAACTTGGATGAATTAGTTAAAGGCCTTGCAGCAGCGTTCTGGACAACCTGGAGCCGTTCTAAAGAATTTTTTGCTTAAAAATGGGAAGATGGAGTTGCAGTAATCAAGACGAGAAGATATAAAAGCGTGGATAACCATCTCCATCTCAGGACGCGACACAATTGGACTCAGTTTTGCAATGTTTTGAAGATGATAAAAACATCTGTTGAATAAAACCAACGATCAACAGGTTTTTTGAACACCTTGTGTGTTTCAAAAACAGCATTTTTTTGGTAAATTGCTTTAGGGTTTCTGATTTAATAAACCAAACCGGCAAAAGTCATTATTTACAAACGACAATAAAGGAGAGATTGGTTTAAAACCTTCTGAAACTCGATTGTGACTAATTGCTAATCTTTCCTGCTATGGTTTTTGAGGAAATCATGCAAGGAAGTGAAAAAATTGATTGAACAAGAACATGAGACATTAGCATTGATATTTTCTAAGCCCCCAACTTATCCTTTAATTTAACAAACCAGGAATTACAAAATGTTGCATTTCCTCCAAAGAACACCAGAGGCTGGTTTCTACATTCTACATTAATTTTTCAGAATTTTCATTAATTATTTATTTAATGTTTATGTTTATGGCGAAAACACGAGGACTGTTATGACAGCCGAAAGGTAAACTGATCAATAACACTTTAAGCGCCAACTAACGCCAAGAAGACGCAACTGGGAGGGATGGAGAGGCAGAACAGTGAGAACATCTGGGATATCCGCCTTCCCCAGCCATACATTGCGTCCGGTGGAATCAATCATGGAGATAGCATGGTCAGCCAAAGTGAAAAATAAAAAATAAAAAATAAAAATGGAAGGATCACGAGGAATTAGGCTGCTGATGCCCAGAATGGATGAACTGCGGGGCGCCGACAGGTCTAATATAAGTCGCGTCAAACCTGAATACTTCCGAGAGGCCACCCTTAGGGGTCGACTCGAAAACGGGGCCCTGGAAAGAGCCCATCACATAGCCCCCACAAACCAGCCAGAAACACCTAAACCAACCAGAGAGAGAGAATACCAAAATATCTATTAGGTTGAGAAGACGGGGCCGCACGCAAAGCTGACTCATTCACGATACCTAGATGACGCAGAACCACACAGCAGAAACCGAACCAGGTGCACATCAAGAATAGGAACTACAATTCCCAGGCTCCGTAGGGGCGTGACGTCACTGATGACCGAGTTGAGCAGAGAACCAGGAAGAGCCTCGAAAAAGCCTCAACACAGAAAAATAAACACAGGAAGAGGACAGCATGGCATGCTCACCATAGGGATTCCAGTGATCACAGCATTCAAGAAGGCCCAGACATCTCCTGATCGAGCGCTGCTGACAACCCGAACACTGTAGGACACACCCTCCACAGATGCACGCCGGAGATGAGACTGCAGCGGTGCCGAAGGACACGCCGGGAGCCGCAACACTGCCTACTGAACAGCCGCAAAAGGAGGGGCAGATGCTGGGAAGACGGACGCCCCCACACCAGAAGAAGGGGGACCAACGAGTACGAAAAAGAACGGTGGGAAGACATATGACGCCGAAAAAGCGAGAACGAGATCAGCGAGCATGGAGAACCGGTGACAAACACAGAGCTCGCAAAAATGGAAGCAGAGGATTGGACGTTGAAGTAGTAGTAGGACGCTGGACAGGTGAGTTGATTAGACTGAACCGCCAGCAGGGAGGAGTAACCAGGTAAACGCACTGCTCGAGTTGCCTGCCCGAAATACTCCCAGGGTCGTTCACTTTCATCAAGACAATGATAAAAAGACTGGATCCTCCAGTTTTTTTCTTATTCCTCTCTCGGGTTGATGCAGGACAGAAATTCTTCAAACTGGGCCACAGACACACGGATTTAAGGTTAAAACGGCCGTCAGATTCAGGGGGAGCTCCTGCAGTAAATGGTGAAATTGATCGTACTGCGAGCGTCCCTGCATGACCTGTTAAGCCCAGCTACTCCCTCAACATCATTCGTATTTTTCATGATGTGGCAATGGATGAAGCTCAGAGTTGACTTCAGTTGCTCCACAGCCAGAGCGTCAGTAAGGCAAGGCCAGGCGTTGGGCAATAGTGAATTTGACGTGTCAAAAGAGAGGAGGTAGATGCGAATTTGATGTGCGAATCGCGTCCGGTGAGAAGGCAGCATTAGTGGCCGTCTCCTCAGCAACCACCATACTAAAATAACAAATAAAAAGTATTGTACTTGATTTTGATACAGACGTTCAAATTTGGTCAGAAAAAAAGGGTACTATCCTGATAAAGACAGCAAAGTGTAGGACTTCCATTATTCTTTCTTTCATTGCTTTGCCCCGCCATCACAATTCCTGGCCAATGACTGAAGAGATCTTTAGTCATGTGGTTTTGTTTACAAGCTTTGGTTCGTAACAGAAATCTCCGGTGGACGGCAATCTGAATACAGACCAAACGCAATGTTCAGGACTCGATTCGGACCAACAAATTTTTTCAGTCTGAATACACCCTAAAAATAAACTGAACCCTATCTGTCTTTCTATTTTGTGTATTTATGTAATATAGGTTTGATGTCTTTGGTGACCTGGTGTTGTCATTAGTGCTGGGAAAATGAACTGTATTGGAACATAACTTGATTTTCATGCAACCGTTTCAATCTCATGGATGAAAATGACTGATTTGAACTGAGAGACGCCATTGATGTATTGGACAAAATTCCAACAGTTTCCTTCCAACATGTCATAGATTTGCCACCGTTGTCTATTAGATCCAAACTGATTAGACTTTACACCTAAATGTAATCGTTTAGTAAAAACATTGACTTTTGGCTGTAAACATTTGATTTCTTGGAGACACAAAGAAGCAGCACACATTTGTCTTAGAATCAGGTTGGCAGAATGTTGCAGCATTTCGCAGCGCACACTGACAGACAGGTTTTCAAAGACAAAGCAGAGTGAAAGTGAGACATCGTGACTTACAGCTAAGCAGAGAGCCCGTGTTTCAGCAAAAACAGCACATTCAGTTTTTTTCTATGGGAAGTGTGGAAGGATTAAGAACTCTGACTGAGCTCTCAATTTGAACAAAATAGTGATTCTGATTGGAAAGACAAGCTAACTGCACTTTATCAACTCAGGATTCAAATTTTCTCCACCACGATATGATTTGTTTTGTGCAGTTTGTGCAGTCATAAGCTGTAAAAAAAAACATGCTTTAAAATGTATAAATCCCCCCTCCCCGCATTATTCTCTGTTTTGGGTTTTATTTTGAATTTTGTTTTGTTCAAAATTTTCAGCCGGATAATAATTTGAAATGAAGGTGACGCTGTTTTCCTTCAATTGAATTTGAATTATGGAATCAAATTGAAAACATAATAGTTTTTACAGATTATCATATATTTTAGTTATTGCAACATTTTAAATTGTTATTGCATAATTCATTTTCCTCATTACTACACCAGTCAGATAAAACAAAGAAAAAAAAAAGCCATTAAAACGGCACAATGATAAAACTAGAATTAGGTATTAATAGAAAAATACTTTTTCTATAATCAACATAGCTGTAAAATATATTTCTTTTTCTTTTTTTTCTTTTTTGGCTGGGCTGTTTTAAGGGGTTGCTGCAGCATATCATCTGCCTCGGTCAAACGCTTTCCTCTGCATCCATCACAAATCTGGTTTCCCTGGCTCTATCTCCACAACATTTTGATGTTTTCATCCCTGATCTGTCTCCATTTTGCATTCATAAATCTTGTTGGTGGCATTAGGGGGTAGAAAGGAACTTACTCAGCAGCTGAGCTTCCTCTGGTGGAATGATCACACTGGAAGCGCTGCACAAATCAATATTCACACTTCACTCCAAGATTCCCTATTTGCAAAACACACAGGCTGGAGGGTGTCAGGTAACATTGGCTCCGGCTGGTTTCCATGGAAACAACCCAACCGCTTCTCGGAAGTTAGTTCAGTTTCCTTTCGTCAGCAGATGATTGCTGAGTCATTATCTCCCAGTGTGTGGACCCTCCGTTTTTAAGTCTCAGATTTACTGTCACGTTTAATAAAAAATTTAAATAATTAATAATAATGAACGCAAATCTGATCCGGAGGTTGGATTGCAAACACAAACCGGTGCAGCACAAATCGACACAAAAACAGCACAACAGCCTTCGCCTGCGCACAACGCAGCGGCGCATCTCTCCCAGCAAAGCTCCACACAGTATTTCCACCTTTTTTCTTTTTTGCATTTGCATTTCTAAATTTTTTTTTTGCAAAAGATCTTCTAGTTTGGCGTTGCGTTCACTGTCCGATCATAAGTCCATCCAGCTGTGGCGTATTTGAGGACCCACCTACCTGCAAGAAAAGGAGAACGAGCCAACAGCGGAAGAAAAGAGGCAGAGGCTGCGGTTAACCACGGAGAGGACGGGGAAGGTCCATGTGGAGGCACGGAGACACGCAGGATCCGCTAGGATGCTCCGTGGGACCACGTGACCGTGGACCTGACTGTTCCAAGTCCTCGATGGACGCGCTGCTGCTTGTTTATAATTAAAATACAAGCAAAAAACAAAAACGAATACAACTTTGAAACTAACAATAAATATTTTATAGCGAACTAAACGTTTCAGTTATTTCATTTTTTTTTAGATAGAAAAAGAAAATAGAATAAAAAACAGAATGCAATAGAATAAAACAGAATAGAATTTAATTACAGACTCGAGGTCCAAATTACAACATCCTAAAAAACAAAAGAAATAAAATACAAGAAAAAAAAACTTTAAAAATAACAAATAACAAAGAAATCTTTGTTTTTTTAGGATGTTGTAATTTGGACCTCAAGTCTGTAAAATTCTATTCTATTTTAATTCCAATCCATTCTGTTTTTTTAATTCTATTATATTAACTGTAGAAAAGGAAATTGCTGAAATGTTTATTTTGTAATAAAAACAATATTGCTTGAAATAGATATCTTCTAAATATTGCTGATCAACAAATATACAAACTTAATTAAAAAATTACAAAATAAATGGAAAAGTAGATTTTTTCTTTTTGTCTTTTTTTTGCACTATTTTTTTTCCAAAAACATATGTATGATTAATGAGAGATCCAGGCCATATTTTCTTATAAAGATCCATTTTAATAAGTTTTTGGTGTTTTTCGTATGTTCATATGGCATTTTCTCATGATAGAGGACAAATAAAGACAATTTGGCTCAAAAATGCATCTCTGAGTGTTTCTTTTTTCAATTTGTTGTGAATCAGGAGCAGATGAAAAAATGCTGTCGGAAAAAGAGGGTTTTTTGGATGTAGAAAATGGACGAGCCACAAGATCCCTGCATGGATCTAGACCAGGGGTGTCAAATTCACAGTGGGCAAAAATGAGGTAGGGAAGTAAAAGGGCCAAACTCAATATTTATTGAAAAATTAACTTTAACTGATATGTAATGTTTAACCTTTCATATAGTGTATGCTTATATTATATTCTATCATTACAGCCACGTTAGCTCTGCACACAAGACAAACACGTCTGTCCTTTACATTCGTGAACAGACAATCTGCCTTCCACCTGTCTTGAGAGCTCCTGTTTTCCATCTTTGTTTGGGCTATTTTTGTGGAGGGTGGAATTAATTTGTCGGATGTGACTGGAGCGTGGCTGTCAATGACTGTCAATAGAAAAAAGGAGGCTTGCTGGTTTTGACTGCGCGCCAACATTCTAGCAAAGCATTGTGGGATTTGTAGTATTAGCTGTACAGTATATACCGCGGGCCAGCTCTAATGCACATTTGATATGATCTCGCAGGCCAATTATAATTACACTGCGGCCAAATTTGGCCTGTGGTCCTAAGTTTGACACATGTGACCTAGACGCTGAGCTAGTGGCTTAAAACTGTACTGCTGGATGGCGCTGATTTTGCTCACCATTTTAGTTGCACCGCTAATGTTAGGTTGGGGTGTAAGGGGCTCTAAGCTAGTGGGTCCACACCAACAACTCAGAGGGGAATTTCTAATGAACTCGCGCCGCTCTGCAAAAACTATAGAAAACAACGCAAGGTTTTGGATTTTGCCTAAAAATGGCATAATTATAATAAAAAGACCACTGGAAACGCTTTTACAAAAGATGTAGTGGGACTTTAAAACCTATATTCTCACCATCTTTAACTTAACTCATATTTTACCATAAAGTAGGACTCATATCTGGATAGACAGTATATGTTAGTATGATATAACTTACAAAGAAAGGTGTTATTATGTTTTTTTTTTGTGTCAATGTGCACTTTTCCTCATAAATATGGTAAAAGAAACTGAGTTGTTGTACTTTGATCAAGTACTTTTTTGTTAGTAATTCTAAATTTATATTGGCCACACATCTGACTTTTAAGAATTGCTGACATGAAAACACAGACAATAGAAAACTTCAAAAGCCAAAATCTACTTCTACACAATCTTCTCACATTCCCACCCACCCTGTTTTTTTTTTTTTTACAATGCCATCTCTCTGCAAACTGTGAATCAAATCGTGACAGTACACGTTGCCGCTTCTCTCTTGTGTCACTACTGTTCAGTGCATTAACAGCTGGCGTGTAAAAAGAATTCAGCTGGGATGAGCTCTGCAGCATCACACTCTGCAGACGTGAAACTATAGACCTTTGCAGGGACTAGCAGAAGCTTTATCAAGAATTTTCTTGAGTCCAACATGCAGAGACAGGACACAATGTTCATAAGTAATTCAATCAGTGAATTTATAATTTACCTTCAAGCAACAGATTAAAAAAAGGGGGTTTTGTAAAGGTTCCTGGTCCAAATTCCAGTTTGGTCTTGATTTTAAGTATGCATGTTTTTCATATGCATGTGCATGGGTTTTCTATTACAGTCAAGGGATAGATGAATACATATTACAGTGAAAAGAATTACTGTGCAGAGGTAATTGGGTTAGTTTGAAAGACCAATACCTGATACACAGTGCACTCTACTGGTGCGTTTAGGAGAAGAAACATGAAAAAAGCTCATACGTTTTATGTGTGTGTGTGGATATATATATATATATATATATATATATATATATATATATATATATATATATATATAGTAGAGACAAAATCTGGACTAAAAATTATATAAATGAAACATGTACTTAAATGTACTTTAAGCACATAATTCTTTTAATTTGGTAAAATAGCTGTGAAGCAGACTCATCTAAAAACATGTTAGCAGTTTAGCTTGATACTCCACTAGAGGGTAGAAAGTCATGATATGGAAGACTCCAATTTTTGTCTGCAAATGACTACTAAGACCTCTACTTCTAGAGAAAGCCTAAAGTATAATTTAAATTCAAATCTAAATTCTACTCATTATATGAGAAAAAATATGGTTAATACAATGTAAACCATGGAACATCACTGTAAAATGGTTAGGATGTTTTTTCCAAATGTCCTCAATACAGAAGAAAAAACTTTTTACACCCTCCAAAGAATATACAACATTCTTGCAAAGTAAAAGCTTTCTTTATGTACATATACTCCAAACTTAAGTAGAAACTTACTAGCATGAAGTTGAGTGATGACCAAAAGAAGCTCTGAAGTGATGTGCTGATGTCTCAATGTTCACAAATTGGAATTATTGCTTGAGGATTTCTAGTCTTTTGTAATGGTTGTTTTTACTTATTATAATTCCGTTAGCTGATTTACTTTTTTAACATTTTTCTATGCTAGATTTATAGGATTGACAGGAATGCCTATTCACAAAGCAAATGTGCCTAAAAGAGGTTCAAAAAGTTGCACATTAGATAAGAGTCATATACCAAAATGCATCCAATGCATGACTTGGGCCATGTTTCATAGTAAATTATGTAGGTGGCTGGCCAGATGCATTGGTAACAAGGAGAAAGCAGTTGCATTTGAGGTTTTAAGAAAAAAGCTAAAATTTTAACCTTTGAAGTAAACCTAGGCACTTTAACGATGGAGTTGGGTCATCTAGACCTACTTCAGACAGTGCGCTGAACCTTTTTCTTCAATGATTTGTGAACCTCACTGATGTCCATGGATGCATGTTATGAAATCTTCCACTTTATTTTTATCTACTTTTATCTTTGCATTCACCTTTGTTATGGTAGGGAGAAATACGCCAGGATAGCACAAGGGTTAAGGGGACCGAACGATTTCTTTTAAATCCGTTAGTGGCCACCGGCCATTTGGAGGTTGCACGGTGGCAGTCCAATCCAATGGCAGGAAACAGCGGTATTACTGACTGATAGAGGTTCTCCAAGTTTCCCAAAATTGTCTGTTGATCGGCTGATTTCAATCTGCCACCCTCCTGTCCCCATCCTGTCGCCCGCGATCATAAGGGCTGCTAAGAAGACTCCAGAGGCCTGACGAGGACCTGACATCATTCTGCAATCCCTGCCATCAGGATTAAATGGGAGACTGTGTAGGTACCCACAACAGCATTGATGCTAGTACAAACTCATTATGCCACATAATAATAATAATGGATTGGATTTATCTGCGCTTTTCAAGAAACTCAAAGCGCTTACAGTGTGTCCATTATGCATTCACTTCTTATTCATACTTGGTGATGGTAGGTAACCGATGTAGCTAGGCTGCTCTGGGGTGCAGACTGACAGAGTGGCCATCATACCTCCCTTCTGACCACTACTGGGACTATCTATACACATCCACATACCAGTGGAGCACACTGGAGGCAAGGAGGGTAGCGGTTCACCATGACACGAGATTTCTGGGCTGGTGGATGGGATCGAACCGCCAACCTCGGACATTGGGACGATCACTAACTATTCTGAGCCACTGTCGCCCCCTAATAGTACCAAGGCGACTCCGACACCTGCGTTTTGACAAATTATGGTTGATTCTGAGAAGATTATGAAGATAAAACATTGTGCTTTCTTCAGTTCCCGCGAAAGCAAAGATAACATGCATGTTGAAGGGGTGTAAGAAGAAGAAGAAGTTATTGGGTGAGGCTGTGGCTGCAGCGCAGACTGTTTACCTTGACAGTATATAAACAGCTCTATATGCCTCTGCAGCTAATCCTAAGATTCTACAAAGCTTCCCCATCACGTGGTGGCAGTTGTATTTGTGACAGGAGCATTAAAGAGCCTCTCCGATCAACTGTGTGTTTTTAAAATTATGATTATACTGTTTTTAGCCAAAATCAAAAAACGTGTTGTTTTCAGACACTATTTCTGCAGAGCAGCAGGAGTTCAAAAGAAATTTGCCTCTAATTGTGGACAGTGAAATGCCATATGTGATAACCCTGCCTGCCTTTACTTTCTAAGCTACAAGAGTTCTGTTTTATACTTTCTCCAAGCAGCTAACCTCTTACACTTCTAACTAATAACATGACTGGTGCAACAAAATGGCGAAATACTATTTTTAAAACTTCAGACCTAAATAATAGCCAATTTTCTACATCAAGCAAATATACTTTTTTTGAACCAGACCTTTTTTCATCTGCTTCTGATTCACAATGATTAAAATAAAGACATACAGTACTCAGAAATGCAATTTCGAGCTTAAATTTCCTCTATATGTCGTCCATCATGAGAAAAGGCCAGGGAAGAATGCTAAAAAAAAACATTTCTACCAAAGTCAATCTTTTAAGTTTAAAAGGTCAGCAGTGTTTTAAGTACCCACGAAATATTTTTTATTTGTGACGGGCAAACATCAAAGATGCCCTTTCAGTGTAGAGAATTGATTCATGTAACAAAATATTTGGTTAAAATGTTTGCAGTCTGGAAAACAGATGTTCCACATGCGAGCTCATGCATGGTGAAGCAGTTCAGAGAAAGAAAGACAAATTGTTGTAGATTACACGCACAGGACCCAAAGTTTCTGCTTGTATGGTAGTTGGAGCGCTCACATTAAATGTATTCACTCACTCTCAGCTTTTTGTCTTTATGTAACCTGAACGTTGTGGCTCAGAGGCAAATGATCGAAGGTATTCCAAATAGAAATGAATCTTCCAGAACAACACTCTTCTTTTTGTTCTGTGGAAATCTGGTTGATAGTCTGCAAGCAGCACAACAGCACTGTTTGATGCATTACAGTGCCTAGATAGCACAAGGGTTAAAATGCTGCTGCAGTCTAATCTGATGTCTCTAATCTGACGTAGTTCAATCTAATGAGGATTAGTAAAAATCAGTATATATATCTTGTGATGTGATCTATCTTGCCCATCATCAAACTAGACAACAACCAATATCTTTAATGTTTTGCAATAACTTTTGCCAGTATCAGATGCTTCTAATTTTTGTCTTTAGCTTGTTTTCTTCCTGGGCGTCTTGGAATTTGGTGGAAGCTATTTATTTAATGTGTGCAATTATTCAAAGCAAGTCCAAGGTGGATTATTCCGTGATAGCTCTCAGGTCAAGATGTTCCTGGACGCCTTAATAGAAAATTGAAGCAGATTAGAACTTTGTCTTGAGCTACATTCACACCAAACATGTTAGGTACGTGTGCATTTATCCCATAGTGTCTACACTGACAAATAGGAGGGCTTCTTTCTTTTTCACTCAAGGCAGCGCTGCAAATATAGATGACCAAGGACTATTGATGACATCGAGCTTAGTAGCATCCACATTTGAAGAAACTATTTTTGCCATAACTGTCCAGTTGGAGGGATACATTTAAGGATGTGGAAAAGCCGAAGGGATAGGGAATCAATTTGGACTTAGCCTTGAAATCATATAATTCGCCGGGCAACGCCAAAAAAAAAGTTTTTTTACTTGGTATTATGAGTCAAGCTTGTGAACCTAAATGTCCATGCTCCTGTAAGTCTAAATATTTATCCTTTTAGTTTTGTTGATTTTCTTTAGGTTTGGCAAGAAGCCTCTTACTCCTCATTGCTTTTAAAAGGATTTGGCAAATTATAGGGAAATACAGAAGACAACATGAGAAGTGCAACACACATACTACATCTTCTCCTTTATGTTTGCCATTTCAGTTTAAGGCTCAACTCCATAAAACCCAAATCGATTTACTAAATAAGTCCGACAGCTGGAAAAGCGATTCATGAACATTTTCAAACTGTCCAACCTCAAATGAAGCTTTGTGCGATGAAGAAGAGCAGGATCATATCTCTCCAGGCTAAACAAAGTGCTGCATCACTAACCAGTGTGGTAGTGACTAAATCCTGGAATATTTTTGCAACAAAATGCTGACAGAATAGGAACAATCTGTAATGTTGGACTGAGGTCAAATGCAGAAAGCGGAGCAACTTTCACATTTGAGTAAAAAAAAACAATCTTACACCAAGCCCAGGAGCAGGATACCCAAAAGTAGCTTTTTTCCCATTGGTATCCCATCAGTTTTGCATGCAATGGGATTCAGCAGCTCATGGGCGCAAAACTAATCTAGCATTTACTGAAATGGCTGGGACTCCAGATCAGCCTAAATTCATATAGGAGTGAAACAGGATTCCCAGGCAGTGATGTCAATGCTGAGTTCCCATGTGGGGACAATCTGTGTCTTTTCTTCTTTAAGTCCCTCCCTCGTTTTTATACAACGTCTCAGGTTACATTCTGTAGGACAAGATTAAAAAAAAATGTAAGAGGAAATCTCATCTGCAGCCATATTTTACAACAAAAAGAGTCAGGTTGGTGGTACTAGCAATTGTGACAGACAGGTTAATTTAAAAAAATAAAGCAAAACGGAAAAGTGTGCTAAAAGTGCAAGTCTGAAAGGTTTTGAAAGAAAAAAGGAATATCAGGAATAATACTTACAGACAGGCTTATGCCAGACTCTGGGGCTATGATATTAGAAATTTGATTTGATAAATGAGGATGAGGGTAAGTCGGGGAAGAATATAGACCATCCCCAGTGGTCAAACAGCCCCAGCAGAGGCCCAGGTCCTCAGCCCAGGGGCCCCATCCCCCGAAGCGCTGACCCCACACCACCCACCCCACAGAGAGAGAGAGAGAGAGAGAGCAGCCTGAAAGCCCCCACCACCACCACCACCACAAACTAAAATAAAATCTTTTAAAATACTCAATCTGTTTCCAATTCTTTTTAAAATAAAGTTTTTATTTTCATTTCCATATATCAAAATAAACCAAAGATCATGCACAGTTCTGATGCGGGGGAAATGAAAGGGAACAGAAGAAAACTTTTTTATCTGTCCCTTGTACATTTAATGGACAAACACATTTTAGAGTAAATAAAAGAAAAATACATTTGCTGGATACAAGTAACCCTTTGTATATGCTAGGCACTTTAACGTTGGGAGTTGGGTCATCTTGATCCACTAGACAGTGCTCTGAACCTTCCATGATTACATGAAATCTTTCCACTTTATCCACTTATTATGGTAGGAGAACACATCAATGGAAGGTGGGGCCATCTAAGATAGCATAAGGTTTTAAAGATATGTATATATAAAAATAAACATACAATAAAAAAACCTTTAAAATACCTATAAACAAACAGGTTTACATTTCTGCAATATAGCATATAGGTATGTTTGATCACGACAAATATCGTATTTTATTTGATTTACATTTGTACAATCAAGCATCTTTACATTACGTTTCTGAGTGTCTTGCTGAGCATCTCAAGACTTGCAGCTAATGTTACCGCAGGCTTGAGATAAGTGCACTCCATGAACAATTGGCAAGGAAAGTAAACACATCATCATGGCCTTAAGTCACAAAAAGACAGACAGATCTGTGCAGGCAGAAGTGTGCAGCACATCACGGCCTTCATGACCTGTACCAACCACAGCCTGAAATGAAGAGCCGTCATTACTCAGCTATCAGCTATTTGTTACACTATGTCCCCTTAAGCTAGCCTTCCTTCTTCTTTCCGCTCTGCAGCGACTTCCTGCTTTGAGCTCTCTGCATACATGATGAGGAGTCTGCACAGGCTTGCAGCTGGCATTATGCAGAGGGCATTCCCAGTCAAACAGACACAATGCTGTTGTCAAAGGATTCAAGGGAGTCTGAGGATAACATGAGTCCTGCTGCAGTTTTTTTTGTGAAGTTACACTGATAAATTAAGTCGGTACAAAGAGGGAGCTTCGAGTTTCACTTTTCTATGTGGTGTAGACATGATGTTGTGTTTTGTGTTTATACTTGTGTGTCTGAAATGACTTATCACGTGATGGGGCTTTTAAGTCTCAACTCATCATCCTCCTCATAAGTCTTTGCGCCCTCTCTCCCCCTCATTTTGTGTCTAGAGTAGTTACTTTCTGTTTAATGTTTACAACTCAAGGTTTTCTCACAAACACACAGAATATAGCAGTTGCATTATCACAGATACAGATAAAGTGTTTACCATTTTTCCTCCCTACACATGTAGTTTTGAGATCTTTCATAGATCTCTGTATATGCAGATTTTTTACTCTTTTCCTTTAAGAGGATTAGACATCATGATTCATAGACCTCAAAGTGATAAATTACTGTGGTACATTCCAGTTTGAGCTGGATGGGGGACCCCCACTCGCCAGACACACAGGGGTGCATTTACACATCTGCAAAAGCAACTGAACACGAGGGGCCGCGCAGATTCTTTCCATCCTTGCCAGGAAAGAAAAACACACATCCTAATAAAGTATGACATCACAGGATGGATCATTTTCAAGAAATGAAAGTTCTGCTTTCAATCTGATTTTGAGAAGAAAGGTAAAGTCCCATTTCACTTAGTTTTTCATAAACTTTCAGAGCAAATCAAAATGGACACAATAACGTTTCCATAGGTTTTTCGATATTTGTGTTCCCAAAGACTGCAGAACTCATTTGTACTCACCCTCAATGTGCTGTAAGGGGAGATGGTTTTATTGCCCAACCCACTTAGGCTGAGAGTTTTTGCTCCTGCATGCAGAACCCACCCTATTTAGGTCAGCACAGGCTTCAAGAAATCTACGCTCAGCCATTATTCCAAACTCTCCTCATTTACTAGTTTCTAACTGGAAGTGCACCAATCATATTTCCAGACTTCATTCAAACTTTGTGATCATTGATGGTTCATTGTAGGATATTTTGATAAAAATTGGAAATTACTAATTTGAAAACTCGTAACGTGACTATTTCATATTCTTTGCAAAATTTCTGGCAGCCTGTTGATAAAATTGCACTTTTAAAAAGTTTTTACTAAAGTGTTTGCAAATAAGTGACTATGTCATTTTCTGTTTATAAGAAAAATACTTCTGGGTTGCCTTTGGTTCATCCTGTTAGTAAACCTTGCTGATTCACAAAAGCAAAGCACCTTCAAAGTAAATCTGCAAGATCGCGATCATCTGAATCATGTAGCCCTAGCCCAAAATCTTAATTTGGCCTCTCTCTCTGTGTGGGGTGGGTGAAAAGAGGTCAGTGTCGCACCCGGGATGGGGCCGCCCTGGGCTGGTGCACCTGGCCCCAGTGCTGGGAGGGGGCTGAGAACCCGTGTTTGGACATCGTGAATGCCTACTAGCTGTCTCAAATTCACTCTCTCATATAACCTCATTAGGTATGTGGGGGTTTTGCCTGATGCGCCTTGGATATTTCTGCAGTGGTCCCCCTCCTATGGTTGCCGTATGGAGTGGGCCCCCCTTTCGGTTTTATTTGCACCTTAGACATGTAGGGCTCCTGTAGGGGTGCTTGACATCACGCCAGCAAGCAGCAGATGTCCTCCTGGCACCTACCCATTATAATTCTGAATCTACAGCTTAGACATTAAGGGCCCCTTGGTGGAGTGGAGGGACATCACTGTGAGTAATCAGGAGATAACCTCAGTGCCCTACCTACCCATTTTAACTGCACTCCTCCTTGTAGCACACACCCTCCCCTCAATATATACATCCCAACATAACACACACACATGCACACACACACCCTCTCTCAAACGCATACACATCGGTAAGGAAGGTGGGACTAGACCATCTGTCCCCTACCTTCCCGGGGCACGGCCCTGGCGCGGCCATCCCTTTGGGTGCCGGTTTCTGGCCCAGCGGTGCTCTCCGGAGGCAGGTGGAGGGGGTCATTACACCTGGGCCGGGGGTGTTCGTGTCCCTGGGGGTGGGTTCGGTCCTTGTCCCTGAGCCGCTGGGCCCCACAAATTTGCAACTGTGGAATACGCCTGGTCGCTATGCCTCTCTATAACACTTCTTAGCCTTTTTCAGTGCCCTCTCCTGGGTGGGAGGGGGCACTCTGATCAACCGTGGGCCGTGGTGGGTGGCTGCCTGAGTATGGAGCGGTCTCCTGGGGGGTCCTGGTCGCACCGGAGTTGGGCGGGGGTGCCTGAACTCCTGGGTGGTGATGGGGTGCCTGTCTGGGGCTGTGGGCGCCTTCCGTGGCCCTGCATTGGCTCTCCCGGCGCAGCGGGGCTGCCTCTGGGTTGGGCTGGGGCGGCGCTCTCTTTCCCATGCCCCTGCTCTCTGGGTCTGGGCCCCGCGTAGTCCTGCTGGCCCTGGCCTGGGTGGCGGGCTTGGTCGCTCGGGGGCGGTTGTTCCTGTCACCCTGTGGCGCTGGTGGTTCTCCGCTGGCGCTGCTGCCGCGGATCTGGTGGATGGCTGGGCACTCTCCTCTCTTTCATTCTCTACCATCCATTTAAGAACATAAACATTCTCACCTGAGCACAGGTGTTAGCCTACCTTGTACCAATAGGGGTCATGATGGAATGAATGAAATATCTCTAATTATTGGTTTTGAATGGGCATAGCATGCATGTGAACACTATCTGTTTGTGTACATGTTACATGTGGACATTTTGCAATAGCAGGTGTGTTGATAACATTTGAGGTGTGTGACAGGCCCACTCTTTTGTACTACATTTGAATCTTACCGTAATGATAAACAACTAGTAAACTTGTTGCTTATGCTGCTCTACTGTCTTATCCCCTCCTCCTATTATCACCCTCCTAACCTCTCTAATATCCTCTCTCTCTTCTTCCCTTTCTTTCTTCCGCGTGTCCAACAGACCAAATATTTTCAAACATGGTTGAAATTCATTAAAGCTCTGGCCTCACCATAAAAAGGGGTTTATTCAGACATACCTTTGGTTTGTAGTTCACAGAGCGTCAACTAATTGTGCTTTCAGAGGCAACATACGGGACAAGTTAGCCTTGTTTCCATTGAGCGGTCCGGTCGGGTACGACCTTTTGAGCATTTTCATTATAAAATAAACCAATTACCCAGACTAAATCATCTAAGTTTTGGGCTCCTGTTGTAGGTTCATAGAAATGGATTTGACTGTTAGGACGCAAAGCATTGCTGAAACCCATCACTGTATTGAAGATCACACAACAAAGAAAGCGCCAGGAAAAGGGCTGCATTCTCCTTTTCACCTGTTACCTTCTTCAAACAAAATTAAATGCCTGTATTCACAAAGCAATCAAAAGTGGAATAAATGAGCTACTTGACGCACTCTCTATTGTTGTCGCTAACTCACACCCACATGTGCCGTGATGGTCTAAACTTGAGTGGAAACGCTCACCTGAATTTGCTGGACCATTCTCAAATGGGGCGGAGCAGTTATGTGGTCGAATTACAGTAACATGACCACATATTAACTTACAAATAACCAGCATGTAACTTGTTTTAGTATAGAACAAAGTACATTAATACCTTTTAAAATACTGCAATTCCTTTCTCTCTAAGAAAAACATGATCATTAGATATCTGTTCAAAAATTTACTATAGTGCCTTAATTTTATCTTCAGAAATATATTCATTCACATACTTATCCTGGAATAGCCATGGGACTGGCAAGCCATAGAAATGGAGGAAATGGGGTAGTATGGAGGTAAGAGCAAATAAATCAAATAAGAAA
This sequence comes from Oryzias sinensis, assembly GCA_037389245.1. Classification (NCBI taxonomy): domain Eukaryota; kingdom Metazoa; phylum Chordata; class Actinopteri; order Beloniformes; family Adrianichthyidae; genus Oryzias; species Oryzias sinensis. Next base: position 26,807,823 of record CM074501.1, read on the forward strand.
ATATATATATATATATATATAGTAGATATTTGTAGCTCCTACTGTGAGATTAAACTGCAGGGCTCTGGTTCTTAGTCTCTGTTCAATTTTACTGAAAGTACATTATTTTGGATCAATGGTACTATTTAAATAATCGTGAACTCCAGTGAATATGAAACCAAATAATCAATAAAATCCCAACATAACGTTATGCATGTGAACATTAACCCTTTTTAATGAAAGTTAAATGAATATAAAATAAAGAAATAATAATATGGTGGATTTGCAAAATAAAATAAAATATAGACTCCATTGCACAATTAAAAACAATACACTACAGTGTGAAAACTTTTCAATCATAGCCCAGTAACTTGTTTTATCTTATGCTAAAGCTGCAAACCTCCCTTTAACTCCCACGCTGCAGGCCTGAATCGACATGCTTGCCCGGGACCAAATCTACAGTCGCTTCACTGAACCAGCAAAACAAGATAAAATAAGGTACCTTGTGCATCGAGTTTTAATCCAACTAACTTCTCTTCTCCCGCAGGCCCTGGCCGGAATGGCGCCACCTGACTCAGCCCGACTCCATTTTGGAAACAGCTACAAGTAGCAGTCACCACTCCTCGCTCTCGCCTCGCTTCTCTACGCCAGAGGTCCTCTGAGCTTCCTGGGTGGCTCAGAGTGCCATCTTGATCGACTGCCTGCTTCTCCAGTCCGGGAACAGTCTTCAGAGTTTTTTCAATTCAGCCGATCTTGTGGATTTCGTAACTAAGTCTCCTTTACAAACTCTGTTAGCTGCTGGCTATACACGAGGCTAACGCCACGGCATCCAACAGTCACAAGTCCTGCCAAGACTTACACCTACCAACGCTTTCAGCACTCCGACTCAATATGGACCATCTGGCATACTTAACTAACGATTCACAGCTGCTCAGTCCTTTCCTCTGCCAAAACTGAACTCTCCCTCCGCTCTCTCTTTCCGCCTCCTCCAAACCTCCTCACACGACACATTACGCCAATCAAATATAACTACATCCAAACACTGTTAAAAGTACTGCAACAATAACATTTCACTCATAATGCTTCCCAAACAATAACAAATCAGCTTCCATAAAGAAAATAAATTAACTGTAACAAAATTATTTATTTATTTATTTATTCCTGTCCTATTTTTTACCCTGGCTACATATTATTTTCCTGTCCTGTGTACAAACTATATTTAATAAAAAAAAAAACAATGGTAATGTAAGAGCATCTATTTTCCTTTAAAATTCCAGCTACTAGCCGAAGCTTGTCATTTTTCAAAGTATATAATGTAAGGAGGCATTTTTTCAGCCATACTGAAACTGTGCTGCCATCTTGTATTAATGTTGGCTTTTCGGACAGAAATGTTTTAATCTACCAATAATGTTTGTGCAAATACATTGATTACGCTTGTAATTTGTACAGTTTCTTCTTTAAATGAGCTGACTAAAGATCTGCAAAAACAGTCTCGAAGTTTTCTGGGGCAAGGAAGACAGACTGGCCTTCCTGTCCGGGTGATTTCTACACTTCTTTAAACTCTCAAAGTTCATAGATAAATCTGTTCAGATCATAGAAGAAACCAAAGATCTGCTCGTGGTCAAAGATTTATGTAAATTTGGCAAAGTGAACGAATTTTATAGCTGTATAAGACACAGCACAGGGGAAATGGATAGATACAACAGCCTATTAGGACAAGAACATAAATCTCACTGTAAAAATATATCTTTAAAAAGAAAAAAAGCATACAAAATTGAAAAAAAATGTGCATGCCCCAAAGGGCAACCCAAAAGGCCAAATATATTTTTATATATATATATATATATATACATATATAAATGATAGCAAAAACTTTGACAATACCCAGCCGGTTGGGCGGGGCAGTCTTACTAAATATGTCCAGACTTCCCCTCCCCTCTCCCTGGCCTCCTTCTCCGGCTCCTCTGAGGGGACCCCGAGACATTTCCAGGCCAGCTGAGACACGTAGTCTCTCCAGCATGTCCTGGGCCTTCCCCAGGGCCTCTGTCCAGTATGTCTTCCAAACATCTGGACTATAGCATTAGGGAGTGATGAGACCAAGATTGAACTTTTTAGCCACAGCCATAAATGCTACATTTGGAGAGGAGTCACAAAGGCTTATGGTGAATATAACACTATTCCTACTGTATAACACGGAGGGGGTCACTAATGTTTTGGTGATGAGTAAGCTACAAAGGCACAGGACACTTGGTCAAAGTTGAATACAGTGTGTATCAGAAGACAACACGCTGTAAAATGTAAAGTAACTTGAGGTTTTCTGCCAAGAAGAATGGGCTGCTTGGCATAAAAAACTCTCTGCCAACCTACCCATGCAGATCAGTGAAAGCTGATGTGCTGTTTGACTCTAAATGATAAGGCGCAAAGATAAACAACATTTATATGAGGACAATGCTAAAATTATGGTTTGCTGTTTAAAATCTAGCTTTATTGGTCAGACCTATTTAGGGTAAAAATGAAAGTTTTTCCTTTAAATAAATCCAAAGTATATTTCTAAAAATGTTATTTAGCTTTTAGCTGTGTGTGGTAAGCACAAGTGTGGGTACAGTGTAAGGCTAATGGTGCTGATCACACTTATGACATACTGGTGATGCTGTTGTATACAGCATACCCGCGCCTCATCTACTTCCACCTCTTCTTGGTTGGTTGTGGCCATTTTGCCCATTTTCCACATATGAAATTTCAGTCTTCGTGATACATGTGTGATATACATGATCTTGGCAAGTGTTTCAAAGTGCAGATATAGGCCGGTTGGCTCGCCAACAGGTCTTTGTATGAATTTGGTGAGGGGCTGTCTAAATTTTAGGTTGATTTCGAACTACGCAGTTTACATGTATCTTATGTAGTTTATACACAATCTTTACACAAACCTTACGCAATTATGCATGATTTTTGCTAGATGCATACGCAAATTTAAGACTTTCCGTGACTCCTTTCCATATATATCTAAATGCGCTTTTCATGCATGTACTAACATGTAGAATCTTTATTACGTTATATCAAGTATTATTACATTAAAATTACATAATTGATATATGAATCACTAGTGAATTATATATTAACACTTAATAACTATGCACTTGTCTAAGCTCTATATTGACTTACGTTCTTTGCCGGGTTTATTTGTACTTCTTCCATTGTTTTAAAGTGGTTCATTCCTAATACATTTGGAAATTTTTCAAGTAAAAACCACAACTTTTCTACTTTTCAAACATATATTCACATATGAAAAATTGTCATCCGTCTAACGCGGCCTATAATATTAATGTAGTAAAGGTACAAGTCTACTCCGTCCTTTAACCAAAATAAGCCTAGCCATAATAAGACCTTCTGGATTATTCTTTCTCGCCATCATCTCTCAGAGCACACCTTGACCACTGCCAGAGTGCCATCACCTGATTTGGCGTTTACTCTAACACCTGGTCATTCATTTCTATATAAACTGCACAACTTCAAACTAAGTCCATAAGTCTGCTTTGGGTCCAGCTTAATCTTAATATCTGACACCGCTCTTATGATGTCTGGCGCCATCTTGTTATCTGCAGCCAGGTCTCCCTGCATTTTTCCCTGCACACGTCCTTATCTGGTCGTTAAGAAAGTTGTGGGAGTGACTTAATCCAGTGTGTTTAAACTTGCAGCTGTTTTGTTTCACATTGAATAGATAAAACGGTAAGGAGCTACTTTGACAAAACTACTGGTACTGGAAAAAATTAAATCTGCTGCACTTTAAATCTGCTTCATTTTAAGAGAATTAATTTCTTCATTGCTGATGATTGGTAGGTGTTGGTGGGGTGCAAGTTATTTTGAGTTTGAGCTAACTTTAGAGTAAAATGTTTCGTTTGTTGTGTTTTTAACATGGAAGTTAATGTGAAGTAGCAATTTTTTGCAACCTGCCTCTAGTGGTCACTTAAGGAACTGCAAGATTTTGCTTTTTTGGGTTTGGGAGTTTGTTCAGAACCCTTTATTTCAACCGGCATGATATTCCAGACATGAGATATCAACCACATTTCCTCATTGCAGTCCATTTTCTGCTATCAGGCGATGAAGATTATTCCTTATGTATCTTAAGAAAACTTTTTCCACCATTTCCACTATTTTCTCTGTGCGCCCCTCAGCCTCTTCTTCTATAAGTAAACAAATGTCTGAGTCCAACATTCAAGGGCAGGACTTCCATCCCCCTCAAAGATAACTGGCCAATGACTCATACTGAGTGGCCCCAGTCCTCCCTACTCTTTCCACACAGTGCAAATCATTTCCTACAGCATGGGTGTAAAAGCAATGGCGTATGGGCGTCTGGTTCCGAGTAATATCATAATACCCATCATCTTTCTCACTTGCACAGATAATTCCTTTCCTAAAGCTTAAAAAAATGGCAAAGCTGCATATTTACGAAGAACTTAAAGTAAATGTCTTAATTTTCTATGACTGTGAAATTATCAATAAAACATAGAAAAAAAACAGCCATGGATGTTGTCAACATTTCAGCATATCCCTTTCAGGGGTCGCCACAGCCAGAATCAGCTTTCATTAATCTGTTCAAAATGGTTTGATTGAGATGTTTATAATTTCAGATGCCTTTCCTGATACACAACCCTGTATTTTATCTGCAATGCATTAAGCTCATTGTGGTTCATGGAATCGAACCTCATGTTTCTGCATGACAGTCCTGGGCAGACTGAGCTATCACAGCTTTTTCAACAGATATGAAGTGAATCTACAAAGAATAAGAAATTACTAAGAATAAGAAAGAAGAGATTCTCCTTCCCTTAAATACTAAATTATTCCATTCTACTGAATATTTTCCATCCATCCATCTTCAGAACTCTTGAGTCCCTAAAAAAACATAGGGGTTTCCTGCTGATGACGCTTGAATGAAATATATTTGAACACTTTATTGAGTAACTCAGCTTCATTACTGTAATAAGAAAAACAGCTGGAGCTTTTGAGATCAGTCTACCAAATGACTACTAGATGGCTTGTTATACGAGCAAGTCAGCCCCATTATGATAATGTATAACAGGTCAATCATACAGCATGTTGAGCTGCAAACTTGAAACACCTATAAGAGATTTTCAGCAGACATCCGTTGTTAGATATAATGTCCATAAACTATTGTTAACTTGAGGATGAAGCTATGCAAAACAAATCAGGTTTTATAGATGATTAAATTGTCTGTTTTAACTTATGGTGTTATCATGTTCCAACAACTCTTGTTCATGTTTTTGAAAGCTTTGGGGTATTAGAAATTGTCCTGGGAAGAATATGGTGAAATGAAACAAAAAACAAATCCATTTAAAAACGGCAAATTATGAGTAATTACAGTCAAGACGATGGAATCATCTTAGTTTATTTATCTTTATTTTCTGATCAATTTCTGATGAATTTCTTGATATCTGATATGGGTTTAATATATTTTTGTAATTTTATTGTGTTTTCATTATTTTAATATAATTAGACTATTTGTGCTAAATATCCTAAATGCACTGCAAACTAATTTGTGAATCTGTAATTGTGTTTCCAAATACTTAAATCACAACATTTATGGAGCCAATTAATAAAAAATAATATAAGTCCTTTTTTAAAATGCAATTTCTTATGAGGAATTACAAAAATCAACATTTTTTTATTTTTATGAAATTATTTTTAAATTAGAACCTACACTGATTTTTATATATTTACAGCATTATTATTTATATATATCAAAAAGTAGTATTTACTTTTCAGAGATTGTCTAAGTCTTTTTATTTAAAAACTCCTCCCTATGATTTCAAATCGACTAGAAATATGATAAACAGAAGCTCCTTATTTTAATAACAATAAACTCTCAGCAAATATTAGTTACAGTTGAAGATAAGCATTCTTTCAACTCTGATCATCTGTTGATTTTGTGTCAATAATTAGGTTTTATATTTTAATATTATAATCTTATGTGAAATTTTGTTCATATAAAATTTTACTTGTGAATTCAAGGCTAGGTGATAATTAATAATCAATGAGCTTTTTTTAAAATGTTATTTTGTGTAATTTAGCAATTTTACTAGTTTTTGCCGATTTGCTGCTTTCAGAATAAAGGAGTGTCTTACGGTATAAAAGAGACAAAAAGTATTTTTATTGGCTGGTGAGTTTTCTTCCAAGTATTTGCAGCAGAGTTTATTTTATTCGTAGTTTCTTTTCTTCTCTGAATATAACATTTTTTTCATTATGGCAGGTCTCGCCACCGTGAGTGTCCTTCCGCACTAAGACAAAAAGAAAACCAGAGAAGGTACTATAATTTCACCTGTAATCTACAAAAGCTAACCCTCTACATCACGTTAGTCTGTTTGATTAAATGAAGACACATGAAGTTTAGGTTGATACAGATTCCTGCACCTACTATAATATTAAAAAAAGGGAGAGTACAAAACAAAATTGAAATATAATTAATTTTCCACTGGTGGAAGAATTTAATAAGAAATGGATTTTGATCATGTAACTGGATAGTATTAGTGACATAGATGTGTGTTTAGTCAGTGAATGTTTCTGCTCTGGGCTGTTATTGTCGTTAAGCTGCAAGCTCAGAATTTTCTCTGGGTTTTTAGAATGGGAAGGGGGACTTGATAAATGGGTTTAATAGGATGAGCCATAAGATCATGAGAAAAAGGGGAAAGTCATCACCACCTTGGCAGTCAAAGAGTGGAGGGAAGATGGTTGTACGAGTACAAATAGGAGACAGCAAAGGAGATTCTTGTTTTGTTTTACAATGTAGGAACTGATGAATGGATTACACTACTCCCTTGAGAGCTCTGTTGGTTTTTAATTTACCTTTCTTGTCCCAACAATTAGGAATTTAACTTTATACACGATAAAACACTTACCTTTTAGGACAATTTTACTCATAAAAATAAATCTGATAAAAATTGATGTCAACATAATATATTGACAAGAACCTCTAAATTTTGTTAAGAGAAAATTCACAGTTTTACTGATCGTGTTTCTACTATATCAGCTCATTAGCTCAGATTATATTGACAGGAAAAAAACTTTGTGTAGTTTTTTGGTTCAAAACTTGTAAATATATTTAATTCCCAATTCAACTTTAGATCTGTAAAATGTACAAATAGAAATAAATGTGGTATGGTTTAATGCTTCAGCTCCAATCTGCTCTATGAACATCTTAACTCTCAATGTTTAGAAATGTTTATATAATGGCTTATGGATTTGTTGTTCCATCCATCCCACTTCAAGGTGCATGCATCCTAGATGGTGGCCAAACTTTTTACAAAACATTTGCAAGATATGTTCACTGTATCTGTTGCTTTACAGTACGCTTAGACTGCCCAGGACAACGTGCGTTCAAGAGACGACTCCCAATTAAAAGTCTATGTAAACGCGTGTGTTTCAGGGCGCTGAGTTCAAAACTCTTCGCATTCACACGTAACATCTTGAGATTGTTTTCAGCCTTAGCATACAAAATGCGTGGCCACTTAACGTGAGTTGCAAGTAAAACCAGGTCGAATCAGGGACTGTGATTTGGTAGTGACATATGGATGGTGGCTTCTTTAATTCATGGAACTGCCAACCCTTTGAAAATATATCATGAAGGAGAAATGACTGATTGCAGTTTGTACCCGGACTGATTTCTATGACACCAAGTCTTTCATTTATCAGAATAGAGCTGTGAAAGAAAAAGCCTGGAGCAAAATTCATAAGACTTGCATCACTGACATGTAGCACTTCGCCGCATCCCACTGTAGTTTGCGGACAGTAGACAGTGAACAATAGAAAACATTAGAAACAGTAGAGGAACCCTTCCCTACATTTTCAGTGTGAACACACATGAAAAATGTTCTTGAACATCCGTCAAATGCCCGGTGTTAATGTAGCATCAGGAATACAAACCAACCTTCGCCACGACTGCCATTACGGCTAGGTAGAGGCTGTGTCAGGCAAAACATGACAAAACTTGTACAGGGCATGAAGGTGGCCCTCACTATATACTATATAATAGCAATGATAGTAAGGTCGCAAGAAATGCGACCTGGTTGTAACCAACCCTTAAACAATATGCAAGGGTAAAGCAAGGATAAAGCAGACTTGGGTTTCAAAATGAAAACTGACATTGTACTTCCAAAAAAAAAATTAAAAAAATTGTAAATTATATTTAAGGTCATGTACCCACGCGATAACGCACACTAACACTATGGATAACACCAGCGTCCATCTTTGCCATGGATGGCAAAAGTTTAATTTTGGAAATAAAAAACAACATAATTTCTGACAGAGCAAATCCATTTTACAAAGACAAAGGAGAGGGCATGGGGCTGATTGCTTAGGTTTTGGGTGAGCAATCAGAGCAGGACAAGCTACTCGACACAGGGGTGGCTGTTCAAACCACAACACTTCAGCAACATATTGTCATTCAGTCCATTTTACATGCCCATAAGAAGGAATAACTGGGAATGATCATGCATATGCAAACTGACTATGGAAAATCCTGGTCTACATATTGGATACCATTATTTGATTTAATTTGGAGGACTCCATACATACAACATGTCATAAATTTACAACTTTCAGTTATTATCCAAATCCAAAGTCACCAATAGTTGCACCATAAGGTTTGCTAATGAAGGGCATAACACAGTATGTCTGCAAAATCGGATAACTGCTGTAATCAGACAAAGGGATGATAATCCTGTCTTTATCTATCCATCCATGCATCCTTTCATCTTCCCGCTCCTCCGTCACAGGGGCAGAAGTCTATGCAAAAATGCCAGACTTCCCTCCACTTCCAGCCACTTCCTCCAGCTCCTCTGAGGGGACCCTGAGACGTTCCCAGGCCAGCCGAGAGACACAGTCTCTCCAGCATGTCCTGGGTCTACCCCAGGGCCTTTGCCCAATAGGACAGGGAGGCGTCAAGGAGGCATTCAGACCAGATACCTGAGCCCCCTAAACTGGCTCCTTTCGACATGGAGGAGCAGCTATTCTACTCCGAGCTCTCTCCTGGTGACCAAGATTCTCACCCTATCTCCAAGGGAGCGCCCACACACTCTACGGAGAAAGCACATTTCCGCTGCTTGTATTCTGGACCTCGTTCTTTAGGTCATGACCCAGATCTCATGACCAGGGGCCTCATTTATAAACGTTGCGTACGCACAAAAGAAGGCGTACGCCACTCTCTACGCAATAGTTGAGATTTATAAAAAGCAAACTTGACGGGAAAATGTGCGGTCATCCACGCAAGCTCTGACCCAGGCGTACGCACAAAAACGGGTGAAATGAGAAACGGCGACACTGTCGGCAGATGGAAGAAACACGTGAAAGTGACAGTGTGTGCCAAATCGTGCTGGCATGTGCTGTGCTACACAATGTGGCACAGCTTAAAAACGTGCTTCTACCCCCTGGCGCCGATTGCTGTGTTGGCCCCGACCCTGAACCCCATCCCCACGCATTTGAGCCAAATGCTGCTGCTGTGCGCCAGCGTTTGGAAGTGATGCGTCGCTTGTAAAGAACAATAAAAGGTGTGGAAAATATTATTTATTTAAGAATTCCCTCATCGTGCAGTTTATTTCAGTCAGGGTGGTCTTGATTTCGCCCAACTCCTTGGCCACCTCTCTGATTGAACTACTGACTTCCCTCTGCATTTCAAGGACTGCATCGGTGAGGACACGTCCACTGCTGGAGGGTTGAGAGCCGCGTGCCGTGGAGACGCTGGGTCCAGACGGCTGCTCAGCTGCAGCATCGTAGCCACTGGCCCCGCTGGAACACCCAGCACCTAAAATAAAATTGTTCTATATTAATAAACTGTAATTGTGTAGCCTGCATACATGTGACTTGACTGCATTCATTTGAATTATTTCTCTTACCTGTGTCACCCGTTGCATCTGGCGCGTCGGCGTCCCCCTCCGCCTCAGTCACCACAGTCACGGACGGGGACGGAGGGGGACGCCGATGAGGGGGACTTAATAGGGATTCCCCAATAATAGCCGCCAGTCTCTCATCAAGAGGGGTCAGCTCCGGTGTCCCCCCCCCCCGTGGCAGAAACACTCTGCAGATGCAGCGCTAGACGTTTTTTTGCCTCAACTTTGATGTCCGATCATTTATTTCATTTCTTTTTTATTTCGGCCACGGTCCGAGGTTGTGAGGCTACAGCATTTACGGCGTCTGCCACCGTTTGCCGCTCACGTGCCTTTTTGGCATTAGTAATGGCCACACTGTGCCCTCCAAACAACATTTTTCTCCTCTTTTCCACCTCGCCAACGATAACTTCTGCTTCACGTTGAGTGAAGTTACGTTTTTTTGATTTCCTCTCGGTGTTTGCCATGGTTTCGCAATCAATGAATATTCATTTGTGGGCGTTTCACGGACTATTTATGGGCAACTATGGGCGTGTCATGACGCCGCAAATGCTGCGCAGCATTTAGAATTGGTTGTGATTTATAAAGGGAAAGATGCGTAGGATGTGCGTGCGCACGGTTTTATAAATCCGAATATTTCTGTGCGTACGCACGTCCTATGTTTCATCCGTACGCCACTTCTGACGCAAATCCTACGCAAAGTTTTATAAATGAGGCCCCAGGTGAGTACTGAAACAAAGATCGACCGCATAACAGCTGATGGTGCAGCAATCTGCTTGTCGATCTTACGCTCCAATCTTCCCTCACTTGTGAACAAGACCCCAAGATATTTAAACTCCTCCACCTGAGGCAGGAGCATTTCACTCACCAAGAGATGACAAACTACCTTTCTCTGGTCAAAAACCATGGCCTTAGACTTAGCGGTGTTGGCCCTTATCCCTGCCGCTTCACACTCAGCCTCAAACCCCCTAATGCATGCTAGGAGTCCATGGTTTGATGAAGTCAACAGGACAACATCATCTGCAAAGAGCAGTGAGGAAATCCTGTGATTTCTAGACCCCCTCCACCCCCTGATTGAGCCTGGAAATTCTGTCCTTAAAGATTATGAACATAATCGCTGATAAAGGGCATCCCCGCTGGGGTGCAACATGCACCGGGAACAACTCCGACTTACTGCCAGCTTTGCAAACCAAGCTCTTGCTCTGATCATACAGAGATCGGACAGACTTCAGCAAGGCTTCCAGGACGCCATACTCCCAGAGCACCCTCCACACGACACCGCAGCTGACATGGTCGAACACCTTCTATCCTCTCTATATTATTGAAAACTACACTCAAAACTCATGAAATCTGATCTGATATTTTCCATGTTTATAAGGGGGAAAAACATCCTGGGAATGTAGCATCATTAATTACCCTGAATATTTTTTTTTGTTTCAGCTTTGTGTTTCATTACACACTAGAGGGCTCCTCTGCTGATTGCTGGGTATGTTGTTGTTTTTTGGCCTACACACTCATGGTTAACTCAACTGTCATCACTTGCCCGACTTTCTTTATTTACTTTTGCCTCCCTTTGGTTTGTGCCACATTCTCTCCAGTCTTATTTAAATATGGCAGAAATTGCACTTTCTTTTCCATTGAAACATATTTTTTGATCCTTCATTTTACAATTTTACAAGTCCTTTCTTTTCCCCCAAAATGATTAAAGCAATTTTTATCATCTGAATTACAATTGAAAATGCAGAGCTAGTTTTGTAGAAGGGGAGAGACTACAGGTTCTGTGTAAACTAACTGCAGAATATGACTTTGGAAAACCTCTAACTGACAGTCTTTGCAACTTAGACGTTGCTAAGATTTTCCATTCTCCTTCATTTGACTCCAAAGAACACCCAAATTCTGTCTGTCACTAGCATATGATGCCTAAAGAGAAAACCCAGCAAAATCGTGGTCCAGCTTACTGTTTAGAGAAACTTCCTAAAGATCAATATTTAGGAGATACTTTTCCGAACTGTTAAACACAGTGTGCTGCAGCTGTGCTGCTTTGATGTCTGTGTTCAAATGAAAGCTCTGTAATTACAAGTATTCTAACAAACACTTCACTGTATTCATCAATTTGGAGGGAGTATAATCTCAGAAAATACTATGATTTGGTTTAAGTGATTACAATATTTTGAGAGCAGCTTTGGTTTGGAGTCATCTGATTCTGTTGGTGTCTACCTCATTAAAATGATATCAACACAAATAAATTGATGACAGGAAAAAGGATCTAATACTCCAGGGGCATATGGAGTGGTGAGGTGATGGATAATGTAGTCAAATGTGTATGCCAGTTTAAATGGTAGCAGGGGTACAGGGAAATATGACCTTTATTTAACAAACACAAGCATGAAACCAAAAGTTGACATTAATAGCATAATAAATACAATAAACAAAAGTGGAGACATTTTCCAAAATAACAAAAATTGGGAAAAATGTTCCTTTTGATTTACCAAAAAAAGGACAGAACAAGCTCAATGGGAGTGAGTGATGCTAAGGAAAGGGAAAAAATACCACAATGTTGAATAAAAAGCTAAAAGCTTCATTGACTAAAGCCTTAGTCACATGCCTGGATCAGTGTTGTGGGTTTTTGGGTTGTCTGAGTTCGTGGAAAGTCTTAGGCCATGTTCACACTGCAGGCTGAAACGACCCAATTCCGATTTATTTGCCCCTATGCGACCTGTATCTTTTCATGACAGTCTGAATGACACAGATCCAATCTTTTCAAATGCGACCCAGGCCACTTGGGTATGTGGTCCTGAATCTGATACGTATCCTCTCTTTTGAAATGCTGCCTCCATCTGAACGGCCAGGCCACATGTATCCGACCCGTACGTCATAGATACACTACAAACGTCATCATTCTGAGTTGAAGTAGGCGGGAACGAGAACAAAAACATCAACTATGGCGGAGGATGCTGCTGAGACCAGTCAGTGAACAGGAAGCGAGGTCACCGATTGGATTTATATTTGGGGTGACAGCTCTATTAAGGCCAACCTCGAGGGCTCTTATCGCAACTGGGCGGTTTTTTAAAAAAATTCCAGCGAAATGGCCGAGTGTGGTGTTGAACCTTTCCCGCCCTGACCGAAGTCAGAAGCGCAGGGGACCGAAGGCAGATCCTCCTCCGGGGTTCACTTCCCCGTTCAGACCCTCAGATTCTCCAGAGCGGGTTAATAAAGAGTCAATGCCAGTTTTGCTGGGGGGAGCCTCCTTTTATTATCATTCTCATTTCTCCCTAACACACGAATGCCCTCTCTCTTACACACACGCGCGCAGTCCCAGCACATTCACATCCCTGTTCCACAACAGTGGGTACAGACGATCCTGGCTCCATTGCCTTCTTAAAATGAGAAGATTGAAATTGTGCTGGCTCCTTTGTGAAAATAAATGTAATAATGCAAAAAGAGCTCCGTTGTTGACAACACTGTTGTTGACATCCATTGTTAACGTTAGCTACTTCCGCAAACAATGTGTGACGTTGTTCACCGTTGAGTATTCTTCTGCGCATGCGGGTCACTTCTGGGTCATTTCACGGTCACACAGGAGATCACAAAATTTCGCATTTAATTGGAACTGTGAACGGCCTCGAAAAAAAATCTGATTTTAAAAAAAATTGAGCCCTGCAGTGTGAACGTAGCCTTGGACAGGAGGCGCCACATCTGAAAGGGAGCACATGTGTGTCTTGCAGTTTCCTTGAGGTTATTTGGCCACGATAAGGGATGTCATGAAAATGGAACGTACCATTGTTGTGCATATGGAGGGTGTATCATGAAGTATTTATACGGATAATGTAAGTTTCATGCACACAGGTTGTCAGATGCCCTTCAGCTACACTTATTTAGTCGTAAGATGAGTGTACTGGCTCCTCCTACTCACTGCATGCAAATGCACACGCATGAGGTGAGAACATCATATGTAAATGCATGTAAGATACACAAACGAACATCAATGATCGTCTACTCATTTCTAACAGTCAGGCTTTGCGCAAGGAGCACGCTCTTGTCATTAGAACAGCACTAACAGGCTCCTTGAGCAGTGTACAAGGCTTGGGGGCAAAATCAGATAAATGCATGGGCAAGAGGTGGGATTCCCCCACAAAAATAAATGCCGCCCACCTGTGTGTCACAGACAGGTTGCCCATTTTTTGACATCCTCCCTTGTCAGTGCACTTTTGTAGATTTCTGATCTGTGTTACAAAGACAAACCTGTTTTTATAAGGCATCATGCTTGTTGTAGTTTATTAACCCTTGTGCTATCTTAGATGACCCCACCCTTACATTGAGGTGTTATTCCTACCATGACAAAGGTGGATAAAGGTGAAGAGGATTTCACGTAATCCATGGACACCAGTGAAGATCAGCGCACTGTGTTGTGGGGTCTAGATGACCCAACTACCAATGTTAAAGTGCCTAGGATAGCGCAAGGGTTAAAAATAGACATCAACAATCACATTCGGAATTAGCTAAAATATGTGATTGCTTTGCAATCATTTGTAAGATAACTATTGAGATAATGCAATGAATTCTGATTAAAACAAGGATTTTCAGCTTTATAAATGACTTAAACAGCAGATGAAATTGCATCTTCAAGTGCATCTTTGAAAGCCACAGTTATAAAAACTATACTTTCTTTTAACAGGTCTGTAAAAAAGAACTGTCAGTTGACTTTGAGTGTTGTTTTGTGTCCCAGAGTCTGCAATAAAAGACGACTTTTATGATCTTGCTTTGGCGACAGCTCCTAACAAAAACCTAACAAAGAACCCCCTTCAGCGGTCAAAGACGATTCCCCTTCTTATCCCAGCATCTGTCGGATCAGCAAATGGAGAAAGTCCCTCAAAGACCTTGTGAACATGGGTGTAGTTCTCTCTCAGCCTGTGAGGGGATGGTTATGGGAGAGGGCTGACAAAAGGGGGAGGAAAATTAGGCTTGCCAGCATTCTTCTCAGTTAAAGCTGTAACTACAGAAAAAAAAAAGAAAAAAGAACTCACGCAGTCTGGGGTGGGTCTGCTCGCTGCTTACAAGGAGAGGCACTCTTGCATTCATGGTGGTGTAGAGATAACCTGAGCACTTTTTTTTTCACCCCTTTTCCCCTTGGCTTTTGCACAGAAGGAAGACTCATGTCATTGCTATAGACATGATGATCTCTCGGCATCAGAGGACTTTCTTTTTTCTGATTTCAGCTGCTCTTGTTTTGATTGTTTCATGTCAGGACGGTAAGTGATCCACTGTTCCTTTGAGCATGTTGGGGCTTCTGGTTACATTGTGATGGTAGCTCAACCTCAGACACAGGAATGGATGTTCTGCTGATTTGATAAGAAATGCTTAAATATAGAAGTTATGTTTAGCTTATATTTTAACTCAATATCTTCCACTTGTTTAACATGACATAATCTAGTGTGGTACAGTCTGTTCTTAAGGACTTTCTGAAAAAAAAAAAAATAAAATCAGTTTCAGCTATTGCAAGTGATGTCACCCTGGGGCGCTGAAAAGTATAGCGGGGGGGAGGAGCACTTTTGCATTTCAGCTGCACTTCTCCAAACACTTCAGAAAATTTCTTAAAAATTGCTACAACCATTAAACCCCCCCCCCCCCCCAACACCACCAGGAAACTGCTGCATGTGCAAGAAAAAGTGTTTTAGCTGAAAAAGGCTTGTGGAGTCCTTGAGGATACACAGGCTGCATGTTAATGCAGGGCAGATGTGAGGACACATGAGAAGCTGTGATGCTGCTGGATTCTCAGAGTCACAGTAGGTGCAGACGGTGACACAGAGCCGGATAACCTGAGAGCTCCTGTTTGGCTTAGAACTCCTTTTTATCCTCCTCTTTTCCAGCTGTTGCATGTTTGATCTCGAGTGCTGTAACAAGGTTTTTGCAGTTGACTAAAAAAGCTCTCATGATCATTGAGGAGATTTGTTTTTCTTGTTTATGCTGAGTGGAATTTCAAAATTCCATAGAGCTCCACCATGTGGTAGTTCATATATGGTCCTAATTTTAGATTAATATTGGGGAAAAAGACAACAAATGTAATTATAGGTTACAGCTATATAGTCCATTTCTTTTGCAATAGGTTTCCCCCCCGCATTTTTAGCCTTTTTATTCTGATGAGTTTGTTCTTTTTCCATAATTGCTCCTATCAAAAAAACACCCATGCAGGCGGATTTTCCATGGAACAGTCATGAATGAGATGAGTGCTTTTTGACCAGACGAAACGGCGGAACATTTATGGGAAACTGTGGGACAAGGGGAAAATGTTCACCAGTATTTTCCGTCAAACGTGAATCTGTGTAACGTTTTTTTTTTAGACACAAGTGTCACGCTACTATTATTTTTTTATTACCCTTTTTTCCGCACAATAAGGTGCACTTAGAAGCTCTGATATATTTCCAAAAACAATTGCGCACGTTATAGCAGTATTAGTCCGTTATTTTTGTGTTTAAAACAAGGTTGTGAGTTACAGGTATTGCATTTAAGCTAACGGAGTTAACGTGACTAACGTATAGTCAGAGACAAATGTGTCTTATAGTTTGATGCGCCTTATGTACAAAAACGTTGTTTTTGAGGGAGGTTTTTTAAAACAACTAAGATTAAAAAACGTTTTAAGAGCCACGTCCTTCTTTCAACTTTGGAGTTTGTCTTTAACTTGATGCGTGGATTATTGAGACAAGATTAACATGCTAATTCCATTCTTAAGCAGCCATGTAAACGGAATAATACTATGTCCTTTATCCAATTACAGCAGTTATCTAAAATGAGGACTTATATCCAAAAAACTGACATGCTCCGGCATTTATTTGCATTATTTATTGCACAGCTTTACATCTGCACATGTGCAAGCGAAAAAGGAAGAGACATAAAACGTTTGACCCAGGGTTGCAATGAGTATCCAAGGCAACAACCATTTTCTCAGCAGCAATGCACTGACCACTTAGAAGATATATTGGTTCCCATATTAGCAAAACTAATGCTATGGCCATCAGTGCCAATTTGTTTACTGGGAATGGACTTGGAAAGTTTTGTCATTTTGTACACATTTTTAATAAATTAAGCTCAGCATTGCATTTTTAAAGTCAATATGCACATGTATGATTTCTCGCAGTTATCTGATTTTTGTGGACATGTAAAGTAAGTCAATGAAACATGAAGTTTTTGAGTTCCTTGAAAGAATTTTGAAATCCAAAAATCTCGTAAAACGTTCAGCACTTCTTTCACACACCAGATTGAAGTCATATGCCTACACATATGTAGAAGGCACGTTTGAAAAGAGAAAAAAATCTGGCAAATGAGATCAAGTACATGACTTCAAGCTCACCAACAGATGAGGTGACGCCAGTGAGGATTATCAGGATAAAATATGGAACAGCTCGCGCACAGTTTACTAAATCTTAAAAACAGGGTTTTTGTTTGTTTGCTTTGATTAAAAAAAGCCATTTAATTTAGAGATTGGACATATGTGTGTCTGAAAACAGTTCTTCCAGACAGAGACAAGTATAAAGTATTGTGGAAAATGCCATTTTGTGCCTACAGTGCATCAAAGAGCCTTTATAATCTGCCAACATGAAACCAAAGAATTACACTGGTCTCATGAAAAGGTTTAATATTTATCAGAGCCGAACCTTACAGGCTGCAGCATATTACCCTCTTAAGAACCAAAAAGAAAGAAAAACCGGCATTCTAAGCCATCAAACCAACATGAGGTCACCCTGTCTCCCAAATTGGTTCCAGTTGTTCTTGCCACATCACTAACATTGCAATAAATAGGCTGTTTTCTAGCAAAGCTGAAATGTCCAAACACGTGAATTCACCCGAGTCCACAGACGGCTTTGATTGAAAACACATGCTGCATTTTTGAGCTGTGACTCGAATACACGCCTCCTTTCTTGAGTTAAGAGGCTCAAGCTCTTGAATTGAGCCGGGTTCTAAGTGACACCCCTGACGGTGTTATCAGCCAACCGGCTTGACGCGTTCGTGTTAAACCTATGAACCCGTTGTGGCCTGTAAAAGCCAGGCTGATACATTTTTTGATGCAGCGTGTGTTTGTATGGACTGCTCCATGGGAACAGCTAATAAAACCAACTGTTGCAGTCAGCAAACAGAGGATTGGGGTTGGGGGGATGACTTCCAGATGTTTACCAAAAAAACTTTTGGCCTTTTTGGAAAGTGTTACAAAAAAACTGAGCCTGTTGGAAGAGGAGGAAGTTGCACCACAGATGTTAACACAATGTCCTTGCTGCAGGACAACTTGAGTAGAGACAAATAGGAAGCTTGCCAGCTGTATTACCTAAACAGTTCTTAGGGGAGGTCTAATTGCCTGTAACGATACGAGTTCAAGCTGAACAAACTATTTGTTCAAACGCTATGCAATTACTGCCCCTCCTGACAGGTTCTCTAGGGACACATTGGCACTTTTTCACCTGTTGTCCTGTGATCTTCCTTGTCTAGTGATGTTCTCTGTCTGGACTTGTAATGTCAAGACAGGACGAGTCCACCCAACCAAAGGCTTTTTTGTCCCAATCTCCCATTGTTAAAAAAAGGTGCCAACACTTCCACTTGAATTCCTCTTAAGCTGCTCTCCCATATTTCATTTTTTCCATCAGAGTTTTTAAAATCATGAAGGTCAGATGCTAGAATACTTGCTTACAGCTCTGTTATGCCTCTGATTGTGCACTGGATTAATGTAGCATAGCTTTAGCAAGGCTAAAGGAGTGCTGCTTCAGTAAGCTAAATGGAAATTCCCTGCTCTCAGGAGGACATTTAGGTCAATCACTTGATTTATTAATGACTTCATGAACACTGATTGAGACTTAGTTGTGTGTTGGAGGTGATAACAGAGTTGGCTTTGCAAGGGCATCTTTCACGTGTCAATGATCCATCCTCTACCTTGATATTAAGAAGGTCAGAAAGAATTGATTGAAGTTCCACAAAACAGTGACTTTTTGTTCAGATGAGGCTGGAGGATGCTGAAGACAAAAGACTGGAGAAATCCCAAATCATTGACCCTGGGGACAAGAGAGCAGAAGCTTTGAGCAAGTCAAAAGCCCAAATTGCAGGCAGTGTATACGCTACTTTGCGTCTATCTTCTTCGCTGGTATATGTGCTCAGAAAGGCAGTTTTGTGTTTGAGCGCCCCCAAGTTGTGTTTTACTGTAACTTCAGAAGCTCCAGACAATTGTGCAAAAGTGCCATTCTCATTGGTTGTATAGTTTTCGACGATGCGTGTCAAACCAAAAAAACGAACCTTAGGCGTTTTTTTTAAAAATGACGCTTTTTCGCGTTGGTGTGCACACTTACATTGGTGCCCTTTGTTTAGTCACGAGACGTTAAACGTTGGCGAATATCGTGCGCAAAATTCGTCCCGGTGTGTACGGGCCTTCAAGACGGACTAGCGGTTTCTGGCTGGAGTGACTGATCTTAAACAAAGCAGAGTGTTGTGTGTTCGTGGGCAATAGAATCAGCTAATTTATGTTGACTGCGTAAGCAGTTGAAGAGTTACGGTAGCTGAAAGAATGTCAACATTGGAGCTAAAGGGTGTACCACCATACCGACATTTATTCATACAGGCTGGTTAAGGTTGTAACCTTAAATAAATAAAAAGATGAGTTATCACTGGAACTTTTTTACAAAAGCATTGGAGCTCGATTTGCATTTAAAAAGTTTCAAATTGCTCTAATCATGGCTGTCTTTTAGATAAACCTGACCCATTTTTCTCAGTCAACATCTGCCAGATGCTGAAAATAACTTCCCTTGAGTTATTTTGTCCCCTTAAGTGGATATCATAGCCGCTTTCATTTTACAGCTTTATCTATTTATTCTTTCCCCCTTTGTCCTGCAGGTCTCGGGGCTTGCAAAACAGTCCCTTCTAATAGTTCTGAGAAGCAACAATTGTTATTTTAGTCCAACATTATCTCTCTATAATTAAACAATTAAAAAACTAATATTTTCCATCCTAAAATTCCAGAAAAACAAACATGGTACTTGTAAGCCGTTAGCTGGTGTGCAATGAGGTTTGGCGGTTTAGTCACTGTTGACACAGCTGGTTGGAGTTTTTCCTGGCAGATCGGGAACCTTTTTGCCCTGTGGATCTAATTCTCTGTGCTGGCAGGTTTCAGGGTAATTCAAAACTCCCTGTGAACATGTACCTAATCTATCTCCCGGTGACTATGTCAAAGGCGGCGTAATTGCTTCGAATCACCTTGTTTCAAGATGTGAGTGTGGGATAAACGGTTCAGGGTCAAGTGGTGATGCAGCAAAATCTCATTGAGCTGAATAGCCAATAACACATGAACAGCATGTAAGTAAGCTCCACCGCAAACGTATCACTAAGCTGTACAGAATAAAGTGCATATTCAAATAAGTTATTGTCTGTTTGAAGAAAACCGGCAAGCTCTTAATTCAGTGAGATCAAAACATTGGCTTTAAGCCCTGCACCTATTTGGATCAAAGCATACAGAACGGTGACCGGCAGCCATAATTGTATGTTGCTGGTTGACCTAAATTCTATGTTGTAGATGGGTTGGGTGTACTACTACTGCAGTGTGAGTGGAGCCACATGGTGTTGGTGGGTGACAGAGGTTAACAGTGTGGTCCTGAAGTTGTGTAAACCCTCGTGTAGATTTTTTTAGACCACTGGTTTACGCCTTGTGAATTTATTTATAGTGGTGGGAAATGTCTCCAAAAGGGTTTTAATAGGGCTATTTGGTTGATCAAAGCTGAAGATATGTGGTAATTTAATGCATAGATGAATACATAATAGAAAGTATTTTCTTGTTCATATGGAAATATTAGGATTGGGCGTTAGTTCAAAGTTCAAGTTTATTGCGTTTGCACATACAGTACTTGGAATTTTCACGGGATCTCTCACATGTCAGGAGCAGATTACAAAAAGTTAGAAAAATAAATAGAATAAAAGTCAAAGCGTTAAAAGTTAAAATTAGACAACAAACTTACAAGGCATATAAAAATATAAGTATGAGTAAAATATGAACATGAATATTGCAATGACCCAAACTGGCACAGAAAAATTGTGCACATAAATTATTGCACATATTGCTGTTTATTACTTAGTGATTCGGTCTTTTCTGATGTCCTTTCTAACATTCTGATTGCTGTTGGGAAGAAGCTGTAATAGGCGTGTGGTGTGTTAACCCCAGATGCTTTCGACTCGCGGCGTCTGATTTCTATGAATAGTTCATTTATGTTGAAATAGCTTGTTTTTTATAGAATTAGTAGCAAGATCATGTGTTTTTGGGGTTTTTAAAAGTAAAAATGTTTTGATAGTCCTTATGTTTGTGGCATGGTCACGGACCTCCTTTAGCTTTTTGGAAGGCTCTTGCTTTTCTTGCTCTGTTTAACATGTGCATTTTTGTGTTGTCTCTCTTACCGGTAGATCCTCGGTTTCAGTTATTTTCACATTCTAACACTTCAGTCTTAAAAAATGAGTGTTTTTAACATGGTCTTATGGCATTTTTCTTATGATGGAAGATATATATGAAAAAACTCAATGGCTGGATAGCTCCAATATTGCTCGCCTTTTTGTAGGAATGATAGTGTTAGGTTGAAAATGTAGAGGGCTTATAGCTAGTAACCTACAGATGCAAATTTCGATAAACTCCTGGGCAGCTTTTGGAGTAACTATGTCTAAAAGCGACACGGTTTTTTGATTTGGGCTAAAAATAGCATAATCATATTTAACCCTTGTGTATCCTAGGCACTTTGACATTAGAATTGATTCTGTTGCCTCTTTTAACATTTACAGTCTTAAATAAAATGTGCTTTTCAACCCTTTGTTCAAATTAAAACAATAAAATGTTTTTTTGATAATGACACGGGTACAGTATATTAGGACAATGCTGGGTCTGTGCTGTTACCCACGAGCTGAAATGTCTTGTCAATGTTCCCAAACAGACCGGTCTCTCATTAAACCATACCAAAGAGATGTGGAAATGTCTGCCTTTGCCCTGATGACTCATGTACACCATTGACTGAGATGTTTCAAAAATGAACAGAACTCTTCTTCAGACCAGAAAATTAAAAAAACATGAGTTTGGTTAAAGTTTTCCTGGTTTAAACTACTTCCGCCAGTTGCATACGTGCATTGTTGCATTCCTAATTGGCTAAGTCACTCCGGCTTCTTCTCTAACTGTGCGTCAATAACGTTGCAGTTTAATATGTTACACGTACGTAATCTAAACGCCAAATTTACAACACGTACGTGCAAATTCTCTGCAATTTCAGGTTTTCTCTAAAACCCATAGAAAAGAAACCACTGCCCTATCACTTTGTTCTTTATTCTTCTCCCGAACAAACAAACACAGCTACACCGCGGGCTTCAAAGGGAGAAAACACTGCAGAGCAGAGTCAGGATGCAGCGGCTCAGTCTGAAGACCAGTGAAATACACCTGAGTCCTGTTGTCTGACTGTACTGTATTTTATTCATAATAATTTCAAATTTCAAATTTGATTTCAAATTTCCTCTCGTTTAATCGATTTAATAAAATAGTTTTTAATTATATAATACTTGTTAAAAAATAGAGTTTCTACTTCGCAGTTTGCCTATCACGGGTTCTTTTGGGCATATGAAAAAAACAAGGGTTTACTATACTATATTACGGCAGTGGCTCAGGCGGAGTTAGGCGGGTAGTCAATGATCCCAGCCAGCTGTCACTGCTGTGTGAATGTGCATGAATGTCCCGGTGATGGTCAGAGGGGCCGTAGGCCAGACTGGCAGCCACACCTCTGTCAGTCTGCCCCAGTCACAATAGAGAACCCCCCTTTTTTCTGGATTAGAGGGCTGGCACTCAGGGGAAACAGGGTTTTGGGGGAATACTCAGAAATGGGTTAATGGAGCAAAATGCTGCATTGGGGTTGTTTTTTCTGAACTCATTATAATACCTCTAAATAAAATGACACAGGCTCTTTAAATTGACTTTTATTTTTGCATAGAAATTGAAACGAAGATTAAAAACCCTTTTCATTTGTGTCTGCCTCTTTTTTCGTCAGATTGATGGAAACACAAATTCATATTTTAGCTTGAACCAAGTTGCATTTATGTTTGTCTTTATTTACCATAGCTAACACACAAACTATAGTATGACTTTAGAAACACAGTTGCCCTCATTGATGTCATGTTTAGCATGGAGACTTTTCATTCATACAATTTTGAGGTCAGTTTATGGTTGACATGTTCTTTAAAAGTTAGATCATTTTGTCAAGGTTGATGTTTTTAAATCATGCATTCTTACTTTGTTCCATCTTTTTTGGCTGTAAGGTTGTTGTTTTTTCCTGCTTTTTGAAACAAGGAACAAATATTTATGAAGAGTCAAAGTTTTTTGGCTGGATGTTCATGCTGATGGTGCACTCTTTGATGTCTTGATGGAATACCCAACCAGGTGGATTTACTCTAAGAGGAAAGTGATATATCACGGTGGAAAGAACAATAGGGCTGGGAAGGAAAAAAGGGTTTTGGAAGAAACAGCAAAAGAAAGAGTAACGTGGATAAAGAAAAAAAAACATAAGACATAGAGAGCCAACAAAGGTGTGAATGATGATGACAGAGGAAAGAGGATTGTTTGGGACATGTTTGATGAAGTCGTCTGGTATTGCCTCCCTGTTTGTCGTCGCTGGACAGTAAAAAGCCAGCCAAGGAAGTTGTGGTGAAAATGGAATTTCCTCCTGGAGCTGCACATGTGTTTAGGTTTGGCTGTTAGGATTAATGTGATTTATTGTCAAGACAAAACAGACCCAAAAGAAAAAACAGTATTTTAACTGAAACACACTAAAACTGAGATTCATGCCTGTAATATACTCAATCTACGTACTTCAGATCAATCAAATATGTGAATTGATAACTATCTGTACTTAAACTCTTGACTTTGTAAATGTGAATTATGATCCAAGAAACTTTTTAAGCTCCTAGAAAACATGTATCTAGAATAAATTGTGGAAAGAACTCACTAAACAGCGTCATCAAAAACTGGCAGTGGAGTGGGCAAAAAGTCTTCTGTGTATCACAGGGACTTAAGACTAATGTCTAAGGTCAATCGGTGAAACTATTCCTGTCATACTTTTCTCGTTTAATCATTCTCTGTGTTTTAATGTGTGTGTCTTTATGTAAGAGAACAGTTTGTTCTAAATGGATTTACTGTGACAGCTGGATTTAAAAGGCCTGTCCTATTTTTACTGCAACATAGAATTTAATCTGAGGTGCAAGTAACAAATTCACATTACATTTTTGCAATAATGTAGATTACCTAAACATATTTATAAAAATGCCCTCTCGGGGTTTCTCCTGGCTTCGGGTCCTCTACCAGAGACCTGGGGGGGTTATATCTTAGCTGTCCCTCGCACTGCCTTTCTGGTTTGAGATGAGATGTCCACAGGAGTCCTTCCAGGGATCTGTTCGCCCTCCTCCAACAGTGTGGTTACTGCCTAGAGTGCTCCCAGCCACCGGGCACCACTGTCACCTTTACTTTCCATGCTATCCCCAGCTCTTCTCACAGTCCCTGGTATTTCTCCAGTTTCTCTTGTTCCTTCTTCCTGACATTGCCATCGCTTGGTACTGCCGCATCCCACAACATTTTATGTGTGTGTGTACTGTAAAGGTTCAATGGTCTGCATCAAAGCACATACGTTTTGTTTGTTGAACCTAATAGAAACCACATACTTTCTTCAGTAAAGTGAATATAAAGCTTCTGTTTCCCTACAATTTTTTTCTAGATTTGAACATGTATTGTCACACATGAAAAAATCTGGCTACATCTTCTAAAATTGTGTTTTGACAACTGTTCTGTTAGTACATGTGTACATGAATCAATTGATTTATTATTCAAACATCTTACATATTCGGTATGAGATTGATGTTTTTATTGCTCTTATGTAAAATTAGGCTGATTAGAAGACTTATAGGTACTCACAAAAACACCATAGATTACAATGTGGTTGACCGTTGTATTATAAGTATTTTTTTTTTAGTTAGTGTGTCTTCCTTTTTTCATATATTGACACATCATACACATTAAATTATGGTCCATAATAGAAAGTTTAATTAATTAAAGATGTAATTGTTTGACTATTAGATTGTACAGATGGGATGTAAATACAAATGGGTTGACATAATACAACTTAATTTTCCTCTAGGATTGATAAAAGTTAATGTCAATTAATCCAAAAACCTAATCATTAATTTAAAAGCAATTTTAGC
This sequence comes from Oryzias sinensis, assembly GCA_037389245.1. Lineage (NCBI taxonomy): Eukaryota > Metazoa > Chordata > Actinopteri > Beloniformes > Adrianichthyidae > Oryzias > Oryzias sinensis. The sequence goes on from CM074501.1 coordinate 26,832,926, forward strand.
GATTTAAAATACAATTTAAAAAATACAAAGCCCCACATTTAGATTGCTTTGGTTATTAGACCAATCAAAAGCAGATATGCTTAACCCTTGTATTAGGTGCTATCCTTTGACATAGGGAGTGATACTTTTTAAACATCTCTTAAGAGAGGCATCTCTTGTAAGTAGAGGAAGAGCATGAAAGGAAAGTCCACAAAGAAAGAGTGAGTTTTCAAAAAGAAAAAAAGATAGGCAGTGTTGTAAGAGAGTGAAGTGGTTATGAGAAAGTACAGACTGATGCAAAAGTGAGGAAAAGTGTAGGGCTTAAAGAGGAGCCTCTGGCAGCCATTTGGTCAGGACAGATGGCCCTTTTAAAATGCTAAAGCTCTGAGGTCAGACAAAATGTGGAGAGCAATCATTTCTGTTTCTGCTTACTAAGGGTCTTCAATTTCCTATGAACTTAAAAATATGAACCGTAATATCAAGTTAACAGAAAATGAAAAATTCACCTGCCACTTTAAAACTCCAAAAAATAACGAGGAATAGTTTGTAGTACAGAAATGACTTTTATAACAAAAAGAAAAGTATATATGATAAATTTACTATGAATGCCTTTATTCTTATAATATTATTTTTATTTTATCAACTCTTCTGCTTGGGTAAGCCCCACCCTTACATGACGTGTTCTCCCTACCATGGCAAGGTGGAATATAGATGAAAAGATGATTTCATGTAATCCATGGACACCAGTGGGGATTCACAAATCATTGAAAAAAGGTTCTTGTGGGTCTAAATTGACCCAACTCCCAATCAAAGTGCGAGGGGATAGCAGAAGGGTTAATGAATTTGACAAGGAGATTCTGAAAAAACACTCAAGCGAAAAATATATGGCAATGTTGTTTTATTTTAAATTCTTCAGAAAAATTGTTAAAATATAACTTTACTATTTGGACATGGTGAAGTTCATAGTAATGAAAAAATATCTGAAAACTCATGAAATCGCCATATTAGTTAATAAAGGTGTTGTTTTAACAGGAAAAAATGATGGCCGGAGGAGAAGAGTGTGAAGAAATTTCTGTTTTTGTTTAGAATTAACTGTAATTCAGTTAAATAAATGCAGCCTAAACTAACTGTTAACCCTGACCATTCGCATGGTATTCAATACATGCGTTTCTGAGCCCCCCATCTCATTAGATTGATCCAAACTTTCCTTAAGAATCTGTTGTTTAAAACTCGGTCCATGTTTTCTGCCCTGTAGTTTATCATCATTCCACTTCCAGGCAGTAGAAGGGCTTTTCTTGCTCATTTCAAAATGGCTGCTTACATTACACTTTTGGCAGGGGAAAAAAATGTAACAAATTTCCAAAACTTTATGGTAAAAATTTCTCATTAATTGTTATTTATTTCTCTAAATGACAACTTGCTGTAAGAATGAAAGAATGCACAATTTCTTAATGATTAATTATTTATAGTACCGTACAGTTACACCATGTTAAAAATCTGTGGATCAAATTTGAGACAGTGGCTACATAAAATACTTTTTCCTGAACACTCATGTCAATATTCTTGCATCTTAAAATAACATTGCAGTAAACAAAAACTTACCAAATAACCTAAAATATCACGATTGGTACTACTTATATTTTATAAACTAATTATGTTTAAAAACATTTTAATTCCAAAAACATTTTATATTCCGTCAGTTTTTTGATGTAGTGTGTTTTATGGGGTTAAAAAGAGCCTACCTCACTGTATTTATTAAAACAATTTTTAAGTTTGTTTTTGGTTTTTATTAATATGTTTCATAGAACATAAAGACAGCAGAAAGCTTATCTTGAATTATTTGGCTTTTAATCATTGGCCTCTCTTTCATTTAAAGATTTTCCAAAGCTGACTGTAAATAAATGTTTCTGATCAAACTCTAGAAAATCACTCAGTCAAAGGAGCACATGTAGAGAAAAGATGCTGAGTGAAATGCTATCATCTCTCTATGTTTTATCAAGCAGCTAATGTTTGACTTCCTCTGTATAGACTCCACAGTTTATTCTCTCCCATCTGGTGATGTGCTCGGTTGATGTCAAACTGCAGGGCGCCCTGACCTTTTGTGTAGGCTAGCTGTCTGCTCTGGACAACTGGAATGTCAGACCTCACCATCTACCCATGTTGCCCACCTGATCCAAAAAGGAGCCAACCTAAATGTTTAATGCTCAGCTCTATACTACTCATTTCTGAACCCTATTTGTGGTATTTATGGATCCATGTAATGAAGAAGAAGCATACATAGTGATTTTTTTTGTGCTTTTACCTTTAAAACTCAAAATGGAAGCATTATTCAGTTTATTTATTTATTCAACCAATGTTTTTCCAAGGTTCTGCAGAAAAAGCTAACAAGATAAAATGTATTTCAGTTCAAATCATTGAAATACAATTAACTATTAGGCTGGATTGTCCTAATGAACTGGTTCCAGTAAAGGATTCTCACTAATCCTCACACTGAAAAAGCAAAAGGTAAAAGTGCAGAGGACACTTGCCTCTAAATTGAGAATTTTGAAGAAACCTACAGCAGAACTAAACTCTAGGTGACTATAGTGAGAGGTCAGGAATTAAAGAAACCCCAGCAAACACGCAAAAACACTGGAACATCTGTCGTAAGATAAACAACATTAGTCTCAGCAGCAATCACAAAACTGGAAGCAGAAAGTCAAACTCAAAACCCTGGAATATTTGTTATAAGACAAAAGAAATAACTTTCATATTTTCCACACTATAAGGCACTCTGAAAATCCTGTTTTTTTCAAAAATTAAAAGTGCACCATTTTAATCTGGACTGCCTTACGTATGTGTTAATTCTGATTGTGTTTACTGATGTTGAAGCGATTTTAAGAGGTACACGGCGTTCTGTCAAATTGTCAGTCTGTTTTTTTACATGCAGGATTGTGTGGTATTACACACTACTGCAGCTAACTATAGCGTTGTCTAGACTGTTTTTTTATATGTGTAAATAACAAGGTTATGAGTCAGCGTAGTCACAGCAACATTTGTTTTAGGAGTATCAATATTTTTTTTTCATGTTACAAACAAGGGCGGTGGTTACAGGTATTGTAGTTAAGCTAAAGTGTAGCGTGTCACAAAAGAATTCCAGAGTTACTGTGAACACAGTTGATGTAGTCTGCCTGACAGATTTATCTCTGACTCCTTTGTTTCCCAGTTTATGGTTCAGTTTAAGGTTTAAAACAGACTATTCATTGACAGTGTGCCCTATAGTGCAGGAAGCACAGTAAATCACTATAAGACAAAGAGAACATAATGAACAGACAAAGGCAGCACATGCATCTGCAAATACAAGTATTGTGTTAAAGCCCAAATCCTGATTACACCAACTACATTGATGGTTTGATCTCCATTATGGTGAAAAGTAGCAAAACAAGCATTGACCAACAGATTGTTTGCATTTGTTGTGAGATTTTGTTTGCTAACCTAGTAGAGTGAATGGGAGGTGATTTAAAAACATGTCAGAAACTTTTAGAAATTGGCATTTAGATTCAGCTAAAGAAAGAAGCCTTATTTTAACACTTGGACAAGCAGTTTGAATAGTTATCCTGCTGTTTTTCTGCTTTGTGCAACATTGCCTTTAAAAGCTCAAGCTGACCTTGAGGAAGCAGGCCAAAAAATGTTAGAAATGAGACAGTGATATCTTAACTATTTCCTGCAGTTACTTTCAAGTCTAATGCTGCAAAGGAAACAGCCCATCATGCACCAATCAGCACAACGACTGACTTAGCTCAATATATTACAAAAGCATTAATGGTCGTAGTTAAAGTTCTTGTTAGACTGTTTATTTTTTCATGCAATTGGAAGATTAGAATTTATCATTTATTTTGCGGCAAACATGTATATAAAGTAATGTTATTAACTAAGTGTTTTAAATTTGTGTAGTGTTGTGACATTACAGACCTGCCATAGATTTGTTGTCACTGGGTTGTGCAGTCCTTTAATACAGATTTTATTGAAGGTTGTGAGTGTCCATTGATTGCACTGCTAAACATCTGTTTGAGATAAAAACAAATAAAATGTACCTAAATGAAGGTCATACATAGCCTGAGTTGCATTGTGGGACATGGTGTAAAGCTTTTGATGATTGAGCACACGCCTCAGTTTTAAATTTTTAATCCGAACCTGGTGACACTCTGGATTCAGATCTCAGAGTTCGGATCAGCTTCATGCTGAGCACATCATTGACTGCCTGGAGCCTCATCGTTAAAGCAGCTTGTAATTCTCTAATTATTCATTTTGCAGCGTGGCGTCTGGCATTTAGCTCGTTTACATCATCATGAAACTTCCATATGACCCCCCAAATAAATACTTATGACTTAAAACCAAATAAAAATGAAGATTAGTAAACTGCAATTGTGATGCGTCTTTTCTAAACCTTAGTCACTGAAACAGGATTAACTAGTTTTAGTGGGTCTATTTAAAGATTTTTACCAATTTAACCCTTGTGCTATCCTAGGCACTTTAACATTGGGAGTACGGTCATCTAGACCCACTAGACAGTGCGATGAACCTTTTTTCTTCAATGATTTGTGAACCTCACTGGTGTCCATGGATTACATGAAATCTTTCCACCTTCATCCACCGTTGTCATGGTAGGGAGAACACGTAAATGTAAGGGTGGGGTCATCTAAGATAGCACAAGGGTTAAACAACCCATTTCATTACAAAATTCCCCTATCCATCCATTTTTTAAACCCACTAAATCCTCTTTGGGGTCACTAGGTTGCCGGAGCCTATCCCAACTACTACCGGATGAAAGCAGAGTCATAAAAAAATTTAGTTAATTGAAAAGAAAAAGAGGTGCTTCATTTAATTTTTACTAAAAAGTGCACCAGATCACCTTTAAAGAAAACTGTAGTGCTCCCTTGTCTATCGCGGAGTTGCATTCTGAAAATAACCCATGATAGTTGAAATTTGTAAAGTAGATTTGTAGAAGTTTTAAGGCTCTAAAACCCCTCGCTACACACTTTATCCACTTTTTATAGACAGACATGAACAATTTTACACTTTTCTTTCTTGTTGAAACGCTCAAAGTTAAAATCTTTGTGGAAAAAAACTCCTTTATTGTAAATAAAAACAAAGATCGCTCTGAATTGCAGAGTTCTGCAGATTTTGAGAGCTGTACATATCTGTACAGGAGACGCAGCATAAAATAGATTGACTGACAAGGTCTCCAGCCAATCAGGATGCATAAAATAGTTTACTATTAAAAAAAAATTCAAAAGCATGCAAAAATGCAAAAAAATTGGCAAAATGGCAAGACCGAAAGGGATATATTCAGGGGCCACTAGTCCTGTTCTGAGCAGACACAACACAAAAAAGGCTAATTATCTGTGATAAAGATGAAAGAAATGCCAAACAACTTGCTTTCATGCAAGAAAATAATATTTTGTAACCACCAATGATCAATGGATGAACTATCGCACTGAACATATCATTATTAAGAAATCAGGCAACAACAACTATTACTGTTGTCAGGAATTTAATGTAAACTTGTGTTCCTTTATTCAACTATAGGTGTATTTTTTGATATTCAACTATACATTTGTAGTTTACCTATAGAATGACATGATGTCTATCTTCTGTTATGTGGTAATTGCTGTAGGATAAGTTTAAGTGAAAGTTTGAGCTGGTTATACTTTTGGCGTGCGATGGCCGAGCGCTTTGTGCGTAGAGCCCGAAAACGGTTGTAGAAACCTGCAAAGCAAGTGAAATCGAGAGCTTTGAAGCCTGAAACGCACACATGTATATATTTACATAAACTTTTCATTGGAAGAGACCGCTTAAATGCGTGTTGCAGAGGGTGCTGTGAACGTAGCTTTACAGTCACACCTGCTACAGGTTTAGCTGACCACCATGTGTCCATCCATTTTGTTGTTGATCTTCAAACGATCAAAGCCTCAAGCGGTTTAAACATTTTTTTCAAAAATTTCAAAGTAAGAACGTTTCATTTAAAATTTCTTAATTTTTTTTTTTTTTTGAACGAATAAAAAAAACTGGCTGGACTGTGGCGCAGTGGTTAGCGCTCTTGCCTCACAGCAAGAAGGCCTCCGGTTCAAGGCTGGGGGACGTGAAAAAAAAAAAATTAAATCAACAGGGGACCTTTCTGTGTGGAGTTTGCATGTTCTCCCCGTGCATGCGTGGGTTCTCTCCGGGGTCTCCAGCTTCCTCCCACCGTCCAAAAACATGCTTCAAAGGTTAATTGGCAACTCTAAATTGTCCCTAGGTGTGAGTGTGAGAGTGAGTGAGTGTGTGTTTGTGGATATTCTACCCTGCGACAGACTGGCTACCTGTCCAGCTTGCCCCCTGCCTTCGCCCACAAGTGGCCAGGATAGGCTCTGGCAGCCCCGTGACCTCGAAAGGGAAAAAAACGGTTAAGAAAATGGATGAATGAATAAAAAAATAATAAAAAATGATGGATTAATATCATTAGGGATCATCTTTAGGGGTACCTATTTGGTTCTTCAGGTTAAAATGACTTGACATTTCTAAAATGTTTTGCTTTGTATGTCTAAGTTATGTATAACACAACTTATTAGTGTCATAACAGCTTCTTCTCTGAAATATAATATATTATGTGAAGCTTGAAGACAACAGAGAGAAAAGTCAGTCGTCACAAAGAGCTAAAAACAGGAGAGGGTGTAAATCATCTGGACCCAAACCTTCTTAAAGTCAAAAATGCTAGGAGCAGCTCATAGCTGTGGCTGCCCCTTTAAAAACACTGGGGTTGGGGGGCCTGTTGATGGAAAAGCCTAGACATGTAATCAGCAAGCTGCTTATTCGTTTTAACTTTCCTGGCCTGAGCGTCCCCCCTTTGCGATTCAGAGCTTTGTTTTAGGAAACGCAGCCAAAGAGCGTGTTCAAACTGGAGCTGAGACTTTAAAGCCATAACACCAGGCTGCACATCTTTAATGAATATTAAACAAGCTGAATGTGTTTGGCAGACATCAGTAAATCCTCTTAAAGGACGCAGATAGCGTGATGTTCATAGGAATTCATGTTGAGACAAAACTCCTAGATCAATTAGTTTTTGGGATATAAACCCCTCCAGAACCAGAATGTTTGCAGGGCTTTTTTTTTTTTGTGGGAGAGGGGCAGCTTTATCAGCAGGCCAGGTATCAGGCTGAGTTCAAGGGCCTTAACAGAGGGATGATTTATGTTTTGCCCCTACACCAGGGGCTTTAGAGCAGGAAGGAGCAGCTGCAGCAGAGCCGCTCGGCAGCAGCTGTAACTCATCTGGACAAGGACCCTGGACATTAACCATGTCTACTCTCACTGCAGCACAGAACTCTGCCTGGATGGTTGCTATAATACTACACACTCAAAAAAGGATGCCAAGAGGATGTTATTTTTGACGGCTGCCCTTTGAAAAAATTAAAAAATGGTTTCCATCAGGTCCTTTTCAAAACCCTGACTCCTAAGTTTTCCCAAAAGACATTTCCTTATGGGTTCCAGTATTAAACCAAGGAAAAATCCATACACTTTTGTCTCATTTAACTTCTGTCAGCTAAAACAAAGGGGTAGTATCTTTGCGTTTTACCCATGCTTGACGCGAACTACCAGTGCAAAAAAATTGTTTTTTTTAAACGATGCTCCGTTTGCAAAATGATAGCTGCAGAGCAGACGTATGATTCCAACTAAGGAGACAAACCAGGTGTCCTCTTTGCCAACTGTTGAAAAGTGCAGATCCAGAGGTGTGCAACAGGAACCCCAACTATGAGTCATGGAGAAGCGCAGATCCTGCAACAAATTAGCTGAGGGGAGGGGGGGGGTGAAATGTGACTCTAGTCTTCTAGATCAAGCATTGTGGGTTTTTTCTTGGTTTTCTTTTACAAACCACACCTCTTTTCCAGTGAGTTTCATAACTCAGTTTTGGGTCATGCCCACAACTTGGAGGAAAATTTCCAATGAACTCCTGCTGCTCTGCAGAAATTATGTCCTAGAAAACAACACTGTTTTTTTGATTTTGGCTAAAAATGGCATCATCGTAACTTACAGACCTCTGGGAACGCTTTTCCAATAGGGCAAAAGATCATTGGGGTGGGACTTTAGATCTTTTAAACCTAAACAGAAAAAAGTTAGCTCTCAAACTTTGTGGTTCTGTCATAAGAGAATATCTTCACTACAAATTGTCCAGCTCTTCTTTTTTGTGTTCTCATTCTGTATGGTTACAGTTAGACAGTGGAATGTAACCGGCTGCTGACAGCAGGAAAATTTCACCGCTGGGCTGCGTCATGTTTGCCGTGTCTCCAAATACTCTGCGGTTGACGGAGCATGGACGACTGAGAAAACACACCTTCAGGATGCATTTGCTTCTTACAGTGTTGATCTTGTGAGATACACAGCTGGAGAGGAGAAGCATGAAGACAAAGAGCCAGTAGCCAAAGGCTGTTGGATGTCACAGGAGGAGGAGGGAAGGTTATAACTGTGAGATCTTTGTTTGAGTTTAAAGAAAGAGATGCTGCTTCTCAATGAGAGAAAAGCTCTAAAGATCTTTGCACAAAGTTATTAGTTTTGTTATTGAGGCCCACTCTGATCATTTTTTGATCTATTAAAAAAGTGTTCTCAGTGGTCTTTTAATTATGATTTTGAAGTTTTTATCCTAAATCAAAAACCCTGTTGTAGTTTCTGCAGAGCAGCTTTTGACCAAAATGCAGACCAATTTTGATTTACAACGATGTGAATAAAGAAATACTCAGAAATGCAATTTTCAGCTTAATTTTTTTATATATGTCCTCCACCATTAGAAAAATACTACAAGAACTTGTTAAAAACACCAAAAACATAATTTTCATCTGAGTTGGTCTTTAATAGTTGATTGTTTAAGTGCACAAAGTTGAACACAAAATTCTTCATTTTCAAGAATGATGTCTAACTGAAGGGGAGTGGACTCTCTTTTCTCAGCACGTCATATCTTATATGAAATTAAAGTCATCTGAGATCTAGCAAAATAAAACTGGCTTTAGATTCTTTCTTTTTCCACTCACCCACAGTGCAACCTTGGATCAAACTGAAATTTACAAATAAACTTTTTTTTATTATGTATGAAAGTTTAATATGAGCAAGATGACAGTACATGTTGAAAAATGCATCATGACCTATACAGCTTAAAGAAAAGAAGACTACAATCATCACAATATGACTTGGTTTAAAAAGTTGCTTTCAAATAAGCCTAAAGCGCTTCATCCTTTAGTCAAAAAAGACCAACATAACCGATGTCTAAGCACAAATGGCGTATACTCATATAGTCCTTCTCTATCTTTCATAAGGGCCTTTACAGTCCCATTCACACATGCACACACCGGTGCCAACCTATAACCGCCAGGAGCAATGTGTGATTTAGTGTCCTGCCTGAAGGTGCTTCCACACATGGGCGCGCAAGGCAGGAACCAAACCTTCAATCTTTCCATTAGAGGTCGACTGCTCTACCTGTGCACAACGTTCTCCATAATTCATAGCATGGGGTACATAATATGGGCAGAAATCCTTAATGCACATTGCCAAGCATGGTGGTGGAAGGCTCATGGTTTGGGCTAATTTCAGAGCTCTGGGAGTATTTCATTAGACCATGAACTCCTGTCTGTGTGTGTTTGTGTGTCTGAATGAAAAAGACACAGCATACATGATGAAAATATTCACAACAGAAAAGTCTGCTGAAGTGTTGTGGTGGGATCTTCAGAGAGCCGAACATAAACCCTACTAAAATCTATGTTTATAGGATCACTTTGACGTCATGACTTAAAGAGGATTTGTGAACTGAAAGTGATATTTTAGGCTTCTGCTGTTAGAATAGATATGTGATGTTTAAATGGCATTTTTCATTTAATCTTGTACAAAAAATTGGTTATTTCCATAAACTTGTATCATACATTTTCATGTGACTACAGCAGCAAATTATTATTATTCAGGAAAGTAAGTCAGACTTCATTATTCTAAACCTTTGGAATCCATCGAGGCAAATGTAAAGGCTTCCCTGAAATTTGGATTCAAACTCTCCAACATAACTGCAAAAAACCCAGATGTTGGAACATGAATTTAGTGTTTTTAAAGTTGCTCAAACTGTATTGTGAAAGATCTGAATCTAATCTTCGGTGCATCGTCCTTAAGAACATTAAGTATTAATGTCTCAATTAGCTGTCGTACTGACTGCTGGAGTTGGAAGCTCATAGCTGCCCTCTACTGCTCAACCTGAGAACAGACAGAAGCCCCAACCTTCACTCACTTCAGGGTTGAGGAACTCGGTTTAGGGTACAAACAAATTAGGGTCACGATGAAAGGATCATGTATAGAGAATGTTCATAGCTTTTACTTTGATGACAACGTTGTGTGTTTTTGGGCAAATACCTGAATGTATTGGACAACATGAGTCACAAGATCTGCTTCCTTGGGAGTTGCAGGTTTTTTCCTCTGAAAGGGAGTCCGTTTTGTGAGTGGTTACCTCTGGAGGAAATGAGCTCATGTCTTGACTGCAGGAGACCTCTCTGCAACGGAGGATCACATTTCTCAGTCTTCTTTTTTTCTACTAAGCAACACGTGGTGGAAACCTGTGTTTCCCATTACATTCATGTTTGCCTTTCCCCCGTTTGATTGCCTGAAATCCCTTTTTTGATTCAATTTGCTCTGATTCTATGAGAATAAAATACATTCTGTTGTTCCCTGCTGGTTAGAGGACTGATTTGCTCTGAATTTGCAAAGATAAATTTCTCCTCATTTAAATGAAAAGAACCAGCCATATATTCTCTTTAAACATTTAGCCTGCAAATTACTTGTGTGTTTCTTTGATAATACACAATCAGTTGTGTTGTATTCATGGGCATGTGGTTGTATTTTCTTTTTGAGAAAAAAAAAGAACTAAAAGTGTCCTCCCTTTGTGTGTCCAGAAGATGAGAAGGATTGTATTGCAGACGGTCAGACATACAACAACAAGGACATCTGGAAGCCGGAGCCATGCCGAATTTGTGCCTGCGACAACGGTCGCGTCATCTGCGATGAAATCCAATGTGAAGAGCTGAGAAACTGTGATGGGGTGATCATCCCAGAAGGGGAGTGTTGCCCTGTTTGTCAGGGTGTTACCCCCGATCAAGGTGAGCAAGCTTCAGTTTCATATGGGGGATAGTCAGAAGAAATGAGTTGAAGCTTTACTACATATACTGTCATGATAAAATTATTACTTCAGTATACACGAGTAATGACTAAATGAGTAATGAGTATTGCACTGTAAAATGTTGCAGAACATTTGTTTGGTAATCCCTTAAAAACTTAGGAAAATATTTATATATGGAGAGAAAACAAAAAAAACGTTAAAAAAATTTCAAGGAACGACTGCCGCTCTGCAGAAACTATGTCCTTGGAAACAACAGGTATTATATAGATCAAAAGATAATTGCAGTGGGACCTAAAAGACAGAGGAACTTTGATAAGTAAATCATAGTTCCCCCTGACCCCGTTGATTTAGTTGCTTACCTCAAATTAAGAGCACAATATGGGAATAATGTTGATTTTGAAGATTTAGTGACAAGATCTTGTTTCCTTTCTCCAAGCAGGCAATGGTCGAGTCGCTAAGGTAAGTGTCAGCTTCATGAGACCAGCCGCCATAACATTGTTGTTTGTTTTATCATAGTTTGTCCATTAAAGGTTCTTTATCTTTCTTTAGGGCCAGAAAGGAGAACCTGGAGATGTTCCACTAGTAAGTCTTTGTTAAACACAGCTTGTAAAGACTTCCAGTTTAATGCAGCAGATGAATAAAGTTTTAGTGATGTCTTCCTGTAGGTGACAGGCATCAGAGGACGCCCTGGACCCATGGTGAGTCATACCCATTGGAATCTCAACTCTTTTATTTCTGAAGGTTACCGTTGGATCTTTATCCACATCAGTTGACACTAGATGGCACAAGAGGGCAGTTACCTCCTGGGTGACCTCACCTTGAAATGATGACTGCCCTGCTTTGGGAGCAATTCTCCTGATCAAAACTGCTATGAATGTTGATATTCTAACATTTGACACAGCAGCAATATAAATATATTTTATATACCTCATGTTCATCTTTTCAGGGTCCTCCAGGCTCTCCAGGAGACAGAGGACTGCGCGGGCACAAAGGAAGGCCTGTATGTGACACAAAGAGATGCCACACTCAACTTAAACATGATAAATAATTGTAATAGTTTTTTGATCTACAGTTCCCCAAAATGGAAAATAGTCTACAATAAATATATTATACATATATTCATAAATTAATCTCAGTCAAGGATCTAAGTGATATGTGTAAACATGTTGATTCCAAAGTAGGATAATTTTTCATTTAAAATTCCTGAGCATCATTCTCATGACAGCTGAATGTTTTCTTAGCTGAGGTCATGGGAATAACCCCCCTCCCTGACTAACTAACTGTAAGGTCGTCCTTAGAAAGAAAAAAAAACTAAACTCAGGGCTGTTTAGTTGAATGGAAAGGAACCAAATCAAATCAAATAAAATTAAATCATCAAAATCTGATCTAGTCCAACCCAATTCTATCTAATTCCAGATATCCCATCCAATCTGATCAGCTCTAATCGAATTGAATCGAATCAAATCGAATTGAAACAAATCTAATCTAATCTAATCTAATCTAATCTAATCTAATCTAATCTAATCTAATCTAATCTATAATAAAGATATTTTTTTTAAGTTCACAATAATAGAATTAGATGTGCTCTTTGCCATTAAAGCATTAATCAGTAAATCAGTTAAAAAAAAAAATCTTCCTTTAACTTTCAGGGATTGCGAGGCCCTCCAGGCTTTGATGGAGAGCCTGGTATACCCGGTCAGCCTGGTGAACCGGGACCCCCAGGTCCTCCTCCACAACATGTAAGATGCAAATAATTTCTCTGCTATCAGAATTACACATGTAGACTATATGCTGGCATGAAATAACCTTTAATTCCTCTGTAGGGAGTGGGAGGCTACATGGCAGAAGGATTTGGTGGGAAAACTGGACCTCAAGCCATGCTGAATGGAGCAAGGGTAAGAAGACGTCTGGAAATGTGATTTTAATAAATCTGATGGTCTTTTATTAGCTGAACAACAAAGAGTGGAGCAGTTATTTACCATTTATCCCAATTAAGCATCACTTGAAAATGGCCACAGAGGCTTGACAGGTTCTGTGTTTTAGTAAGTCACTTCTGATAATTAGAGAGACATGCTGCAGTGAAGAAGCAGGGATGTTGTGGGGGGAGCATCCACACAAATTTCCTGACCTCCAACAGAACTTTGCGATATAACGAGTTAATCAGTACAGTTCAGATTATGAAGTAATGATCCTACTGAGTTTCAAAGAGAGGCTGACTTTTTAAAAAGTGTCCTTTGAAGACTTTTACACCACTGTAAAACATCAAGGGACAAAATGTATTTTAAGAAATAAACTGTGGACAAAAATATACAAATTTATGATCGGACTTCATGTTTTACTATCACAATTAAAAATGATTAAAAGTTCCCAACTGCTTAAAGCTGCTCTTATATTTATTTATTGTCAGAAGACATTATTGTTCTTGCAGGACATCCTCTAAATCTTCCACATGGAGGTATTTGGCGGCGTTTGAAATTCCGGACACCCTTGCAGTGATTCTCTACCAGACTGTCTTGCTCCTGTAATGAAGAATCGGCTTAGCTTATTTTCTTTTTAGGTACCAACTAACTCTTATCCATAGGGAAAAGGTTTGACTTCTCAATTAACCCTTTAACTACCCAACCAAGAAAAAATGAATACATGTATTTATTTATTTTTGCTGCTTATAGCCTTTGGGGAGTAATAAAGGGTTTTTAAAAATCTCTCATTTGTAACCCTTGTACTATCTTAGATGACCCCACCCTTACATTGACATTATCTCCCTACCATAACAAAGGTGGATAAAGGTGGAAAGATCTCTTGTAATCCATGGACACCAGTGAAGATCAAGAATCATTGAAGAAAAAAGGTTCAGCGCATTGTCTAGTGGGTCTAGAAGATGACCCAACTCCCAATGTTAAAGTGCCTAGGATAGCGCTCTACCGTTTGATTGAGAAAAATAAAAAGATAAGGTTTAAAAATGAGACGAAATGAACCCAGGGCTGTTCCCCAAGTAACCACTAGGTGCAACATAGTCTGTCAAGACTGACTTGAATTAAAATGTGTTAATTTTACAATAGAAATTGAGAAATTGAAATTTTCTGTTCATTAACTTTTTTACCCTATAATTTCTTGATAATTTTGTCACATCATCAACTCTACAATTGCATTACATAGGACATCAACTCTCAAATTGCAGACACTGTGTTTAGAGAGGGGCTTCCTTTTTCTTTTCCTATCGTTTACTAGCGCATGTCCGCCACCTACAGTTGGAAGAGGCTTGGTGTCAAATGTCGAAGTGAAGCAAATTGCGTCAATCTTGCTCCAGGCCTTTTCTGTAACAGCTCTATTGTGATATACTAAAGACTTGGTGTAATATGATTAAGGCCCGGCACAAACTTTTCAAATTGTTGGTATTTCCATGAACTAAAAGGGATGCCATCCATACATCACTTCCAACTTGATTGGTCAAAGTTTGACCAGATTTAACTTTCAATAGGTGTGAAATGGCTGCAGGATTTGTGCGTAAAGCCCAAAAACAGTCATAGAAACTTGCATAGCTATGTGCTAGGATTTTGAACGCAGAAGCCCAAAACGTGAATTTACAAAGTTTACACATGGCACAGACTTTTCATTTGAAGAGGTCACCTGAATACGCGTTGCCGAAGGCAATGAACATAGCTTTACAGTCACACCAGCTACAGTGGAAATGGACTCGCGTTTTGTACGAAGATCCCAAAAACTGTCATAGAAACGTACGTAGAACTTGGAAGCCTGTAACACGCATATTCACATAGTTACATAGACTTTTTATTGAAAAAAACCTCTTAAATGCACATTGCCGTAGCTTCAGGCTTTTTAGTCCGGCCTATTTGTTAACTTTTGAAGGGGACAGGGTCGATAATGCCAGAGCCAATCAGGGTGGACCGCCAACAACCCGAAAACCTCGTTTTTATACCAATGGTTCCCCTGACCCACCACACTTTGGAGTGTTAGGTCCTTTGCCAATGCAGACAGTTGCTGGTCACTGTCATCTTAGAGCAGCTGGACATTTTGAAGCACACTCACAACCAGTTCTCTACCAAACGCAGCCTGGATCTGGTTCAATTCGCTGTTTCAGTCTTTTCCAACAATACACACTGAATGGGTAATTTTTGACGCCACCTATAGGATTCTAAATGACAAAAGTAAAGCCTGAAGTGGGAGGGGCATATCAACTGGAGCTTGCTCTGCCCACCTCAACAAAACTCCAAAAAATGGTAAAAGGGTGAGACAATATTAAGGACAAATTTTTTGAGTCCACTGTCAAGATTTTAAAGGACAAGTACAAGTCTGGTCTACAATACCATTTTGAGAAATTGCTTTGAAAAATGAGATTTACAACTTGTTGTAGTTGTAGCTGACTGAATTAGAATAGCAAGACAGTGACAACACATCAACTGGGTAACATAACTTTCTGCAATACTTTATTTAATGTAACTTTGTTTAAGAGGCTTGTAAAGCATTTTATCCTGTAAAAAAGTAAAAAATAATTTATTTATGAGACTCATTTTTACACAGAGCGGCTCTAAAGAAAACAGATCATATTGATATGTCTTGATGCTTGTTGCAGGGAGAGGCTGGGACAAGAGGACCTCCTGGACCAAACGGTTCACCTGTAAGTCTGTTGCATTTATAACCTGTAATCTACACAGGATTCTCTATCAGTTACTTTCTTTTTTTCCCTTTTAAAGGGTCAAGCTGGACCACAAGGATCTCCTGGAGATGTTGGTGAACCAGGACACATGGTATAGCCTTATTCTTATCTAATTTTCTGTGTCTGCATATAGTAAAAATATTTATTTAAAATTGAATTTTGCTTGATTTTGATTTTCTTCACTCTAGATAAATGCTCACAGAGAATGTATCACACTGTAACATTGTTTATAATGTACCTGTGCCCTTTAGGGACCACCTGGCCAAAGGGGACCTGAGGGGCCTCCAGGGAAACCAGGAGAAGATGTGAGTCACTGGGCTTTATTTTCTGTTTTCATCAGTACGTCTCTGTTAAGAAGCAAAAGGCAATTCTTTGTTATGTTAGTCCTAAATTTCCAAATGTTCCACATCTATCGCAGTGGGGTAATGGACTGTAAAGCTTTATTATATATTCACTAAAATACATATACTAATGTGGGTTTATAAAGGTCTTACAACAAAATCAGATTTTCAGAATTGATGCTGTCAAATAATTTTAACTACAGCTAAAAAAAAAAGCTGAATTTGGTTGTGAAAAATGGAAAACTGTCTATAACTTGACCAGTTTGAAACATCAATAAATCTTGTTGCAATCCCAAAACTAAGAAAAATCGATTGGTTTAATTTTTGCAAAGTGGTAATTTTTTTACAAAACAGAATTTTAGAATGCTATAGTTCTAGTTTCCCATGGTGGTTTCAGTGTGTAGCCGGATGCTTTTTGAGTAATCCAAAACTTTAAAAAAAACATACACTTTAGTCATCTGGAGGCAATTTCTGTGCTTTTAAAATAAAATTCCTGTTTTCAAATACAGTACATGTGAAATAACTAACGTTCACACACAGGGAGAACCGGGTAAAGCAGGAAACCCTGGAGAGGTTGGATTCCCAGGATCAGCAGTAAGTCCTTAGCTCTCAGTTTAAACACAAACTTCTAAATTGATCTAAATGACACTATTTTGAGGCAATGCTGTTTTACTTTCATACATTTTAGGGGCCCAGAGGATTTCCTGGTACACCAGGACCCCCTGGCATTAAGGGTCACAGAGTGAGTGTCAACTGTTTGAAAGATTTAGGGGGAGTGGGTCAGAGAATTGTGGTTAAAAGTGTTGTCAGTGTAGTTTTTCTGATTATTCCTTGTGTTTTTTGTTGGCTGTCAACATTTTCTCGTATTTTGTGAACAGGGTCATGCTGGACCAATCGGCTTAAAAGGCGAAACTGGATCAGTTGGATCAAAGGTATAAAGAGACTAAAACAATCATGAAGTTTGTTTCAGTGTGACAAAATGATAGACTTTTAAAAAACACAAAATTCCAGGGTGCCACAGGGGGCCGTGGTCCGATGGGAGCACCAGGGCCAATGGTAAGTTCAAATTTAATACAAGATTATTCTCAATAAAACCACCAAACTACACAATATTGTTGCATGTGAAACCCTCATTTGTTATTTAGTAGTTTCTGCACCACCGAGGTTTGCTCTTTTCTGTTTTCTTGATTTAGCAAGAGCTGGTCTTATTTATTTGTTTTGATTTCCAGGGTCCTGCTGGGATGCCTGGGGAGAGAGGACGTCCCGGACCCAGCGGTGTTCCAGTGAGCACATTACTGCAAACTAAAATAACTTTTTTTTTTCCAAGAGCAACCAAGTGTGATAGATAATAAATAATATTAGTGTTTTGTTAATATATTACAATAGCAAGTTCAGAAAAATGTTGAGTAAACAAAACACACGGTTCGCTCTTATGTTCTCCATTTGTCTGTCAGGGTAAACGAGGCTCACCTGGAAATCTGGGGAAGCCTGGTCCAATGGTAAGTCAGTATTAACAAAATGTTTGCCTAGTTTCATCATTGAGGCATTAGCAACGGAAATAAGCTCATACTTTATTGCAAGCCGCTTTTTTGGCAGTGAAAACATTGTTTACTTTAGGGAACAAACCTATGATTGCTGACATTTCGTTGATTAACGAATTCATGTGAATCGTTTGCCCTATTTTTGGACAGGTGTAATAAAATTTCAGCCATCATAGCGGTTCTCTGGTTCACTGACCTTGCTAATGCATCATGGGACTTTTTGGGCTTATAGTAGATTTTTTAATTATTATTAATTTACAGGGTCCTTTGGGTCTCAGTGGCCCACCTGGATATCCGGGAACTCCTGGCATGAAGGCAAGTACCTCAATCAGAATGCAATAGAAGTTTTGTGTGCTATTTGCTAATTGTTTTTGTTTGTTTTTTGTATTTTTTCTACAGGGACAACCTGGTCCCACTGGTGTTCGTGGTCCAGAAGGCCCACAGGGGCAGAGAGGAGAGACAGGTCGTCAGGGTTCCCCTGGACCAGTTGGCCTAAGGGTAATTTTGTGGCTCTTCCAGTCCTTTGACATCAAACCAAGCACTTTAAAAGAAGAACAGTGTATTCATTCAGTTTATTCATGATATACGTTCACAGGGTCCCATGGGAGGAGATGGGGGCCCTGGTACCAAAGGACCAGTGGTTTGTACAAAGTTATTTCATTTAGGCAAATTCTTAAAATTCTGTGACAGAGGTCACAATCACAAGGTTGACTCTTTATAGGGTAATGTTGGTCCCCAAGGTCCAGGAGGCCATTCTGGACCTCCTGGTCCACCAGGACCTCAGGGAAGCACCGGTCAACCTGGTATCAAAGGACAAGGGGTAAACTAGTTCTTTTGATAAATAAAATAATAAAAAATTGACTGAATTCTGACATTTATCTTAAATATGTACTTTAGGGAGATGTTGGTGTACCAGGTTTTAAAGGAGATGCTGGACCTAAAGGAGAACCTGTATGATTTAAATTACTCAAAGAAAATAAGAGAAAAATAATTTATATAAACATAAAAGGTAAATACTTAATGCCAATTCTGCTTTGATGTGTTTTACCTCAGGGTCCACCAGGCTCCCAGGGTGTGATTGGACCTCAGGGGGAGGAAGGAAAGCGAGGGCTACGTGGGGACCCAGGGTCTGTTGGCCCTATTGGTCCTGTTGGCGAAAGAGTGAGTCAGCATTTTTTGTTATTTTTGTCGATTTTATTTTAGACTAAATTTTCTATTGTAATTTTGTGCATGAAACAGTTTAGACTGAAAGCCAAACATCAGATTATGAATTCTATAACAATTCAAAACTTCAGACAAGTCCAGCAGCTGACCTTTTGGGCCACAAGGCCCAATAAGTGGGCTCTAAGGAGTTTGATCTCTGGGTCATTGTTGCCTTCTAAAGGCCCATACACACCGGGACGAATTTCAAATTTCGCGCGCGATTTTCGCCGACGTTTAATGCCTCGTGACTAAACAAAGGGCACCAATGAGAGTGTGCACACCGACGCGAAAAAACGCCACGCGTCAAAGCGTCAAAAAAAAAAACGCCTCGGGTTCGTTTTTTTTTTTTCGATGCGTCGCGTCGAAATCTATTCGACCAATGAGAATGGCGCTTTTGCACACGTGTCTGAAGCTTCTGAAGTTACAGTAAAACACAACTTGGGGGCGCTCAAACACAAAACTGTCTTGCTGAGAACACATACCAGCGAAGAAGATAGACGCCAAGTAGCGTCTACACTGCCACGAAGAAATAATGACGGACATTATAAAATATCCCCGAACCAACCACCAATTGGAGCCACTGGTGCTTGAAATATTCATGTTTTCTTTGTTTGATTCTGACAATCGCGTAAATACCTGCTCTCTTCTTCTGAGTGAAAAGCGACTTTAAAAAGCGTAAAGTTGCGCAGCGCCACCTTGTGTACAGGAGTATTTCTGTTTACATTAAGCGCCATCTAACGTCAGGGAATGAAATTGCATGTTCGCTCAGCTCATCGTCAGCGAAAATCGCCTGGATGTGAACACAAAAAACGTGGCAAAAAACGCTGGCGAATAACGCCTGGCGAATATTCGTCCCGGTGTGTACGGGCCTTAAGATGTCTAAAATGTTAAAGAACTGATTCTTGAGGATCAGAGGGTGATAGAATTACTATTTCGTAAACCTAAGCCTTCATGTTTGATTTGATCTGCATCTACATCATCTGCTTTCAGGGAGCTCCTGGAAACAGAGGATTCCCTGGTGCCGATGGTCTGCCAGGACCTAAGGTACATAGCCATTTCATGTAATCGTCACTGGGATCAAAATTGAGGACAACTCAACTTTTTTTTCTTTTGCCTTGTCCTGTGATGTTTTAAATGGACAAGTAAAGAAATTAATATTTATCTTTTGTAAATAAAGGGTGCTCAAGGAGATCGTGGCACGTCAGGCCCACCAGGGCCTAAAGGTTCTTTAGGAGACCCAGGTCGTCCAGGAGAACCTGGTTTACCAGGTGCAAGGGTAACACGAGAGCTTGAACTTTTACTTTAAAGTTGCTGTTGTTTTTTTTTTTTTTTTTTTCAAATTTGTAGAATCTAAATGTTTTTTAATGAATTGAAGTTGTAATTGATATTGTTGCATATCTCTGTAACAGGGTCTTACTGGAACACCTGGTGTCCAGGGAGCAGAAGGAAAGCCAGGACCACTGGTAGGTGCTCAGGGCTGATTTGCTCTGTGGACAGTGAGGCAATTTGAAGAACTGATTAGTAAGATACAGTTATAAAAAGGTCTACATCTATCAACAAACAAAGGCAGCAGCACAAGAAATAAATGCTTACTTAAGTACCAGTTTTTAGCTTTTCCAACTATGTCCCAGATATAGCTGGCTTAGTATTTTCTTTAAAAATGCAGTACATTTCTACTGTGTCATCTGCATAGTTGACTTTGGCAAATAGTGTTTTTTATGTTTTGTAGGGGGCCCCAGGCGAAGATGGCCGTCCAGGCCCAGCAGGGTCCATTGGAAACAGAGGACCTGCAGGAACCATGGGAGTGCCAGGCCCCAAAGGCTTCAGTGTAAGACTGGACAGACAACCAACCCTTTTTATTGATATTCATCATATCATTGTTTGTGTTTTCTAAAATCTGCTGTCATTTAAAAACTATTTTGCTCTGAAAGGGTGATCAAGGAAAAACTGGTGAACAAGGATCTGCAGGAGTGCCAGGTCAAAGAGTAAGTACGGTTAAGGAATATGGAGTTTTGGAACGGAGTAGAAAAAAAATCAAAATGAGTCTAGGCTTTACTTTTTCTACATCACTGTGGTAATGGATAATTTTTAAACATATAATGCAGAGGTTTGTCTTTGTGGGTTCAGGGTCCTCCAGGAAAAGATGGAGAAGTTGGCCCTGCAGGTCCTCCTGGCCCATCTGTAAGTTTTACCATTTCTCTAACAACAGAGAAAATGCTTCAACATTTTGTTCTTAGTTTGAATGATTTGATAAATTCATATGAATGAATGCCCCCTCTAAAGGGTGTAGCAGGAGAAAGAGGAGAGCAGGGACCACCAGGTGTAAACGGATTTCAGGTTTGAGTCATTCTTTAGTTAATCTAAGTTCACTTCATAAAGTTCCATCAATGCAAGAAATGGCAATGCTTTAATGAATAAATCCGATAAAAAATGCACTCTTAAAATGTATTTTTCAGGGTCTACCTGGTAACCAAGGTCCTCCTGGAGAACCTGGTAAACCAGGTGATCAGGTAAGTCTATCAAAAGTGATCAAAGTTAATCTTTTGTCTAAAAACTTGCAGTGGCATTTTAGTGGCTTTGATTGGACCAAGATGGAAAGTTAATTTTATGTCTTACTTGTCCATCAGGGCATTCCCGGAGAGCTTGGTCCTGTGGGTCAAGTTGGACCAAGGGTATGTGAATTTACCATGAAATCTATTTTATCTAATTTCAAGTAGATATTGACTTTGACTGATATTTTTGATGTTTTTTTTTTCAAGGGAGAGCGTGGTATTCCTGGGGAAAGAGGAGAACTGGGCTCAAGTGGCCTGCAAGGACCTAAAGGTATTCCAGGTGCACCAGGTCCAGATGGACCAAAGGTACTACTGACTATTGTTTACAGTTAAAGTAAAACTAGTTTGAGCCATTCTTACAATAAATGTGCTACATGTGCCCGTTTAGGGTAGCCCTGGCCCCACTGGTGCTTTGGGTGACATGGGGCCCCCTGGTCTTCAGGGAATGCCAGGAGAGAGAGGCATCTCTGGTCCCCCTGGACCAAAAGGTGACAGAGTAAGTCTGTCGTCATCTTGGAATAAGGACTAAAGCTCTGGTGATGTCTAGGAGACAATAATAAAGTTGGCATTAATGAGTTAAATTAGAGACTTATTAAAATCGCAGTGGTTCTAATGTCTGATGGTTCTGGTTATTGAAAAAAACCTTCCTCTTCTTGCTCGTCTTTGTTTAGGGAGCAATTGGTGAAAAGGGATCAGAGGGTACGCCTGGAAATGATGGTGCAAGAGTAAGCAATTCACACTAAACTCATTTTCTTTTGACAATGTGATGAACAAAGAAGTTTAAATCCAATTTGTAAAACATAAATAAACAACAGTTTATGGATGATTGAGCCTCTGGCACAGCTTGACACACTTTTTATAATAATCTTGCGCAATTTAGTAAATGGAGGTACACAAACATTCTCTCTTGTACTTGCAGGGAACCCCTGGACCTGTTGGTCCAGCAGGACCCGCTGGACCAAGTGGTGAAAAGGTAGAGTCAGTTTTAAAGCATGTGTGAAGACATATGTGCTTTTGAAATATGAAAATGCATAAGCAGGGATGTTAAAATTTCTTGATAAACATGTGAACACTTACTTCATAGGGAGAACCTGGACCCAAAGGACCCCTTGGACCTCCAGGGTCTAGAGGAATACATGTGAGTAGAAAAAAGTTGTACTTACAACTTGCATGCGAATTAATATTGTCATTTGTTGTTTTGCACCATATGTATAACCCATGTATTATTTTAGGGAGCAAGAGGTGACCCTGGACCAATTGGTGCTGTTGGATTTGCTGGACCCCCTGTGAGTAACCTCTTTCTTTATAGATCAATGTCACCTAAATACTGCTGCTCCTGGAAGAGTCAAACATTCCTGCAAATGTTACAAACACTTTCTAGGGTCCTGATGGCCAACCAGGAGTCAAGGGAGAACCTGGAGAGCAAGGACAGAAAGGAGATGCTGGGTCTCCTGGACCACAGGGCTTAGCTGGTGCTCATGGACCTCATGTAAGCCTAACCTCCAAAAGACTTACATGCAATATTTTTAACATAATCTTAAATTTACCATCTGTCACCTCCATTTATATAATTAGCCCTGCTGACATTTTGTTCAATTAGATTGAATTTTTTACAACTTTAATGACTATTTGGCTCCTAAGAACCATTAAAATCCTTGTAATATTTACATCTGTCTGAATATTTGTTTGATTTCTATATTTAGGGTCCAGTTGGTGTTGCTGGATTAAAAGGAGGAAGAGGAACACAAGGTGCACCGGTAAGATTCTAAATCTAAATAAACAAATATAAAAAAAATCAGTCAGTGAATTATCACCCTCATCGCGCAATAAGTCACTTGACTCACGGGCAGAACGGCTAATCCTTTGAAACATAGTTCACTGTGTTTCACGGCCGTGGTGCAGTGGGAGGGCAGTCGACTGCTGATCGGAAGTTCATTTCCCATGCATCGAAATGTCTCTGGGAAAGAGACTGAAACCCATCTTGGCTCTGGTGGAAGGTTGGCACCAGTGCTCGGCAGCAGGGCCACTATCATTGTGTGAATGTGTGAATGCAACTGTGACTGTAAAGCACATTGGGCCTTCAAAGAAGGTAGAAAAGCGCTATTTAAGTATACGCCATTTACCATTTACACTGAGCGCCCTTTATTTGTTCTTTCTTTTCGTGGCGCGTACCAGGGCTTCTGTCTTAGAACTGCACTGGCTCACAGGAGCGTTTATTAAGGCCTGGGCCGGCCCGCATGCGTCCTCGATCGTAAGCGAAACCAAGATGTCCCGTCTGACCGAGCTGTGCTGCCACGGCGCCTGCTGCCGGGGCTGCGGTTCCCACCCAAGGGATCCGTGCCCAATCAGGTAGCTGTGTCGCCCAGAGCGAGGCACACGCTTCTCTAGCCCTGCCCACAGATCAGAGGCCGCTGTTCACTTAGCCGTGGTTAAGCCAGCCGAGCTTTAGTAATGTTATGCCCCACACCAGAGCAGGAAACACAATTGTCCTGCTTTCTGTTTTCAAAATAAAATGCTTTGTCTGTACTAATTTTATATAACCACAAAAATTACATTCATATACATGACAAATCTTTCTCCTTTCAAAAAGTTTTACTCTTATTGTGTAGTTTTTGGGTTATTAGTACATTAACATAGTATTTTTGACTAAAGATATATTATTAGTTTTCAAGTTTGAGGTTTTTAAATAAGTAACTTTGGTGCATAATTCCAGGCCACTACAAGTACATCCTTGTTCTACACATCCTGCACCGTCATCTTACAAAGATTTGTGTACTTTCACTGTGTAATTTTTCAATTATTTGTATGTAAACATTTCATTTTTGATATATAGGTAGGTACATACAGTAGTTATTTAGGTAGAGCTTTTGGAGCTTGTCGTCTCGCCTTGCATGCCAAAAAAGTGTGGGCACCCCTGTTCTAAATCATGCTATGAAAGCAGAGGACTACAGAGAAGCTTTCCTGTTTTTATTAATGTTACAATTCAAAAAGCCACAGGTTGTATACAACTTCTTGAGTGTGTAGGCATGAAGTTGTTCTTCTCACTCATTCATTTGTGACCAGTTGAAACAACCTACAAGTCATAATTCTATTCCTGCCTCCTTCTTTTGAATGTATTGGTTGATTCATAATTTTATCTACTTAAATTCAACCATCAATGTTTTGGTTATCCAAGTCAAAAAGAGCTTAGATGGATTAGGGATACCCAAGATTTAAGTTTACATGTATCTCCAACATTTCCGTGTATAATTTAGTGAGTGTGCTTGCATAGAACTGGGGTGAGATGAGCAAAACAATAGATTTTTAAAAAATATTTAAAAAAATCAACACGCCAGTATTTAAGACTCATTCTTCTGGCAGGGTCCCACTGGTTTCCCTGGGTCTGCTGGACGAGTCGGACCACCTGGCCCAACCGTAAGTATTGCCAAACCACATGCAATAGCCCATAACCTTAACGAGGGTTACAAAAGGTGATGATTTAGTGGCAATATAATATATATTGAGATTTATTAGGATATATATCTTAATAAAAATCTATTTCTGTTATTTAACTTTACAGTAAATACAAGCAAACAATATTACATTTGAAAGACACAATTACTAACTACATATATGACATATTTTGGTGCAGTTTCTTTCAAAACAGTTTATTGGGAAAAAATGTCTCCTAAGGGTCCTGTTGGAGAAGCTGGGGCCCCTGGACCACCAGGAAAAGAGGGTCCTCCTGGTCTTCGTGGAGATCATGGACCTCCTGGAAGACAAGGTGAGCGAGGACCTGCAGGACCACCGGGTAGCCCAGGAGACAAAGGAGATGGTGGAGAAGATGGCCCCACGGTAAAATGATATGCAGTTTGAAGACCATGTTTAGATTTGGTCAGATGTTAGAGAATCAACTTATGTTTATTACTTTTCAGGGTCCAGATGGTCCTCCTGGTCCAGCTGGTACCACAGGACAGAGAGGCATTGTTGGTCTTCCAGGCCAAAGAGGAGAACGTGGTATGCCAGGACTTCCAGGACCAGGGGTTTGTGAAATTGTGGTTATCTTTCTACAGCAGTGTGTATCGCAACAGTACAGAGGTAGTCTCACAAATATGTGGATTTTTTTTACTGATCAAGTTGTCTTTTTGTAGGGTCCACCAGGAAAGCAGGGAGCCCCAGGACAATCTGGAGAAAAAGGCCCTTCAGGTCCAGTTGGTGTTCCAGGTGCTACCGGACCCCGTGGAGATCCTGGTCCTGAGGTAAGCAAACTTCATGTGTACTCAAAGATGCACTGAAATCCTTCTTTAAGAGATTCTGTTTGGTTTTTAGGGACCTGCAGGAACTGATGGGCCCCCAGGAAAAGATGGTCTTCCTGGACAAAGGGTAAGATTTCAGTGATCAGAAGATTCCCTTTTTACATTTTTCATGTTTCAAGCTACTTACAGCTATTGCATTTCAGGGAGACAGAGGAGATCTTGGTCCAGAGGGCTTAATTGGTCCTCAGGGACTTCCTGGACCTAATGGCCCCGTTGGAGCACCAGGTGATCCAGGAAAGAGGGGAGAACCTGTAAGTACCTTTTTCAGCTTATCTTTTGTTTTTTTCTTTACAGTAATAAATTCTCAAAAACAGCATTCTGGAGATAGTTCAGATCGTTTTGTTTTGGATACTACAAATGATGTCCCAACAGACTTTAAGAGTCACAGGCTTTTCACACTGTTGATAGAAGTCTGTTACGTTCTCTGTTAAGTTCTAATGTTCAAAATCTTCAGGGCTCAAGAGGACCTCAAGGCCCACCTGGACAAGCTGGGAAGAGAGGACTGGGGGTAAGCTTTTGTCCTCTAATAAGATGAAGACTTTATGATATCGAGCAACATGAACTGAAGTCTCTAAGTTGAGGGGAATTCATTTGTCACAGACAGTTGGAAAAGATTAAGGTTTCATTAGAACATCTTTTTTTTAGAGATTACAATTAGCTGTCAAACTCCTGAGAGTGAAATTTGTTCTTTGTATTTCCCCCATCACTGTAAAGATTGCACTATTTTGTAGTTGTACCCCCCTGATTCAACCATTCTGCTGAATGTCAAGTGGAGAGGCATTGGGTCTATCTAAGCAGTCACGTAACTGTGGTGCTCCCAATCTTAGGCTAGATCAGTGGTTCCCAAACTGGGGGGGGGGGGGTAATGCAGGGGGTGCGCGGTGGAGTTTAGAAACAAAGGATTTGTATTTTTGTGTAAGTGTGGGGGGGCTCGAAAATATTCTAATCTTCCGAAAGGGGGGGCCCTGCAGAAAAAGTTTGGGAACCACGGGGTATATATACTCATTCACAGTCCACTAAGATAAAAATCCTTAACATTTGACTTTACATTTTATATTCAGGGACCTCAAGGACCAAGAGGAGACAAAGGAGACCTTGGGGATCATGGAGAGAGAGGCCAGAAGGGACACAGAGGCTTCACCGGTCTACAGGGTCTTCCTGGACCTCCTGTATGTAAAAACCATGTTTGGTAACAAAGTAATACTGTAATTATTAAGCTATTCCACTGGAGTGATTCCATTGCATTTGTTATCAGATGATTAGTAGAAGGGATGTTTGTTTGAATGATCAGTCAGACAGATATCAAGCATAAACTTAAGCTTGTCCAGAAGAAATATTGATTTGGTTTTTAAAGAGTTGGGTTTGTGCGGCTGGATGGCCCAGTTGATTGCGTTTTGAACCAGCACAAACCGGGGCTCGTTTCCCAGGGATTGCGATGAGCTGAATCCAGTGTGCTTTCTGTGCTACTGCCTAACTATGTAGCCATGAAGGGGCCCAAGTCTGGGTACCCCTGTGCCAGTCTCCAGCCTGGATAAAATATAGTGTTGTGGCAAGAAGGGCATATGATGCAAAAGCCTCTACCAAACCCAAAGGGGTGGATCAGATAAAGCTGATTCGCTGTGGCAACCCCTGAGTGAATGTGCTGAAGGGTCAACAACTTTTAAAATGTTACTTTTTTTAACTTATGTGGACAATCTAATATCCTTGCAACACAGAGAACTTTATGCAATTCCATGAAGCAGCATGACTGTTGGAAATTTTGTTGAGCAGCAGGTCAATTTTAAACATGTAGGACTTAACCTGACCAATATCACTGAAACCATCATTGGCTTTAACATGAACACAAAACAATAGCCTTTGCACGTTTACTCTAGGTTTACTCAGACCTGCACTTGCAAAGGCCATACATTGAAAGGAAAAGGATGTAGGAGGTCTAACCAGAGTCTCATTGGTTGGAGGGCTGCCTGAATAATATTCCTACTGTAAAACAAAATGACTAGAATCCTATTTAAAAACATCTTGGTTTAATGGCTCAGTGTAAGCACTGATTACTTTATGACAAGTGTGGATGATGGCATTAAATGTAGACGGTGAAGCACTTATACATGCTGACTGTGATTTGCCAATTAATATCCTTTAAGAATTGTTTTATCAGGTATTGGAGCACATAGACATTTACCTTCATGATTCTCAATCCAAATTATGTTAACTTTTAGAGCTGGGAGAGGATTTCCATCCGTAAAAGGGCAAGGACAGCAAAAACGGTCAATTTAGGTTGTTTGAACGATATGGATGATGTCGGTGAAGGTTTTCATTCATGCAGGTGACGTTTTGAAGTTGAATCATAGCAAATGGACTTCGATTCTTCTTGGATGTTTGATTATTATGGTAAATCTGTACTGAAAAAGGAACATATCCTTACATTTACATCAAAAATTGTCTTAGGGTTTGGGTCACGTACAACTTTCTTTTGCCTAAATGTTTTGAGCAGAAAAATAATCAACTTGATCTCTATTTTTCTTATTAGGGTACCACTGGTGAACAAGGAGCTCCAGGCATTGTTGGACCTGGTGGTCCTAGGGTATGTTCATTTTAATCTTCAAATAATCGCTTGTGTTTTTTTTTTTAATACAAGTTTGAAATCTTGCTCTAAAAACGAAACAGCTCATTAGTTAGAAATACATTCTGAATGTAGAAATGGAGCCAACTCTTTTTTTTTTCTTACGGTTTATGATGTTAGGGGCCTCCTGGACCTGTTGGGCCTCCTGGAAAGGAAGGATATATGGGCCAGTCAGGGCCAATGGGACCTCCAGGAACCCGTGGACTCAGTGGAGAAATAGGACCAGAGGTACTACCGGAGCACAGAGAAGAGTGTGCAAAACTCATAAAGAGTTGGTCATTACAGCGATGAACATCTTTTTAACAGATGTCCGTCAGTAAGCAGAAACGTTTCCAGCTTTAATCTGGGGAAGGGTTAGACGTTTTTATGTTTTTAATCCATAGGGCCCTCCTGGTGAACCTGGGCCTCCTGGCCCTCCCGGTCCCCCTGGACCTCCTATAGCAGCTATGGATGACCTGTTCGCAGGCCTTCATGATTATGACTCCGGGATACCTCCTCCACCTGAGTTCAGCGAAGATGAGGCTATGCCCAACTCCAACTCCACTACCATCGTGCCCATCGATCCTGGAGTTCAGGCCACTTTGAAGGCTCTCAGCAGCCAGATCGACAGCATGAAGAGCCCTGACGGCAGCAAGAAACACCCTGCCAGGACCTGTGATGACCTGAAGAGGTGCTACCCAATGAAGAAGAGCGGTGAGTATGTAGAGTCAAAAATGAACAATCCTACAACAGACTCTTGTTGATTCCAAATATTTGAGAAAAAATTAAAAGTGGAGGAATTCTCTTCTCACTTCTCTCTCATGTATATAACAGAAGCTGCAGCAGACCAGCCAAGAAAACGTTACTGTGAATTTCTGTTGCAGCAATAAATATTGAACTTAGCAGATTCCCCCGATATGTGTATCTTGTTTAGGAGAATACTGGGTAGATCCAAACCAAGGCAGTGCAGAGGATGCCATCAAAGTGCACTGCAACATGGACACTGGAGAGACATGCATTTCTGCCAACCCGTCCAGCATACCTCGTAAAGTGTGGTGGAGCTCTTCCAGGAACAAACCTGTGTGGTTTGGAGCAGACATCAACCGAGGGACCCATGTGAGCAATCACTATGAATGGTTTACAATTTGATGAATGCAAATAAGTGGTAAAAAAATGTCCCAGAGAGCAGATGGGAACAAAAACAGACTATATTTCCCATAAGTCTATACAGCTGAGTTTTCCTAATACATTTGTAGCTGCAAATGAGATACTTTGTCGGTGTGGTGTTACATTTCTCATATTTGTGTTTCCAGTTCACTTATGGCAACCAGGATCAGCCGGTAAACTCTGTCACAGTGCAGATGACCTTCATCCGACTGCTGTCCAAAGAGGCCTCGCAGACCATCACTTACCACTGCAAGAACTCTGTGGCCTACAAGGACCAAAAAAATGGTAACTTGAAGAAAGCAGCCATCCTCAAGGGCTCCAATGACCTGGAGCTGAAAGCAGAGGGGAACAACCGCTTCAGATACACAGTGCTGGAGGATTCCTGCACGGTAAGTCACAACGACTTGATCCAAGTCCAGCATTTACTGTCCCAACTACAGTTCTGTTGAAAATTAGAATGAGTCAGAGAATTTTTTTTAAGTGCATAAAATGTAAGTTTAATCCAAAAAAAACTTTAGGTTATAGTAGTAACTGGTTGACCCTCCTTTGGCACAAATAACTTCAATAAAAAATGTGCTGAAGTAATAAATCCAAAAACTTTGTAAAATTTCAGATTGTAAAGGAATTAAAAACTGAAATATTGTCACAATAAACTAGAAATTAGCTTTAATTGAGAAAAAGACAATTCCTAGTTTTTTCTTCCGATGCTGTGCTCTGCTTTAAAATCTAATTCATTGAAATTGAAAAATGTAATACTGGTGCATGTGGTGAATATACAGAACAAACCCAAAAGTTAGGACACACCTTCTCATTCAAATGAATGGGAAGGTGTGTCCAAACCTTTGTACTGTACTTGTTTGAATTTAAAAAAAAATAGCTAAATTTGTGAAATTAAAAAATTACATATGTGAAACATATTTTTAAAAATACAGAAATGCTATACATATATATACATGCTATACAGTCAATGAATGGTCTATTTTTTAAACGTGTCATACATAAGTCGCACCGAACAGTAAGGCAGAGAGAAAAGAGTCAGAGATTAATCTGTTGGTCAAAAAGTTTTTATTAATTATGTTTACAATAACTTTAGATCTTGTTTGTAACACGCTACACGTTAGCATGTTATCAATACCTTGAACTCCGAACCTTGTTTGCAAAATGTAAAAAAAAAACAGACTGATACTACTAAAACGAGTGTTACTGTGACTATGCAAACTCCAAACCTTGTTAGTAACAAACAAAAAAAACAACAGATGTCACCGCTACTCGTTAGCCACGCTAGCATATTTATTATGACACCCAAACTTGTTTGGAACTCGTAAAAATACCAGACGGATGTATTGACAGAGCAGTTTGACATCAGCAATAAAACCAGAATTAATCCATATAGAAGGTGCTACACATTATACGAGGCAATGTTGTTTTTTGGAAAATTGTAAGGTTTTTAAGTGTGTGGAAAACATGGTACCTAATAAATGACAGTTGTCTGGTTTGTAGTGTCATATCAAGTAAGTCATCACTCAAGCCGTTTGTGTCTCTTTTACAGCAAGCAAATGGCAACTGGGGCAAGACAGTGTTTGAGTACAGGACACAGAAAACTGCCAGACTCCCCATTGTGGATATTGCCCCCGTGGACATTGGAGGCCCCGATCAGGAATTCGGCATTGATATCGGGCCAGTGTGCTTCTTGTAGAGCCGCCAGGAAGGACACGTGGAGGACTTTCTGGGGACAGTTGAACTGACGGCTGATGCGATCAGCTGCATTGTACATAGAAGTACTGAGGACTGTTCCAGCCCTGTGGCGAGATATTTATTGTGCCTTTTCAAGCCCAGTTTGAGAGAAGTCCATCAGAAAGATTTGCGAGTTAGCTAAAGTGTTTGAAATTTCTAGAAAACTTTTTCTTAAAGTTTCACTCATCCATCTCTTGTAAACTTAAGCTTCAGCAGTCGTGAGTTGAATCTTTTTATATATTTAAAAAAATAATAATGCCAAAGAATAAAAAAATTGGAAAAAGATTCTTGTAATTAGCATACAAAATTGATCAAATACTTTAAATATGGTGCTATGAGGAGAATCACAGTTGCTGATGAGTTTCGCAGATGCAGTGTTGGTTATCTGATGTCCAGATATTTTGAGTACTGTGCCTAGCACAAAGAAGATCGGGACTGTCGATTGCTCGGTGTTAGCTACCTCGTCGCCTAAACTGACAAAACAATGACAACCCCATGTAAGCCTTCTCTGCACCAGGTGCTGTTTGTGTAAGTAGTGTGATCCTTCTGTCTGTGTGGTACAGGACAGGCTCTGGTCAATAAAGATCTTTTTTGTCAACTGTGGAGGGATAAATGAGGTGGTGTGTGCTGATGGGTAACTTTTTTCTTTTTCTTTCTTTTTACATACGATACAGTAACAGGTAGTGCATTATAACCCCTCTTTATGCATGCCGGCTCTCCCTTTGCAGTGTTTATGTGCCTGAAAGCCTTTTTATAGAGCAAAATAGCTTTGAGTGGCTGTTTGTTTTTGTTTCTTTTTGTTTTTTTTTGCCATGCAACAAATTAAAGCAAATGCTTGTTAATCCCCCCCGAGCTTTTGTCACATTTAATTAAATCGTAACCAGCTTCAGGAAGGAATCCGGACACACAAAAAAAAAAAAAAAAAAAATATATATATATATAAAGTATCACACAAACATAGTTGTTTACTTGACAATGGTTTCCAGTGGGATCTGTTTGTGACCGCATGTTTCAATTTCCAGCATATTGATTACAGATTTACAGAGGAGGGAAGGAAGGGGCTCATTACTATCTGAACATGATTTAATTTAGTCTCTGGCTTTTTTGTGAGAGAGAAAAAAAACCTCTTAACCCTTGTGCTATCCTATGGGGTCAAGATGACCATTGATGTGTTCTCCCTACAATGACAAAGGTGGATAAAGGTGGAGAGGATTTCATGTAATCCATGGAAACCAGTGAAAATCAAAAATTATTGAAGAAAAAAGGTTCAGCGAACTGTCTGGTGGGTCTAGATGACCCAATTCCCAATGTTAAAGTGCCTAGGATAGCACAAGGGATAAGCAAAAGTTGAGGAAAAAAAGGTTAGAATAAGAAACAAAACCTCCTCAGCAAAATCTTTTCTTGCAGAAGTTTGATATTTCTGTATTAACTGCAGAAGCTTCTAATATGGAGGTTTAGGCCTTTAATAGTTTCAAATGAAAAACCACCACACAAATAAGGATTATCTCACTACGTTTCTATTTTCAGGACCAATTTCACAGAATGAAAACTGAAAGTCCCATTCTGATCAAAAGACAAACTTTTCTAACTGAATACTAAAATTCATGACTTATACCATGAATTGTTACCATGGCCAAAAACCATCTTGTATTTCCACAACCAGGTAGTACCACATGTTGCAGTTCCTTCAATGACCACTGGAGGCAGGTTGCATTTTGTAGCAACATACCAACTCCCATGTTAAGTCAAAAACACAAAATGAATGCATTTACAGCCTGATTTCACTGATATAAAAGTGTTACCAAATTAATACAAAAATATATATTTACTGATTGCATTAACATGGAGAGATTGAAAAATATCACTAAAGTAAAGTATAAAAAAAAAAAACAGGTGCCAGTATGGTGGTAGGCTGATTATGCATTTACACTGAAAATATTCAAGTCAAACCTGGAAGTGTTATCACTAATAACACTTCCAGGTTTGACTTGAATATTTTGTAAATAATTCCAACTTTTTAAATTGAGTCTTTTCTTAAATTAAGGTTCTTTTAGAGCAGGGGTTTCAGAATCCAGGCCTTGAGAGCCGATGTCCAACATGTTTTCCAACCAACCTGCCATTGTTCATAACCTTTAGCATATCCCATCAGGGGTCGCCACAGCAGATCAGCTTTCAGCGATTCACACAGGTGGTTTGGCAGAGATTTTTACTCCGGATGCCCTTCCTGACACAACCCTGTATTTTTTAGCATGACTGGGGACCCATTCAACCTGCCTGTAACCCTTGTGCTATCCTAGGCACTTTAACGTTGGGATTTGGGTCATCTAGACCCACTAGACAGTGCTCTGCACCTTTTTTCTTCAATGACTTGTGATCTTCACTTTTTTCCACCTTTATCCGCCTTTGTCATGGTAGCAATAACAAGTAAAAGTAAGGGTGGGGTCATCTAAGATAGCACAAGGGTTAAGGCTCCTTATTGGCTGTGCCCACCAGGTAATCAAATAAGGCAGGATTTCTGAAAAAAAAAAACAGCAGGAGGCCTGGAATTTATCACCCCTGTTTTAAGCCAAGACTAAAAACGGGAACTGCCATTTGTGAAGCTCACAGCTGCCCCCTGCTGTTCAGTCTAAGAGCATCCAGTAGTTTTTAATTTACCACTCAGATGAAAGGTTCAAGAAACAATCAGGATCCCAATGAAAGTAAGGTAAAGACATAAAGCTGCCACATTTGGCTATGTTTATGGTAAATAGAACCGTCCATAGGGGACACGTGTGGAAATAAAGTACACATGCAATCCTATGCAATCAGGAGGTTTTTCCCTCTGAAAGTGAGTCCGTTTTGTGAGTGTGGAGGAAATGAGCTCATGTCCTGACTGCAGGAGACCTCACTGCAAAAGAGGATCACATTTCCCAGACTTTTTTTTTTTTTCCCACCGAGCAACACGTGGTGGAAACCTGTATTTCCCATTACATGCAGGTTTTCCTTTTCTCAGACTCTGTCAGTCATTATTTATGGTGATTCAGATAAAATAAACCGTATGATTTAGAAAAGATTTTTCCACTGGGGCGACAAACACTCACAGAATAGACATGCAGACCAATTTGAGTTTCAACAAATACTTAGCTGCTATTGAAAACATAAGCCACACCTTTCAGATTTACAAAATGCCATAAAAATAAAGACTATTTTAATACCTGAACTACACATTACTTTATTTTTGCTTACATTTTTTTAAAATAATCATTCGTTTGCCGGTTGTTTTTTTACTTTTTATTAATTCAGTTTGAGAGTTGAACTCATTTGCTTCTATGCGAGTCCCTGTTACGCAATTTTACGGTAATGTGGCTACAATTTTTTAATCACACGTACCAGCTGGTAAACTCATGCCACTTAGTTGCTGAAAAAGAATTTTGATTGGTGGGGCCAATAAAATATTGTAGATGCGAAATATTTCAGCAAACTGCATTTTTTTGTTGCATTAAATATTTCTACTTATGCGCAATTTCATAATGTGTACACTTTTTTTTAAATTTAGAATCAACTGTACATCCTTGAACATTCGCCTTTTTTTTCTGAGGGTTGGTGTGAATTGTTGTTTTTCCTTATCTGACACTAGATGGCAGAAGAGGGCAGTTATTTTAGCCAAACTGAACCTCTGTATCAGAATCAGAATCAGAATTTTTCAATAT
Source organism: Oryzias sinensis (assembly GCA_037389245.1). Lineage (NCBI taxonomy): Eukaryota > Metazoa > Chordata > Actinopteri > Beloniformes > Adrianichthyidae > Oryzias > Oryzias sinensis. The sequence goes on from CM074501.1 coordinate 26,867,856, forward strand.
CATTGTACACAAGAGGCTTGTTACAACGGAAATTCATGATGCTCTTCAGGTGCTTGAGCAAAATAAAATAAAGTGACATACATATTAGAATGAAAATAGATAATAGAAAATATGCGAAACTATGGATATACATTTTTACAACTTACATACATGTATTGCAAATCACTTTTATTTTTTATTGCACTTGCAGACTGTTAAATATTGCACATGATCGGTATACGGATGTTAGCGTTTTTATTTGTATTCAGTCTGTAGGTGTACCTAAAAAAAATACACTGAATTTGATTTTTGATACTTAATAAAAATATAGAGAATAAAGTCTGTTATTACGACACGGCCCTCCAGGAAACAAAGGACAAAATGGACTCAGAACAGAGCGTTGGTATACTGTACCTGCAGCAGGAACGATTCTAGGTTTGCATCTCCAGGTGTTTTTCAGCTGATCAGAGGATGTAATCTATACCTATATATCTATACCTATGTCAATCTCTCTCTTTTGATAAAACACAGATCTAATTGTAAACACCACGTTCTTACTGCATTTAATAAAAAAAAGGCAGGTAATTAGGTTGGTACCCAGCCTGTAGTTTTTATAGTTCCTAAAAGAATTTGCATAAAAAATGCTGAATATTTTTAAATTCAAAAACACCAAAACTTGAAAATGAAGATCATCAGTTATGTTTTTTTTTTTTTTTTGTTCTAAATACTCAAAAAAATTAGAAATGAGATCACCCCCCTTTTTTTTAGGGCAATAAGCTTCCATACTCCCTTGAATTCTTTTCAGGGAATTATTTCAGAACTGGAAAACAAAAATCACTATTATTTTTAATCAGAGATATTCTATTTTGATTTAAAAAAGTAATGTAAAAATGACAAAATAGGACTAAACTTTGCTAATTACCAGCCTAGTCCTCGTATCTTATTGATCACTTCCAAAAGTTGACCTTCTCACTTGGTTCCCAAGGATTTTACTCTTCATCCTTCTCAACAAAAAATCTGTTCAAATCTGTAACATTACCTCCACATTTCAGAGAACCTGCTGGGTATCGACGACATTCACGACTGTAAAATCCTGACCATTTGCATTCTTCACTAAAGACAAGCAGACATGATTGTGACACAATTTTCATTTTTAGCAAAACTGCTGACAGACAATCCAGGGACATTTGATCACAGTAACATGCAGAGGTTAAATGAGTTAGTTCAAAACTGAAGGTTATGTTTCGATTCTTCCAGTTTTAATCATGGAAATGCAAAGTGAAAGTGCTGACATGAAGCTAAATGAGCATCAATCTAAAAGGAATTGATCCAAACCGAACTTGCACATAAAACCAGAGTGTGGTCAAAATTCTATAAATATGTCTCTCAGTATCTTTCTCATGTCATCTGGTTGCCTTCATAACCAGCGTCATGAGATTTACTACCATCAGTCAAAATCACATACTGGTCCTATAAAAAGCAGCATTCAGGCATTGAACCCACACGTGACGCTGAAAGTCAAAATCTGACCTGCTGTGTAAGCACAAATGTTAGCAGATTGATGAATGGAAGTGCATGGAGTCCATGGCAGACTTTACTAGGTCATTCATTACCACAGGTCTGCTGCTGCTGCTGCTTCACGCACCTTACAGTCTGTACCACAGCATCAGGTTGGTTATTATAGAGCCACTTCAAATATCAGCCCACTTTTATAAAGTAAAGGTTTCTTTATATTGTCTTTTATTGTCTCATTAAATCTAAAAGAGCTAATTATATCCCATTTTACTGCCATCAATGCATAGATTGGCTTATTCTGGACAAATGAATCTCTAATCGAATCAGTTTGTGAAACCAGCTTCCTGCAATTTGTAAGATACTCCAACATTTGGTAAATAAATCCACAAAATGTTCAGAAATGTAGACGCCACAGTGAGGGAGACAGAAAAAAATGACAAATACACAGATGGGCGACCAAGTATTCATGAAGCTCAAAAGCAAAGCAGTATATCATATTTTGTGTCTGAATAATTATTTTCAAAACTAAATACCAGCCCAAAAAAGTTTCTCGACTTGCTAAATCCCAATGAAACGTTTAATCCTGTTGAGGTTAATCCTGTTGAGAAAAGTAAAAAAAAAAAAAAAATAAGTCTTCAGTCAGAATTCCTGCTGGAAAAAAGAAAAATTCAAAAATAAGAACAGAAACGGTAAAGCTGTCAGGGAGAGATAAAATAAACCCACTTGGTGCCACATGACAGCGGGGCGCTCTTCACATCGAGACAGAGATTTTGACCAGCATGCTTTGCTTCAGAGTTGGAGGTGCTGCTCGTCTTCGGGACTACTCATTTGGAACCAAGTCTTAAAGTCAAAGTAATGGTTCTAACGCAGCATTTAAGTCTCGTCATTAAATCAAGTATGGTTCTAGTTGTAAATCCCTGTTGGATGATACTGATGTTCTATCAACTTAAAATAAAAATAAAAGGGCCTGAGGTTTTCGCATGATCCATGTTTCCATGATTTCCCTTTTTTTGTGTTTTTCTTTTTACAAAAGGATGTTTTATGACTATAAAGTAAGTATACGTTTAAAGACCCATTCCAATAAAAAATGTTTTTCGCTGTTTTTAATGTCTTTAACAGCTCAAAATTCCTTTTCTGACTATTTTCTTTCTGATGTTGTAAATCAGCAGCAAACCAAAAAGGAATTTTTGATGCAGAAAATACGCAAGGCAGGTCACAAGCTTCCTGCTCCGTATAGGAGGGGGGGGGGGCAGGGAAATTGAATAATCATAATATAAAGACTACTGTGAACACATGTACAATACATGAAAAGAACATCATAAGTCGAAGATGCAATAAATGCATAATAAAGACGAAAAAAATTCTAAAAATGAAATCAAATGCAACTCAAACGGGTCTCTGTACAACAAATGTATACTCCAAAAAGTGTGGAAAATACAATACAACATTAAATGTGATTTTTTTAACTGAACAGTTACATTTTTAAATGTCTGATCAGCTAAAAAATACAAACTATAATGAAAAAAAAAGGTTTAGCAAAAAATGTATCTTAAGATAAAGGTACAGATGAGCAAAGATTTTTCCTTTCCAGTAGTAATGTCTTTAATAACTGTTGCATTAAAGTCAATACAACCAAAATACAGAAATGTTCTCCATAAAAGAAAATAAAGAGAAGAAAAGGGGCGGAGCAAAAAAAAGAAGAAAAAAGAAATTGTATGAAAAAACTAAAACAGAGTAAAACTTTAAAATGACAGATAAAATGTATAAAATGTGCCAACAAAAGCAATGTCAGTAAGAAGAAGGATGTCAAAGTACAAATTCAAACTAAATGTGTTAAAGTGAATTAAGGCTGAGTAAACAAAAATATTTGAGATTATAGGTGAAATAGAAGAACTGTAACAGATCTCAATATATCTCTTTTTTAAGTTCAACAACAACCAGGAATGTGTTAACAGTACAGAATTCAGCTGGTGCACACACACTTATGGAGACTGTACCACTGGACGTATTCCACTATTTACATCAGCACTGTGCAATTAAAAAGTACTCGCAAGTACTCCTTCCAGAAGCATATCTCTCATCTTTATTACAAAAATAGCTCTCTTCTCTATTGAATCAGAGTTTACCTTGAAATACTGAAAACCAATTCCGATGTAAATGTTTACAAAACTCAAAATGAAAAGGAGGGAAGGGTTTGACCTTTGACACTGGGCAGGGTTTTGGCACTTCTTCATACAAATGGGTTAAAAGTCTGCCTCAAAGTGTGTGGGGGGGTCCTCTCGGCATCAGCAGCGGCCGTCCAGCGGGTCCAGAGAGAAGACGGTGCCCTCCAGAGTTAGTCCCATTTTGAACCCCTCCTGAGGGAAAACCAAGGAGACAAAAGCAGCTCAGAGGTGCAACATCAATGATGGTGTCCACATGCTGAGTCATGCTATGAATATGAAGATTAATGACAAAGCATGCAGCTCGATGGGAAAAAACGGATGGACTCACTTTATCACAATAAAATGAATGTTCTGATCAAACATTTTCTGATAAAAGCAGTTCTAATGTACACATGACAATAGTAGCTACTATTTGGTGGAGAGTAAATACACACAAACAACAGTATCTGTACTAAAATCATGCAAACAACAGAACAAAGAGTACAAACCATCGCTGACGCTATGAAAGAAGAAGGGAAAAAAGAGACATTCATCTGTCAGAGGTAAAAAAAAAGGGCTAAAAATGTTTGAAGCAACATCGCCCCCTGCTGGAAAGGTACCACACGAGCTCCCAGTCATGTTAGAAACACAATCCTGAATTATGCATGTGTTATCATGCCTCAGGTAATTTATTTACATATCAGAGATTGAAATATTGAGTGCAGAGTGGCTGTGTGACAGTTTCAAATGCAGCAATGTTTCACATTTATCCAAGTTGTTTTAAGGGAAATTTATATTTCTCAGTTCCACACTTTTGTCTTCAGTTTAAAATACAGATCGAACCAAATCAAATGCTGCAAACATTCCTAAAGACAGTCAGTAAATAAAGTAAACACTGAGGATTCACAGTTGAAAAAAGCTAACAGGTGCAACCTAAACAAACAAAAAAACCTCTCCACATATTTTTTTGGGGATCATTTGTCTTTATGCGTTCATCTCTAAATTTAAAATATATAAATCCAGCCTTTTTCTTTTTCTTTTATAAAAACAGGGAGTCCCTGTTATAAAACTATGAAAAAAAAAATCCTAACTCAACAAAAAATAAACTGTAATTTTACAAAAGTAAAGTTGTTAAGTTATAAGAGCAAAAATAGTATTTTGATACGGAAAAAGCCAGGCTTTTACAAAAATATAAGCCTTCCTCCACATTACATGCAGACTAAACTCAATGAATGCATTCATTTAAGGTGAAGCCAAGAGGCTATAGTTTATCGTAGGAATCCATGTCCCATAGTGCATTTGGACGTCTGCAACTCTACTGCCGATGACGTAAACGGCTCGCTCGCTCGCCGGAAATCCATTCCATGTAGGTCAAGAATCTTCTTCTGAAGAGGCCCGGTTTCCTGTGAATTCTTGTCAATATCCTCATACTTACAACAAAACAATGTTGACTCACTAGAAGACTTGGTTTTTCCTTATTTGTGAAGCAATGTTAAAGTTATCGCCTACACTGAAAAATTATAACTTAATTCTTGTTCATTTTGGACTTTTTCTTGATGTTTTCCATGTCTTCATTCCTGAGTTCTTTCAAATCTTTGTGCACATTTATTGGTGGAGGCTTTAAATAACTGAATGTTCTTTTTGTGTGTGCAAAATAATCAAATCAAGATAAATTCACTTGAGGTGAACTTTTAGTTAGTGTGGAAACAATGTGGGATTTCTACTTTACTGAGTCGGAGAGAGAGTTACCCCATGTGCAGCTTATAGACAAAAAGCACCAACTCAGGTAACTGTATGAGGATCCATTTGTATTGCTCTGTTATTTGGCTAACTCCTCATGAGGTCTCCAAGCTGAGATCTTCAGTTCTTTTTTGAGCACCTCCATTTATTCTTATTTTTCCATGTTTTCAAGCAAGATAAACACATTTTCGTTTTTTTGTTTTGTTTTGATGCAAGAGGACATTTGGAGTTTGAACATCCATTTTTGGACAAATGGAACACTCACCTGCATCTCATCCAGCTTGGACTGAATATCTGGGGGGAAGTCTGCTGCCCCGCAGGTGAACGGATCGAAGGGTTCTGCACCAAACAGGTCTTTGCCTGGAGACACAAACGGCAGATCAGCGTCAAAGAGCCCGAGAAAAGGTCTCGACTTCTCAATATTTTTGCTACACAGTGGAGCTGCTTAGGTTGAGTCTAACTTCACGTTCGCCAAAAGAAAAATCCCAAATGGTGGCCATTTGTAAAGGTGGCAGTCATACACTCAATTGTTACAAAACTATTCATACCAAATTTGGTGCTTGTACCACAAAACACACAAATATTTTAAAAACTGGCTCCACTATCTTCTTGCAGGAATCATCTATTCTGTCAAACATTTTTGGACTTTAAAGAATCTGTAACCCCCAAACTGTAAGCTCGCTCACTTATGTCAGGCGGCAGCGTGGTCGGTGGAGGAGGTGGACAGCCGTTGCTGGCTGGGACAGGAACCAGCGGGGTCACAGGTGAGAAGGGGACCATGTCAAAAATGTCTGTGGACTGTTGTCTTGTGGAGATGCTTCCCACCTGCACACAAATGCAGAGTCAGTGTGATCACAAACACAAACCAGTCAGCTATTTCTGCAGAAGAACGAGATACAAAATGAACAAAAAACAAAGCAGGAAATAGCTTTAAAGAGAGTATTAGAGCAGAAAAAAAGAGAAATTAAGAGTGTTTACGCGAGGCCGCGGGATGCTGCACCCCTCGCTAGCTTTAGGAATAGGAAGAGAAGGTTGGGCAGGTGGAGGAGTTAGTAACCCTGTGGAGAGGTTGGACTCCGGCGAGCTCATAGGAGTGAGTGTGACAGAGGAGATCTCCAGACAGGAGAGCGACTTGATGCTGTGGCACCAGAAGAGAGAGGAGGGCCTCTGCAGCATGTACGCCTCATTGGTCGCATTTATGTGCAGCTGTTAAGAGAAGATTGCAGACAGAGAGTGACCAGAAGGGAGTTACTCAGTCTCAGGGAGCAGAAGGAGCGCAGGCTGATGATGCGCACACACACACACACACGCTGCTATGTGGCCTCATTAGATCTTGAATGTATCACATTCCTCATCAGGGCCCTCAGGTACGGAACAGCTTCCCCCTTACCCATGGACCCAGACGCTCCAAACCTGTGTCGACTAAGCTCAACTCTTCTATAAACTCATGGCTGATTCACATGAAACTCGAAGTTTACACCTGAAAAATTATACCAGTGTTTTTAGCTTTAGTTGACCATAAAACAAGTTTTAAAGTCTTTTTAAAATAATCTTTTGATCTATTTTAAAAGCGTTCCCTGTGGTCTTTTAATTATAATTATGCCATTTTTAGCGAAAATCAAAAAACTTTAGAGCAGCGATATTTCATGACACGCCCGGGTTGTGGGAAGGAATGTTGGCGTGGAACAAGCCCAAACCGTTGCTGAGAGCTTTCTGTTTAAATGCTCTCCCGCTAGCTTACAACCCCTCACACCCCCACCTATCATTACCAATGCAGCAAACATAGTGGGGAATATTGGAGCTATCCAGCCGTACAGTCTAGAGCCAGATGTCAGCTCAGACGAGGAAAACCAAGATGTCTAGTCTATTCGTCTGTAAGTACATGCATCAAAAAGGAGCGGAGCAGGAAGTGTTTTCTATATCACAAATCTGATCTTTTTCAAACTGCATTTTTGCATTTGTTTCTGATTCACAGCAACTTGAACATAAAAAAATACTTACAAATGCAGTTTGTGTTTAATTTTCTTTATAGATGCCATAATGGGAAAAAAACTCTAAGATCTTTTAAAAAAACACGATTTTAGGTTGGAATAGGTTTTCTCTTCTGTCTTCCCTGCAGTGACCAGAATACTTCCAGTTTGAAGAATTAGTAAGAAACCACGATAGAGAATCAAGGTTAAAAGCTTCTCAGAATGAGAGCCTATTGAGATCACAGCAATTTAGGGTCTTCTGAGCCACCGTACACATCTTCCCAGAAGAAGAAGTGGGGAAAGATTGCTTATAAAGGACAGAAACCACTTATGGAGAAGCACACTGAGGCCAGAGATAGAAGCAGCATTTTAACAAAGTCCGACAGTCAAGTAGACAAAGAGATCAGTTTGAAGGACTCCTTCAGTCTCTCCAGCTTTATAACACTTGACTCTCGCTTATCAAACATTGAATCATTTTATTTAGTAAATAAAGCTGGGTTGCCCTAAAAACACAAGTTATCCAATTTGCCTCTGATTTAATGTACAAAATATTTCTTAATGTTTGCTTTTTTTTAAGGAATTGTATTTCCAGTTGTTTTTTTTTCATTCCAAACTGCTGCTGTTTTCATGCTAACATTTATGTAAAAGGACAATGCTTTTAACAAGGGGAGCTCAAGATCAAAAGGAAGAAAAGTACGGATGTTGGAGAAATAATCTTGAAAAAGTCAGGACCCCCTGCAAACCCCCCAGAGGGAAAGGCCTTCTCCTGCCTGTCTAATCTCCTGTTTACATCCTGTAGCTTTACCACTTTCATTCCAGTCAAACATCCTTGTTTAACCTTACCCTTTAGAAATAAAGGTTTGTATTTAAAAACAACTTTTATTTCATGCTGTTGTCTGATTGCAGAGTGTGTGGTCAGAAGTTCAACCTCTTAAATCTCCCCATTTCCTTTTAAAAGAACAATAACAGGCTAGTTTCACAACAGTTGTCTGCATCCGTTTGGCCGATGTTTGCTTTCTTCATCATCACTGAAGCCGAGAAATCTTTGGACAGATGCTCTGCCAGAACATTTGGCAGCCTCTCTGCAAACACACCTTGATCTGCTGAAGCTGCCTGAAGCTAAATGCTGTTCTTTTTACCTTAGACATCCCTGCTCTGCATGTTATACCTACTTGCCTGTTCCAACCCCTCTGAACCGGGTCATCGGGTCTGTTATCAATTCTAATAACAGGAATTTAGCAAAACTGCAGATACGTTTTTACTAGACTACGACTTAGAACTTTTAAATCTTTACACTAGTTACGAGCTGTGTTAGATGAACTGAATCGGTTTAGGGCTAATCTACATATAAATATCTGGAGTTTATGCTATAAATTACTCTGCTTCTTCTAAAACTTTAATTATTCTCAAGCCCAAACAAAAACCACCTTTTCATTTGTTTTTCTTTTAACCCTTTACTAAAAGTTTTATTTCAAACTACTTTATATCTAACACTTATTGGTTTAACAAAGCCATTTTTGTTCTATCAGTGTAAAGTTCTTTGAGTTTTTCATGGTTTAAAAAAAGGCTGCCTTGCTGGGGGGTCTGAGGATGAGGATGCAGAAAACACCCGACACAAGCAGAAGAACCTATTAATAGCCTAAATGCTGTGCTGGTTTGAAAATATATTAAATGTGTATTGAAACAAAAATAAATATATATTACCCTTGAAATCAGAAGGAATTTTAGATTTAAAAAAACACACACTTATTGTAGTAATTTCTGTTTAGCTGGTTGACTCCGACTTTATGCCCGACTTTATGCTTTAGTTTTTTGTTCATTTCACTTTCAGTTATTGTTTATCTGCTAAAACCTGTTGACTTTTTTCTTTAAAGCTGTCAGTCTCCTCAGAATTGTAGTTTTTTACATGAAAAAATGTTTTTTCATCTTTGTGATATGTATTTGGATATTTCTTTCTGTGTCTAACTTGTAACTTTTCACATTTTAGTTATTTTTTCTTTCCAAAGCTGAATTTAGCCATTTTATTTTAAAAGCTAATAAACCTGCGACTATTAAATCTCCATTTATTAAATATAATTACTATTCGGACATGTAGAGAACTTAATGTACGGGCAAACAGTCATGCCTTATTGTTGAATCAGTGACAAAACTGCCAAGTTTCTTTTCCGAACATTCCTTTTTGTACCCAAAAAAAAAAAAAGAGTCAATTATAAAATTCTTTAGATCATAAACCACAGACACTAAAGTGTTTCAAAAACACAGGATATCAAGTTATAAGTGAAAATGACTTCAATAAACGCTTTTATTTCAAAAATATATTTGCTCATCAAACCAATGGAAATTCCTTTTCGGTTCCGCTGACTAAGAATAAAGTCATAGCTTTCATTACCCTGCTGGAAACCAAACTGTCTGAAAGGTCTTCTCAAGCTTCACTTAAAAAAAAAAGGAAAATAAATAATAATAATACTTTTATTCAGGTCGTGATCATTGACTGTATAAGATCACTGGACCTAGGAGGTGTGACTCACTTCTGGCTTCAACTAATTTAAGTCAATTCAGTCGCCATTTTTTCACGATGCAGACGCCGCCATGTTGGAGCCAGACGACTTCAGCAGTGATCAGTCTGTGTTGGTCTGCGACATCGTTTCTGTGATAACCACTCTCTCCAATCGGGGAGAGTAAGCTTGTTGGAAGTCCACACCCCTACCACTTGAAAGCTAGCTCAGGAGAATCTGTCAATCAAATGCTTTGAATGTTTGATGCAAGACCACATACTTTCATTGAGGCATCTGATTGGCCAGTTTACAACTTCAATAACTTGCACTACAAAAAGAAAAACCTGCGAAAATATGTGTATTAAGAATATGTTAAAAAGAATCCTACAGAATGGTTATTCTGACAAATAGAATAACTAGATAATAACCTGTTTATTTCTCTATAGAAGTCAACGGGATTTTAGCTTTGAAACCAGCTGAGTACTTCTTGTTTGGGGTGTAAATACTAATAAATTCAATGCATGTTCCTTACTGGTGAGAATGCGTGAGCTATCATCCAGCTGCTCCTCAGATCCTGGGCTGCTTCTTCAGCTCAGCATTTTCTGTTTCCAGTTCCTGAATCTACAAAGAAGAATAGAAAAACAACAAGACGTTAAAGAAAAGCAGACCTACGGTGGCCCAGAAGGGTCACAACACAACACATTAACTTTACACACAACACATTAACTTTACACACACAACATTAACTTTACACACAACACATTAACTTTACACACAACATTAACTTTACACACAGCATTCAACTTGCTTGCCTAACATTAACTCACAACACAACACATTAACTCACAACAAAACACAATAACTCACAACACAACACATTAACTCATGGCCCAGAAGGGTCACAACACAACACATTAACTTACCTCACAACACTTGCTGTGAGTAAAGCAGCAATTGAAGTGCTTTTATTCTGAAATTTCTACTGGGCTGAGCGGCTAACTACCTAACAGAAAGTAACAGCACAGTGAGCTGTGGAGGGAGCATGTTATTGCTACAAGAGAAGATAGCAGCAATGTTGCCAGAAACTCTCTCTTTACTATGGTTCTCCTTCCTCTAAACACACACAATATGAGCATACCTCCTCCCTCCGTCTGACACCCTCTCTGTCGCTGCAACGCTCCTCTCCTCCTTTCCTTTCCTTTCCTCCCAGCTTCCTCTCTCTGCGCACATGCAGTCCCCGACACACCGCAGCCCGCGCGCTCCTCTCCTCTCATCTCTCCACATTCTTGGTGTCTAGTGTTCCGGAGTGGGTGTGGTTAGGTGTGTGTGGGACGCGTGTGCGTGTGAGAGGAGAGCGGAGAAAAGAAAAAAAGAACTTTGCTTGGCGATACACCAGCGCGAAAAGAACCATAATAAAGAAAGTTTCTGGCAACACTGTTGCTAGGTTCTCTTTAGCAATAACATGCTCCACTCCACGGCTCACTGATGTTGCTGTTAGGTAGTTGTGCTCAGCCAGTGGAAATTTCAGGAATAAAAGCACTTCCATTGCTGATTTATAGCTTCGTTGTGAATTAAAATGAATTGTAATGTTGTATTGCTGTTCCACTTTACAAACCATATTAATAATGTTATTAACAATTATGTTGTGTTGTGATTAATAGCTGTTATTAATATAAAGATATGTGTTGTGTCAGTAAAGACATGTGTGTTGTGTATAAAAGTAATAATGTGTTAACTTATTCTTCACAGACACCGTACAGACCTCCTTAAAACCTTCTTAATCACTACATATTTCCCTAAACTTGCAGTTTCATTTGTTTTTCCTTCAATAATTGAACAAAAAAATCTGATTCAATCAGTCCCAATTTGAACTTTCCAGAGTGAGACGTACTCTCTTCTGCAGGCCTCGATCTGTTTCTGGTCTCGTCTTTACCTTGACTCCAGAACTTCTTGTAGGCCAGATCGAAGGCCTGACTTGGATTGTCAAAGTAATCTCTTCTGCCTGAAGACTAAAGCTTATAAATATATTAAATTGCTTTCCTGAGTTTTTCTTAAAGCTGTATAGAGCACTAGTTCAAATCAACAATTGAACAGTCTATAAAATAAATGAGCGTACACATTTCTCACTGTCAAACACATAACACAGGTGTTTGTTAGACTCCGAGTCTTTGCAGATAAAAGTAAATATCCTTTTATCGGTCTTGTCATCCGCACAGAAGGATATTCGGTGTAATTGACAGTTGTGCTCCCGATCTGGAAAACAAACACCATTCAGTTACTATTTACAGAATATGTCTGAGCATATTTTTGTTTATAGCAACTCTAGATGGGATGGGGTCTGAGTGCACCTTAGAGATAGAAAACTAAAACCCAGGACTCACTTTTGTTTTGGGATCCAAAATCTTCACTCCATATATGGAGATCTGAAGCTCCACTTTTGGGATCTTCTGACCCTCTGACTTCTTGATATGCTAAACTGACAGATGAAGAAATAAAAAGCTGATTTAAGACCTATTATGTTTGTCTTAGCAGAATATTTCTCTTAGATATGAATAATTTACTTGACGCAGGAATTCATTTAAAGCAACGAAAGAAGAAAAAAAAAAGAAAGTCAACAAGTAGATGCTTGAGGTAATTTTGGAGCCAAAGTGGTTTGATGCATATTTGTATCAACAGGCATCAAGAGGTTATTGGTTTAACAAGATTTTAAAATACACAAACAAAAACACATAAAACCTTTTTTAGCCACCTTTAACCGAAATAAAGATAATTTATTTTTTAAAATATTTTTGGCCAAAAGACATTTCCATTTGTCTCCGGTTCATTCGATGGCTTGAGCATTTATCAATAGAATAAAATAAAATACAATAAAATACAATAGAATAGAAAACAATAGAATTTTAGGGGAAATTACCTTGTAAACAGTAGATGAACAAAAAAAATACTTAAGAAAATTATTGACAACAAAATCTATCTTCTAGTGTCTATGAGACGTTGTAGAGTCTAATAGCTGACAGGACAGGTAAAAAAGTACATATTTTGAAAAACTCTCGGTTTTATACTTACAAAAATGGCTAAATGAAATTAAATGACAAATTAATAGCATCCGTAAAAGAGTCAACTAGACTTAAACTAAGTGAGAAAACTCAAACAACCAAACACAGGAACAAATAAATAAATAAATACATCTAACTGAATTAACTGAGCCATCGAAAAAAGGTTTATTTACTCAAAGGATTTAACATTTAACAATTCCTTAAAGCTTTCCTCCAAAAATGAAAATACATAAATGAACAATTTTCCCAACAACTCTACAGGTAAGAAACCACAAAGTCAAACTTTACTGAAGAATTTAAAAAAAATGTGATTAAAAAGATGAAGAGAAAAGTAAGAACTCAACATATAACAGAACAAGAATAAGTGCATGTGTGTGCTTCATTCAGGGAATCCTGCTTTGCTGAATAGATTGAATAAACAAAATGTTGCTGAACTACAAGTGAAGTGAGTGAAAACAATAAAAGACTTGAAAAAACACAGAACTCAGCAATTACTGTGATGCTGCTCTGATTGATGCTTGTTCTTCTATGTGATATTAATTAAATATTTTATTGAAAAAATGTCCACTAAAGTTTCAAGAACATTAAAACACCTCAAGCTTAGAGGTGGTAACGAAGGTATAAACTACGGGAACATTCAACAATGTGAACTCTTTTTTTACATTATATAGCCAATTATTGTGTTTAAAAGGTCTAAAGAAAGATAAATAAAATTAAAAAAGAGAATCTAGGAAAAACTACCAAATGAGACATTGTGTACTTTTTTTTAATGTATGTGTCTTTGATAAAATGTGATATATTTAGTTAAATGTACACCTTAAATTTGAAACTGTAGGCCAAAAGAAGGCAAAATGACATATTGTCTAACAAATGTTGTAATCCCTTTTTGTAGAGCAGCGGGAGATTATCTGGTGGATTATTTTTCTGCATGACTTCAACGTTTGCCAACATGAACTCAGTAATCCAGAAAGATTTGTTTGTATTAATAGTCACTACCAGATGGTGCTGTTCACAGAAGTTGGTAAAAGTTTGACTTCTGCTTTTCTAGCCGCAGATATTTCCTGCATGAACATCACCACCTCCCTACCCCCACCCCCATAACTTTAACTGAACACAGAGTGCACTTCTGGGAGAAAGCACCCAGGTATTTCTACATTAGCCAACATGGACCTTCAAGGACGTCCCTGACCTTTACAAACTCCTTATTTTCCTCAGCACTTGATCTTTGAAAGCATAGCTCCACTTCCTTTAACTGCCTGTGTATCTGGGAGAGTTACCATGGAGCTGTGATCAGAGAGATCAAATGTATTGTGACAACAGAGCTTTGGGTTTGAGAAAACAAGCCTTCCCCCCTCCCTGAAAAGGCCCCACAGACTCAGCTGTTGGCAGGAGGAGAGAGCAGGGAGGCCAGAACATCCACATTAGCAGGAGTCTGTGAGAGAGCTGCACGGGCCGTTCCCAGGACTAAAAGGTCTGCTTAAAGGGCAGCAGTGCCGGGCAGTATTTTTCCTGGAAGGAACCCAGGTTAAGTAACGATCAGTGAAGCTCACCACAAATGTGGAGGCCTGATGGTGTTTTATGATGCTGTTTTTTCCCTGGGGTGGGGGTGGGGGGGGGTTTGATTCCACTGGATAGCGGCTGTTAAATGAGCTGAATCAGAAAGTTTCCTTTCAGTTCTCCAAAAGTGTCCTAAGTGACAGAACAGAATCTACACTTTACTCCCTTGAAAAAGAGATTCTTCTCAATTTCAATGGGAAAATTCCTGGGTAAATAAAGGTTAAATAAATAAAATAAAAGAGGAGTTCCTAAAGTTATTACAAGATGAAGCAAGAATCTCCAAATGATCTGATTAGGAGAGACACTCGGTGGAGGAATATTCTCCAGCTTGCTGATTTTTCCATCCACATGTGGAGGGCCGGCTGAGCAAAGTGCTTATGAGGCACTTCCAGGCATCAACAGCTAGAAGCAGTGGAACTCCAAGGGCACCTTGCTGAGCAGGACCAACGAGCAGGACGTGGGGGTGGGGAATGGGGGGTTTTCACTTGCTCCCACCTCCTTCTGCAAACCAATCTGCTCACTCGAGAACTGACTCCTTTCTTTTAGGCGGATGCTGGTCCAGAGGCTGGCTTTACCTTCA
Organism: Oryzias sinensis; assembly: GCA_037389245.1. Classification (NCBI taxonomy): domain Eukaryota; kingdom Metazoa; phylum Chordata; class Actinopteri; order Beloniformes; family Adrianichthyidae; genus Oryzias; species Oryzias sinensis. The sequence goes on from CM074501.1 coordinate 26,882,892, forward strand.
GCTTTCTCACTGCATCCTTCACAACTTCAGTGCCTTTGGGGGCTTCAACCTCAGTGTTTCCCAGGAACTGGAGAGGAAGAGGGGACAAAAGTTGGAATTAGTGAAAAAAAAAAATCACAGAAAAAACATCATTTACACAAATTCATTACACTCATGTATAACATGAGTCAGCTGGGCTACACGGTAATGACCCCGACTGACTGTTTTCCAGTAGATGGAGCCATTGTGCTTAAACAAGCCCTCTGAAACAACTCATAATGGTCCACCATTGCCAAAACTTAATGAGCAACCAGAGGCTGTTTCAACATCAGAGTCCATAAACAGTGGTGTCTAACCACTGACTGTATATGAGAACCTTGTGTTCCAAACAGGAAGTACCCTTTGGTTCCAAGAAGTCAAAATCCCATAGACTTCTATTGAGAAATAAACAGCATCACTCAGTCATTCCATTTGTCATTATAATTATAATAAATATTATTCATGCTTACGACAAAACTAACTCTTCAAATATCACTCGTATTTTTCATACTGTACAGCAAAAATAAAAAAAAATTAAGAAAAAAGGTAAACCACCAACTACTCTGTTGGATTTTTCACCCAAATTGGTTTAAAATGTTCACCTCTGCAAGTCAACATAAAAAAACTCCTACTTTGTTACTCAGGGAAATCTAAAAAGTTTCATTTAAAAAGTCAAAAACAGTAGTGTTATCCAAAAGTGTCAGCATTCTGCATACATTAAGTGTGACAAATGGACTCTCTACACACTTGTGGTTGTGCCTTTGAGCGTCGCAGACACAGGCCAGCGCACGTTCCTGACCAGTACCTTCTGGAGACGCTTCAGAAGGCAGATGGAGCCTGGAGGCTCATCCATCACCTGACGACGCAGCTTAAAATGAACCTCCTCGGTTCTCATATCTTAATACGAAGCATTCACACGTTCATTTCAGAGCTGCAGGAGGGTTGAAAGTGCATAGAAATGACAAAGCGCCGAGTTCAACCTTAAAAATTCTGCGGTGTTATCTCCTCCAAAGTGACGAGTTTGACTTAAACAGGGAAGGGGTGTCTTGTATGAACACTGAAAGAAATTGGGACTGAAATGTGATTTCTGAGGACACCAGCAGCTCCGACATCTTGATGCTTTTTTTTAAAGAGCAACTGAGACTGAAACAGACTTTAGGTCACCTCAGGTCAAACAGATTCAACTCAAAACAAGAACATTCCAAGTGGACTGGCAGAGATCTTCACTGCTGCTGCGATTTCCTGACACGAACACAGGTTCATTCTATGACAGCTAAGAATTTAAAGCCCCACTTCGATAAAAATGATGTTTCTGGTGTTTTTAACATGTTCTTGTGGCATCTTTCTGATGATGGAGGACATTTACAAAAGAAAAAATAAAGCCTAAAAAGCAGGAGAAAGCTATCTTTTTATTAGTCTAAAGACATTTTTAGGGGCTGTTGTACTTTCTTTTTTTTTTTACTTTTTGGAAGAAAAAGAAGAAGAAAAATCCCAGACTGATGTCAACACCAACATAGAAACAATTTAAGGATTAATGGAATCCAACAAACTCAGGGATAAAGCAGTGTTGAGTCTAAACGACAGAAACCTCTGCTAAGAAACTGCTCCATGTAAAGATGATCATTTAAAAGAAACTGGACGAACATTTATGAAAAAGTACTATTGCAAAAAGTTATATAGGCACCTCTTGCAATCAAGTGACCTTCAAATGAATCAAATTGTTTTAAAGTTTTACACAAGGTTCTGTTGCTTTACCAGCAGAACCAAAAGGAATAAAAGACAAAATAACAGCTGCATCCCTCCCTGGAATACCTTTAACTTTTGCTTTTTTTATTTTAGAGGAAATACTTTTACGTTCTAGAGGAAATGTAACCGTGGAAAAAAACGGAAATGAAAACTACCGGCACTAAAAAGACGTTTCTTAGTAGTACTCTGTCTTTTAAACTTAACAGCGAAACAAAGATTATGGTCTTCACTTCAGCTGCTGAAACTTCTTTATCCATGAAGAGTTTCACAGGGAACGCTCAGGAGCTTTGAACTGGACAGAGGATACATCAGTGGGGACAGGAATTCTCCTTTTATCTTACTAAAGTGAATCCCGACAGGTCATCCTACTTTTTGCAGAGATCATAAATAACTTGAGCTCCATAAGAAGCTGCTGCTTTTTGGAATGTTCCATCCATTGACTCAAAATGGGAGTGGAACTAAAGCATGTGCATTTAAAGTCTAATGAAAACCTCTTACGTTTGTCCAGCTTTCCAGATGTCAAACAATTATGAGTCTGCACAGTTTAGATGCAATATCTTCAGCCCTATTTGATCTAAAACAGTCTGGCATCCGCTAAAACAAATTAGAGGACTTTCTCATAAAAAACAAGCTGAATTTGGCTTTTGATTTATTTCTAGCAGCTAATCAGCATGTTTTTGTATCCTGGTTTTACATTTACACATCCGTATCAAGGCTCATTAAAGAAAAGCAGTGTGATTGTGATCCTACCTTGGCGTTGTAAGCTATATAGTGCTTGGCCAGAGCCTCCGGGGTGTGCATCCATGATTTATCTGAAACGATACAAGCAGCCCCCGCACTACATCAGCTAGGATAAATGGCTTCAGTCAAAGCAGACGCATCATTAGCCACATGAGTGGCTCAATCGCAAATTAAATTAGTAGAAAAAAAAATTACTTACAACACAACACTTTACGATGAAAAAAAAGGTAAACATATGTGGGTTTTTTTTAAGTTAAAGAAAAGTTGAAACTGGAACTGGACAGGCAGAAATGTTCATGTTCTGATTTTAGAAAATATGTTTAATCATTTGGATTTGCCTCTTTTTGTTTGCATCTATTCAGTTTGTCACTTAATTTTAAAAAAGCCACATGATTTTCCCAATTCAGCGCGCCTACATCGCTTTAGCTTAATCACATTCATGAAAGGTTCTGGAGGCAGCATTAACAAATCAGCTTCGTTGAAATATAAACCAACAAAAAAGTCCTACCAAGACATTTTAGGAACCTTAGGAGAGACCTAAAATCAATTTAGAAAAAAACTGTAAGAGTGTTCTAAAACAAGTTTATTTTATTTCGAAATGAAAAAGAAAAAATACATTTGTGAATTGGCTTTGATAAGCTTTAAAAGCACCAAATGAATCCCACACACAAACTTCTCTGGAATTAAAGCATATCATTATCCCCTTTAAATTGTGTTCAGTTGTGTTTTGTGTTTTATACACAAAACATCTGAATGCATCTAAATTCTTTCTACAACGTTAATTTTACTACTTTTGAATAAGAAATGTTTTTTTGAGCCACAAAGCAAAACCTCTGTGTGCATAAAGTACTTGTATGTTTTTATGAGCACACACCTGTGAATATAAAGTAGACTTTAATTACTGTATATGTTGTAAAACTTAAATACTGTCAACAATATTTTAGTCAGGTTACCTCCATGTCAACAAAAGCTAAAAAATTCTTAAGATCCAGCATTTTTTATCCCCTAGGCTGGAAAATCTGTGACATTCCACAACATTTCCACACAGCCCCCTCAATCAATACATCAGTTGTGGTAAGTTCTGAAGAATCTTCAGCCAAAAGTGAGCGGGAGATCAGAAATCACAACAGGTCCTACAGCATCCAATTATGCTGCTATCAGTGCTTGTTAATTCTCCTCACTCTTCATTTCCCGCTCATAAAATGGCTTATCAGCACAGTAATGAATTTTGTCATGAAAGACGCATGACTCTGACCTTGGGGCAACCTCGACTTGTTTCAGTTGATTGATTGATTGCTTTGAAGACACTGCAAGGTGCACAATGTGATTCAAGCATGTCCACTGCATGAAAATGCAAGACACCTTACTTTAGGTTGATGTTATGTTGATCACAATGTGATGAAATGATCATGAAGAGGCTCGTATCTGATTCTATTTTAACATGTTAAGCTTGATGTATCGCTTGAAAGTATTTAAAAGTCTTACAGGTTTCTTTTAAAGATCCACTCTGATGAAAATTGTTTTTATTGGTGTTTTTTTGTTATTCTTGTGGCATTTCTATACTCATATAAAGAAAATTAAGATTAAAATAGCATTTCTGAGTATTTCTTTATTCAAATTCTTGTGACTCTAGAGGAGACGAAAAATGCTGTTTGAAAAAGTCCCCCAATGCGGGGCCCGGCCCCATGAGAGCACCCCCAGCCCCAGACGAGTAGGATACAACCCCCAAGGAGTTCTGAGGATCCCCCCAGCCCCTTCATTAATTATTATTAATAATTATTAGACAACTGGAAACACTTTGAAAATAGACCAGACGCCGATCAGAGTGGGACTTTAAAGTATTAACAAAGTCTTACAGAGTTCTTTAAAAAAATCTTTCTAATAAATCGTAGTAGTAGGTTTAAAGGTTGTCATCTGGACTTGGTTTTTAAAGTTAAAGACGTTTCACCTCTTGTCGAAAAGGCTTTGTCACTTCTGAAATAGCTGGTAAAAGATCTGGTTTATATTTGCTCATGGGGGAGGAGTCCCTGAAACTGGATAGTATTGTCTACTTAGACTACATGGTTTTGGGTCATTAAGAGTCCTTTGTCCTCAGCTGGAGCTGGGGCGACAGTAGCTACCCTCCCCAACCTGGTCATCTCTTTCAGCTGTTAATGACCTAGGTGAAACTGGTTCGGTTTGTTTGGGTTTCAGAACACTGCCATAGATGGATGGAAGAATGAACATGAGACCACCATTCTTATTAAGAGAAAGTTTATCTTTCTTGACAAAGATGGCTTCTTTCACTCCTTGCTCAAACCATCCTTTCTCTCTGGCTGAAATTCAGACTTCTGTGTTGTAAAGTCCTGATAACGCCTAGTTTTTGCTGTAAAGAGTGGTTTGAATCAAATAACAGGTTCTGATCAGTGTGAGTAGGCTTCCTGTACACTTCAACCTGGAGCTGACTGTCATCTCCAATGATCACTGCACAGTCTAGAAAGGCTAGCCTGTTTTCTTTTGCATCTTCCTTGGTGAACTTGATCTTCTTGTCGACCGCGCTGATATGATCTGTAAATGCCTCCACTTCCTGGATTTTAATCTTGACCCAAGTGTCGTCCACGTATCTGAACCAGTGACTTGGAGTAGTACCTGGGAAAGAGTCCAGGGCTCTTCTCTCGACGTTTTCCTTGTACAAGTTGGCCACAATGGGCGAGATAGGTGAGCCCATAGCACAGCCGTGCCTCTGCCTGTCGAAGTGTCCCCTGATTTGGAAATATGTGGAGTTGAGGATGACTTCCAGCAGTTCGCAGTTTACCAGCAATTTCAGAATTGACAAAGCCTTTTGGATAAGAGATGAAACGTCTTCAACTGTAAAAACCAAGTCTAGATGACAACCTTTAAACCTACTACTACAATGGAATCTACCTGGATGAAGAGTCTTCATGGACCTGTTTCTAATAAATGATTTTTCCCTCTGTTTATTCAGTCCTTTAATACATAAAGTGCAGATGTATTTAAAATCTGGCTGAAATTGTTACCCAAAACAGAGAAGCTACCTATAGTGAGCTTTATAACTTCTAAAGCTACACTCCCACCAACTTCATTAACGTGCACTCAGCAACTATTTGTATTAAAAAGTCTATGCAAATACACATAAATACGCATTTCGGGCTTCTGTGTTCAAAACTTTTGTAATCCTGCATCGCTACACAAGTTTTTATGTCCATTTTTGGGCTCTACGTACAACATACACAGCCATTAAACACACATTAAAAGGTCAACCAATCAGGGACTTGGAATGGTAGTGATGTATGGGTAGCATGCGTTTTAATTCATGGACGTGCCAACAGTTTGAAAATTGATCATGAAGAAGAAATTAATAACTGCTGTTTTTACCCAGCAAGAATCATATGACACCAAGTCTTTCATATATCAGAATAGAGCTGTGTACGAAAAAGCCAGGAGCAAAATTCAAAAGATTTGCACCGCTTTATTTTTTTTTTCCAACAGGTCTCTTTCCAATGTGAGTATAAGCACTAGTAACAGGTAGCAACAGTCCAATGAGAATACCATATGCTAAGAGTGCATTCAAGAAAAGCGCTATCACATGCTCAGTGTGTATGCAGAGTTGGTTACTATTAACCTCAGTTACATTTTGATTTTCTCCATAAACCTGCTTTTTGGTCTTTCAAGTGTCAAAAACTAGATTTTTTTGTTTTTGTCTAGAGCTGGACTCAGATTTTTTTTTTTAAAAGCAGCACAAGATACCAGCAGAAGTGGCCAGTAAAATCCCCTTTCAGAGGTTTCATCACCAACAGGCAGCGATCGAGGCCAATCATCATAACGCTTGAGCATTTCAGGCAGGGAGAGCTTGTCAGAGGCTGTGGATGTCAGCTGACGGGAACCATCAACCACAGTGTCAGTTTCTTGTGTAAATTCTGTGGGGGAGCAGGATTTTGCTTCTACTTCAGAACAGGCACATCCCTGCAGGGTCCTGAGCTGGTATTATAGCTGGTTATTCGTTTATTTTTTTACTCCAGCAGATGCAGAGCAGAAGAGAGAAGCATTGCCTGAAGTCTGCATAGGTCTGGGAGTCCGCAAAATACTGAAAAAAAATTAGAGAAAGAAGCACTGGTATTTACTACTAAAACTAAATAACATAAAATGGTCTTTTATTTCTTAATTACATCCACAAATGCAGATTCTTAATGCGCAAATACCATCTCTCAGTCTAAGCGACCCACAGTTCATTGTTGAACATTGCCGGTGATGATGTCTCACATCTGATAGATTCACAATCTATATAATAAGATAGGTATATAAACAGCACAACTTTAAAGACGGGGGTAGCACCTGTTGGATAAAGTGGTTCAAACATCTGTTAAATGGTTCAAACTGATCTGTGCAGTTAAGGCTATAAAAAAAAAGTTCGATTCATTTTAACGATGTTCTGTGAGGTCACTCTTGGTAGCAATGGGGTATATGCTCCTTTAAAGAAAACCAATATCCTCAAAGGACTTAAATGAAAAGCAGTGGAATGATTCCTTATTTTTAACCGGTAGGGGGCCAGCAACAAAGATTTCAGACAGACTGAATAGAAAATCCAGTTGACAGCAGGATGGCAAGAATGGTGCCATATCAGAAATGGTCTGCACAGACTGTCCTAAGCTTTCTGGACAAATTCATGTCTCTGTGTGCTGTACAAAAGGATAGAGACAAGATAGCAATATTAAAGCATTATTGTTTACTCATTTTAGCATCACAGTAGCTTTAAAATATATACTAATGAGTGTTCCGCATCATAACAGCAAAATTCTAACTACTTCTAACTGTTTGCACAGAAGGAATTGATGAAAGCTACAAAGCAATAGCTTTCACTGTTTGTAATTTTGTTATAACTCTAATAAAAATGCATGAGAAAATAATAATCTATTAGGAGTGATCCCTGATCAATCATAGTATAGACAGACACAGTTGACCTTTAATTTAAAAAGACATACAATGAAACTTGGGGTAAATGTGGATTCACCAATATAAACTTGACGTTTTAAAAAGATGTGTTGAATGCATTGCCTGAATATGAGAACTGCGCAGAGTGACCCCTCCATGGGGTTAAATGGGGTCAGGAGTCTTCTAATAAACCAGGGAGATGATAGCGAGAGGGGATAGGAGGGAGATTATAGAATGGGGGGTTAAAATCATAAAGTAGCATGAAGCAACAAGTTGCTGAAAGTTTATAATCATTACGGACAGGTTTAGATGTATAACAAATCTAAAAGGGGCGGGGCCTGTCCACACACACACTCACACGTTACAAACATACCTGTCAGCCCCAATGATGTTCACATACAAACAGGTAAACATGGACATAAAACAACTAACACGCATACTTATGCATTCAAACTAACCCGTGTGAAACATTTCATTCAGTCACGAAAGCACCTGTGCTCGAGTGAGTGTTTATGTTCTTCTAAGGTGGATGATGGCCCCTCGCCACGCCCGGAGGGCCCAACGCGGGGCCCCGCCCCATGAGAGCACCCCCAGCCCCAGACGAGCAGGATACAACCACCAAGGAGTTCTGAGGATCCCCCCACCCCTTCATTAATTATTATTAATAAATAACTAAAAGCAAACTGAGCAATTTAAACTGGTAGCCCTTCGTATGACTCAGTACCCATGAAGTAGCTCTCAGTTTCAAAACGGTTGGCGACCCCTGGTTTAGAGGGTCTGAGAAAGAGACTGGAGGCAGAGCTGGAGGTGGCAGAAATGAAGATGATGAGGTTCTCTTTGAGAGTGACAAAGACCCAAATGATCAGGAATGAGTACATGAGAGGAACAACTCATATCAAATGTTTTGGAGAAAAATCTAAATGAAGCAGATTGAGATGGTTTCTACATGTTTAGAGGAGGTAGGGTAGGGTAAAAGTAGTTTTTCTTGGTAAAAACAAGGCAGACGATGAAGCTACAAAGAGAGAGGCCTGGATGAAGACCAAAGAGGAGGTTAATGGATGTGGTGAAGGAGGACATGTGGGTGGTTTGTATTAGTAAGGAGGATAGCATTAGATGGAGACAGATGATTCGCTATGGTGACCTCTAATGAGAGCGTCTGTAACCCAATGAAGAAGACTGTCACACAGAATTAAAACATCCTTTTCTGCTATGAGAGAAAAACAACTTTCTATATTTTCTGTTAGAAAAAGGAAACGTACGAGAATCTTCACAATTTAATAATTTTCCTCTGATCAATAATAGTTTAAATGAATTTTTATTTAAGCTTATGGTGGCTAGAAAGCTCTAAGCCAGCCTTGGGTTCTGTACAACACTGTGTTGTGAGTGCTCAATTTTGCACAGGGTCACAGAAAGCGAGCAGGCAATAGACTAATTTACTACAGTGCTCAATCAATGACACACAATGATTTCTTTGCTTGTGGCTGTGCACAGCTCTCCATCACACAGAGGACAACCTTAAACGGGCTCTGATCATAGCAAAACAGTTTTGCTCAGGAGAAAGAGAGTTCTCAAAGAGAGTGCTAAAAAAAAGCTGGAGAATTTAACCAGTATTGCTGTTTTGAATAAAAAATAAAAATAAAACATGCAAGCAAATGTTCAGGTTAGACTAAAGATGGTTAAAAAATGATGCAGAAAATGTTGAATCGTTGAGTTGAAGTAACTCCTCTGAGAGCAAATGACTCCATCTTTGACAGAACAAAAATCAATATTTAAATGTTTTTTGGCAAAAAATAAATTAAAAAGTAAACCTGAAGCAGCCAAATTGGAAAAACACTGTTGTGGTAAAGGTGTCGATAAAAGGTAATGGCTAATGATTTTTGTTTTATTTCTAATCAAACCACATTAAAATTATGTGCTACCACTCTGAACCGTAATTACAACATAATCAAACTTTTGAATTAAACAAATAAAGTTAAGATAAGTGGAGAAATGCAATAAATGATGCATTCTGGGGGGGGGGGGGGTGATGTCTTTTCACAACATAGAAAAGTGCAAAAACACTCAGGGTTCACACATAAAAGCTTAATGAAACATCAGTCAGTTGTAGTCTGGATAGCTTCTCCTTTATCAAGGCAGTGGAGAGCTAAGAAAAAGGGGGTTGAATGAGGTTGAACTTTTATTACTGCAGATTTGACTTGAGAAAAAGACTTTGGAAAACCTCTTGGAAAAGAGATGAAACGTCTTCAATAATAAAAGATAAACCAAATCCAGCTGACTGCTGGTAGCGTAAAAAATATAATTTTACACATCCAACCTTTATTAAATATAGACAATTCCGCATTTGAAAAGGTATGGGTGGGTTATCACGTTTGTTGCTCCAGGCATTCAAAGATTTCAACCAGTCAATAACAGGAATTATGTATCAACACTGTGACAATAAAAGTGCAATTATGTTCTCCACTATTTACTTTGTTTTATTAGGTTTAAGAAAAGCTGTTTACAAAAACATTTCCAGAAATGCAATACCGAAAGATTGATGTCTGAGTTTTATATCACGCCTATAAAGCATATTGTGACACATTTCAACAATAATCTGATCATGGAAATATATATTTAAAAAAATAGCTAGCTCAGTGTCTAACAGTTTCTGAGGTAAAAACACAGTAACACACAGTAGGAGGATGTGTACTTGGGGGATGGAGCAGGATGATTGGAGGAGGATGTGTGTTTACTTGGGATACAACTCGACCAAGCATCTCCGTATCAACCAGGACAAAACTCCCCAGTGTTTCTTCTGGTAAAAACAATGCTGTGGGTCTGTTAAGATCAGTGTACTGCATGGATGAAATGTTTGATCTTATAGCATTGATTTTACCCATGAAGTGGTCTGCGAAGTCCTCACATGCAGCATTAGATGATAGCATGGAGGACTTGTTGAAGTCTTTGTTTATTAAAATATCAATGGTTTTAAAAATAAATTTGGGGTTGTTTTTATTTTCTGAAATGATATTTAAAAAATAGGAGGTTCTGGCCAATTTAACTGAGTTATTGTAGATTTTGAGTTGTTCTTTTAAAATGTCTTTAGGAATTATTAATTTCATCTTTCTGTATCTCCTCTTTGCTCTCCAGCAGTTCTACTTTAGACCCTTAATGTCATCAGTTTTCCATGGCATTTTAGGAGTGGTTCTTAATGTTTTTATTTTAAATGGAGCCACTGCATCTATGGAAGACTGAAGTCTATTATTAAAATGATCAACAATAAAATCACAGGGTGCAGGTAAAATCTGAGCAGGAGTTTGCTATAAAATTTCAATAAGCTTGCAGCCACTTCAGGAGTTAAATCCTGTTTCCTCACAGTTTTCACTGAGGCTTCTTGCTGGATTTCACTGGTGACATTAAAAACACACAATAATGGTCTGATATGGCCAAGTCAACAACAGAGGACACCCCAATCGACATACCATAGGTAATGACTAAGTCCAGGGTGTGTCCTCTGTTGTGAGTTGGCTGTGTGACGTGCTGCTGAAAATCCATGCTGTTTAGAAGATTTAAAGACTCACAGGCATACAGCGGGGAAAATAAGTATTGAACACGTCAACATTTCTCTCAAAAAACATATTTCTAATCGAGCTATTGACATGAAATTTTCACCAGATGTCGGCATCAACCCAAGTAATGCACACACAGAAAGAAATCCAAACATTTATGTCCATAAATGAAGTTATGTGTAATAAAGTGAAATGGCACAGGGAATGAGTATTGAACACGCTTACTGAAATTTATTTAATACTTAGTGCAAAAACCTTTGTTGGTGATTACAGCCTCAAGACGCCTCCTGTATGGAGAAACCAGTCGAATACATTGCTCTGGTGTGATTTTGGCCCATTCATCCACACAAACTGCCTTCAAATCTTCAAGGTTCAGGGGGTCTCTTCTGTGAACCCGGATCTTCAGTTCCTTCCAAAGATTTTCAATTGGATTCAAGTCTGGTGATTGACTGGGCCATTCTAGCACCTTTATTTTCTTTTTCTTCAACCAGTTGAGTGTTACCTTGGCTGTGTGATTGGGATTGTTGTCTTGCTGAAAGATCCACCCTCTTTTCATCTTCAGCAGCCTGGCAGATGACAGCAGATTCTGATCAAGAATGTCTCAATACTTTTCTCCAGTCATTATTCCTTCAATGATATGAAAACCAGTACCACATGCTGAAAAGCAGCCCCACGCCATGATGCTCCCACCTCCAAACTTGACTGTTGGTATGGTGTCTTGGGGGTGATGTGCGGTGCCATATTGTGTCATGTTGTGTCTTATGACATCCGAAGAGTTCAATTTTGGTCCAGAGTATCTTCTCCCAGAATGTCATGGGTTTATCCAAATTTTGTGTCGCAAACTCCCAACGAGCTTCAACATGCTTCTTCAAAAATGGAGTCTTGCGTGGTGTGCGTTAGGGTTGGGCGATGTCCCTTAAATTGGCCGTTGACGATGTTTACTGTCAACCATCGGGATGGACGATGACATTGTTGGGGGGGGTATTTTTACATTTTTCGTTCTTATACAACTGCTATTCGTTATTTTGCTTTCTTCATTTTATTTCCCAACTAATGACTAATCCGCGATGATCCAGTATAAACTGAGGGAAGTGACTTTAACAAAAAAAGTAACAAACAAAATAGAAAAGAAGTAGTCCGCTCCCACACTTAACTAGCGAAGTGGACCGGCGGAGCGCGGACTTCCAGCTTTGTGTTTGATGGGAATGGGGGAGGGGGGGTGCTTTGTTACATGAGCGGTATGTGTGGGAGATTTAAGACTGCGATCCGTCCCGCAGCTCTAGGGGTACTAGCTACCGAACTCAGAACCGGGTCTAAAAGTGTGTGTCTGAGCACAGCTCGGATCGTCAGCAAACACACAGCGGTTTGAGCTTCAAAGCAGAAATGTCGCTCAGTCCTTAGAAAACATTCAAACAATCACGTGGATTTGTGTTTCCAGTCGTGTCCCGACTAAAATAAAGGCTGATGTTATTCTTACATGTTTAACGTACAGCCAGCATGCAGCGCCACCCAAAGCTAATGTTGTTAGCCCGTGTTAGCATACTGCTAATCCTGGCTCCGTTCAGAAAAAGCACTGACCACACGGATTAAAATTCAAATGATGAGTGAACAGGTGTTTCATAATAACCGTAACATTATTAAAAGCACGTTTAGAAGATCATTTTGTATTTTACCGAGCTGACATGTCAATGTATATAGCCGCTTGGCGCTGTTTAACATTGTTTTGTATTGAATTGTTACATTCAATAAAGTTTGGGAAAAAAAAGCCGCTCGGCGGAATTGATATCCTTCCGGTTTTCAAACCCTACTGCGCATGTGCGAGTGATTTATTCCGACGGAAAGTGTGACCTAAGTGAACGTTTTTATATTCTGAAAACATTTTTCTGGTACACGGTTGGATTCTAATCCGACCATTGATCCCATCAAGATATTTTGTACTTGTAACCGCGGCTTATGGGGTCCACTCGCAACGTGGCGGGGGCGTGGCATCACGATGGTGTCCCTCCATCGGGATGTCAGTTACCCATCACGATGGACGATGATATTGTCCGTCGGCACAACCCTAGTGTGCGTGCATGGAGGCCATGGCGGTTGAGTGCATTACTTATTGTTTTCTTTGAAACAACGGTACCTGCTGATTCCATGTCTTTCTGAAGCTAGGTCTTTCTGGATCACGAGTGGTCCTGGGCTGTTGGAGAACCCTTCTGATGATTGTTCCGACTCCTCTGTCTGAAATCTTGTGAGGAGCACCTGGCCGTGGCAGGTTTATGGTAATGCCGTGTTCTTTCCACTTCCGGATGTTGGCCCCAATGGTACTCACTGGAACTTTCAGAAGTTTAGAAATGCGCCTGTAACCAATGCCTTCAGTGTGTTTTGCAACAATAAGGTTGCGTAGGTCTTTGGACAGCTCTTTGCTTTTACCCATCATGCAATGCTTCTTGTCTAACACCTTGCTGGTGAGAAACCTTTTTAAAAGGCATCAATAAGGACTATACAAGCTGATATTACTTTGCACTAATTTCAATTTCAATCTTTTTCTTTATTAAAGAAGTGATAGAATGAGACACTGTATCTTTTGTTTGAACTCTTTCTGTAAACAAAGAGTCAACAGTAACATGGGAATGTGTCAAGCCCTTTCCAGAATAGTTCTGTAGAGATTAGTAACTGCAACGTAAAACTTCTGACACATGCCAGTCCAAATATATGCCCACTCCATGCTCATGTAATTCTCATTAGTTGTCTAAAAAAGGGAAAATCATTTTTTAAAGTTATTATGCTTTGATATCAGATTAGAATAATGATTTTCCTGCACTGAGGTGCACTTAAAAGCCTAAACTTTTTTCAATGACGGTGCACCTTATAATCAAGAGCGCCTTACATACGGATTAATTCTTGTTAGTTTAGTGATGGTGAAGGAATTTTAAGTGATACACAACGCCCTCTCAAAATGTTTGCTTGGGTAATAATGTCAATCTGCTAATGTGGCTAACGTGTAGCGGTGCCCGACTATGTTATTTTTTCTTTAATGTGTTTCTCACAAGGTTGGGAGTAACAAGTATAGTGAATTTGCTAATGCAATTAACGAGGTGGCGTCCGATTTTTTATCTATTTACTTGTTAACTTGTTACCAACAAGGCTGGGAGTTAGTGTAGTCACCGTAATGTTTGTTTAAGTGCTATCAGTCCTTTTTTTTTTACGTGTTACAGGTATTGTGAATACACTAACTAGGTTAACATGTAGCAGCATAACACAGTTTTTATTTTTTTAATTCATTACTAACAAAGTTGGGAATTAGTATAGTCACTGTAATGTTTGTTTTAGCGATATCAATCTGTTTTTTATGTGTTGCAATAAGGTATTGTGAATACGCTAACATGCTACTGCATCTGTAGAGGGATGGAGGGAACAGTGTCTGCTTCCGTGTCCTCTTTGCGTGGTGATGAAGAAACGTAGAGCCACTTTCTCTTTTGTGCATAACAGGCACATTTATTCACATGAGAAAGACGTAGTTCATGCTCCTCGGATCATGGAGTCTGCCATACACACCGAACATTGCACATGCGCAGCTCTGCTGCACAATCACCCCACATCACTGTGAACAGGTTACCGTAAAGCACCTTGTATGAACACACACATAAACACAGGTTCTAACTTTACCATAACACATTGAGTAAGGGGGCACTTTAATCTTTACATCTTAACAGCATCTAATGCAGCTTAACTGCAGTGGTGTTGGACTGTTTTTTTACGTGTTGCCGAGTAGGTTGGGAGTTACAGGTATTATGAATTCACCATACTGCTTTTTTTCCACCACTCGTTTCTAACAAAGTTGGAGTTAGCATAGTCACTGTAAAATTTGTTTTAATAATATCAGTTGTTTTTTTATGTGTTGCAACAAGGTTGGGAGCTACAGGTATTGTGAATACGTTAAAGTGGCTAATGCAGCTTAAGTGTAGTGGTGTTGGACTGTTTTTAAGTGTTGCCGAGAAGGTTGGGAGTTACAGGTATTATGAATTTACCAACTAGGCTAATGTGTAGCAGTGTCATACAGATTTTTTTTTACTTGTTAGTAACAAGGTTGGAGTCACTGTAACATTTGTTTTAGCGATATTAGTCAGTTTTTTTATATCTTGCAACAAGGTTGTGAGCTCCAGATTTTGTGAATACGCCATCTAGGCTAACGTGTAGCAGTGTCATACAGATTTCTTTTTATCATAGATTTATCTTGGTATGGAAAGTTGAGCATCTTTTGCAGTTTTTAAAGAAAAAAAAGAATGAAAAATTAAATATCCCAAGTATTTGTGTTATTTTAAGTGTCTGCACGTCAGTGTCATCTCTGTTGACTTGTTTTCTAGTACATTTTGAATCATTATTATTGATAACCTGTCAGGTTTGTGTGCAGATTCAAAAAGTCTGCGAGGTGTCAGTTTAAGTTTGCAGCTTCCAGCAGCTCAAAAGAGTGGGTAGGAGCTTTATGCACTGTAGGTGAACTCTAGTCTCCCGTTGGTGGATCCAGACCCTCACTGCCTTTCTGCATAATCTGAAAGGTAATTGGCACCAAACAACCTGCTCTTTCCTGCCATCAGCAGCTGCTGTTTTCAGCATGACCCCACAGATATGCAGGTAATAGAGGAATCCAATGAGTGTGGAGGAGTGGATGAAGGGAAGAGTCTGTTTCAAATGATGATGGAGGAAAGGTTGTTTTTTTTTTTTGCTCTTACAATGGAAAAAAAATGTGCAAACTGCTTCAAAATTTCTTTACCGCATTTGAACAGATTTACCTGCAGACTCAGTGGTGCACAACCTGCCTGACTGTCTAAATGTGAAACCATTTAAAGTTTCTTTTAGTCTTTTTCAATCCTTTTCCGTTAACCAAGTCTTTTAAATAATAAAAAAATAATAATTTAAATAATAAAAGAAACTTTATCAACAGCTAAATGACACTTTCATCAACACAACAATAAGCAGCAATAGTCCACATATTTGTTTAATAAATTCAAGAGTTAAATTGTAACCCAGCTAAATAATGCTATAAAAATCCTCAATCTGACAAAGGGACATGATTTCCAAAAGATGTCAATCTAGCTGATTTAAGTCACAGCAGAAATAGTCTAATCTAGAATTTTTATAGCTTTTTTTTGTTTGATTTTCTATGTTTTAAAAATCAGAGTCTCATAGAAAAAACATATATTTAGGGATAAACCATTTGCAACTCAAACCTATATATCAATCCAACATATGTTTGAAGTCTTTATTTATATGGAGTTTGCTGTGTGTCATTGTCTGGAGAGCACAGTGGAATCAGTTTTGGGGGAGTTGGTGACAGAAACGGTTTAGCATTTGGGGGCATTGCCATGTTTAAACACTGGAACAGCAGTTTGTGTTGTGTTATTAAATATGATTTTCTTTTAAAGACCCACCCCGATTCAATCATGTTTTTTTAAAATGATCTTGTTGCATTTTACTGATGACGGAGGACATACATTAAGAAAACTAAACTCAAAGTTGCAAGGGATTGAGTATTTCTTCGTCCAAATTGTTGTGAATCAGGGGCAGATAAAAAAAAATGCCATTTAAAAACAGAGTTTGACGTAGAAAATACGCTGGGCGGGCCACAGGCTCCCCGTTCTGAGCTCTCAGTAACATAGAGGGGAAGGGGGGCGGGGTTGTTACATGCCAACTGTCCTGCACACACTTAGCGGTGAACTCCTGCCGCACTGCAGAAACTATTTCCTAAAAATGACAAATTTATTTTGGATATAAATTTTGGCATGATCATGTTTAAAAGACCACTGGGAATGCTTTAGCAACAGATCAAAAGATGATCCGGGTGGGTCTTCAATGTCATTTTCTGTTGATGTGACACTACAGTGTTAGATATTCGTACCTTACTGAAATGTAAAGAATTATATAAAAATAAAAAGGTGCTATAGTTTAAATAACCTAAAATGTTTTCATTTTTTGCTCAGTTAGTTTCATAGTTGTTGATTGTTAGTTTTCTCTTTTGTGATTTTCAACATGGAAACAATATCTCTTTTACTTAAGAAATTGTTGAGCCAAACTTGTAGCAACGAGGTACTGGAATGTAAAAGGAAAAAAAGGAAGAAAAGTCCGTCCAGCAGCTTTTCAACGTTTGTAGTCGTCACTTACACTCAGGTGGAAGACCATTCTGCAGCTTCTCGGAGATAAGGGGCTCTGCTCACTGCTCTAAATTATGAACACTTCTTGTTTCACATTTTTAAGATGACTTAAGAAGCCAGAAGAAGTTTTGATATGTTTCATCAAGAATCCAAGGGGTTTTTAACGAAAAATAAATCAAAGTGCTGATATGTATGATTGGCGCCTTTTATTACACTTTTGTTGGGTTGCATTTTTCTTTCTTACATGTTTTTTTCTTGGAAAAGATTTTCTTTTTTTATTTAGTTTGGGTTTTTCATCAACAACTTTACTCACACTTAATTCTATAGATTTGCATCACAGACCAGGAAACTTGAGCTGAACTGTTTTACTGCTTCACTTTTGGTCCTAAATTTGAGACGTTAACACAGATTTAGTAAATGCCAGTTGATTCATTCATATTTACATTAACAAGGAAACAACTCAGACAGTTTCATGACTGTCCATCAGTAGAAAAATTCATTTTTCAAACAGGCAAAACAGGCAAGCGCTCCTTTTTTCTGTTGACAGTCATTGACAGCCATGCTTCAGTCACATAAGGCAAATTAATTTCACCATCCACAAAAATGGCCAAACAAAAGATGGAAAACAGGAGCTTTCAAGACAGGCCTGCTAAGGCTTTCCTCAGCTCAGAGCCTGACCCCGGACATTAATGAACTTGCATCTAATAAAATATGCCAGGTATCTGGCCTAGACCAACGTCCAGAGTAAATCAGAGTGTAGCAAACTGAGCTTGAATATATCTGTTTCTTCAAGGCCTGGTCTGTTAATAGTTGAAATTAGTGATGCACGATAAAGAATTTTTACAACTGATACCGATACTTTCCAGCCTCTTGTAGCCGATACAGATACTCAACCAATATTTTTTTAAATAGTTGTTACAGAAAAAATAGTAAACAAGTAACAGGGAATGGCTCTTATGTATTCAAATAATTTGCGTAACTAGTTTTACCTGCAAATAAATTGAACAACAGATTATACAAACACTTTATTAAACATGTCATTGCTAGCGCTAGCAGCTTCATATTCTCTCCACACATCGCGGTGGTGAATTTTGAAATAGCTTGTGAGATTTGTGGTGTTAAAGCTTGACCTTTTCCCTCTTTGTGACACTTCTGTTGAACACATTTTGCAAACAGCGAGTGAGTCTTTGGTCTCTGACACGGTAAAACAGGCCCACATGGGTGAATGCTGGGCTATGTTGCAGACAGAGGTCTCTAGTTCAGTCCCTGAGAGATGACGTATCCTACATGCTACAGAAGCTTACAGGATGGGTGGGGTGAGCAGACACCTTGCTGGCACAAGTAAATACAGAGTGGTGAGTGAGGAAGCGACAACACTTTAAGCTTTTAGTCATCGGTCCATTTTAACAGCAAATCTTTTTCTTATCGGAATTATCGGCATGATGTCATACTGTCTATTATCGGACAATAATTATTGGTATCCGATAATATCGTCCAACCCTAGTTGAAATGTTGGATTTTTATTGAATTAAATTATTTCTTGGTTCTTTTATTGTTTGCCTTAAAAAGATTTACTTTAAAAAGGAACTTGAAAGGATTTGGGGAGAGATATACTTCATTAATTTATTTACATAAGACAAAGAATACCACTGATCTTTTATTTCAAATTTAATTTTTTCATGTGTTTGTAATATCAAGCTTCGGGTAAAAATAAAGTGTTTCCATATGAAAGGTTAAACATTACATATCAGTTGCAGTTAATTTTTTGTGACTTTACTTCACTACTTCATTTTGGCCCGCTGTGAATATGAGTTTGACACCCCTGGCATAGATCAAAAAATCATGCAATGTCAAACTTAAACAACTTAGACTTTTTTGTCTTTTTTTGGGGTCATAAATTATTTGCCAGTGTGCAACTACATACATTAAAAAACGACAACAAAGACAATTCTTTGCATGATTACAGCCTGTGGACTGAATGCAATATATCCCACACATGTCAAAACATCAAGAGTAGTGTCTTGTCCCAAGCTGGCTGAATGTAGTGTGTATGTTCATGTACATATTTATGTACTGTTTTTGTTACAAAGGCTAGTTTATTACATGATTATTGAAGATTTATGCTGCTGTTTCTTTCCTATATCTAAAGGGTCATGCTCCAAGTGACCTTGTGACCAAGTATAACTTTGTAGATCAGTGTTCTCCTTTTGGAAGAAAGGAGAACAGTAAAACCTTGGTAATCTTGCATTAAGATCTTGGTCTTTACAACCGCCATTAGCTTTACATGGTCTGACCTTGAGAGGAGCGTTTTGGCATGCTCAGTCCAGACAAGATGAGGAGAAATTCCCGAATAATCTTTCTCACTGTAGAGTGATTTACTTTTAATGCTTTGGAAATGGCCTTCAAGCCTCTTCCAGATTGATAGGCAGCAATAACTGCAGATCATTTCTGATGTCTCTCCCAGGAATCCAATCAACAAACACTTGAAGACAACAGCAAACTGTCAAAGTCTTGATTTTGCAGTGGAGCTACTGTAATGCAGATGCATGAGTTGGACCTTACTCTCATAGATATTAGGGTAATTGCTATTTTTTATCCACTTCAATGATAGTTTACTTAAATTTCAATTCATGCATTTTTGTCAGTCTGTATTTAATTGTTTTTAAGTATCATTTACTTTTTTTTGACGCATAAATCCTTAAAACTCAAAAATAAACGTGACTTTTTTCTCTCAAACATTCATTCAGTCACATGTTTTTTAAACTGCATATTCAAACAATAAAACAAATATAGCAAAGTAATCCCAGTATTGCCTTAGTTGCATGCACCTGTATGGGGGTTGACCCATACGGGTTGTTCTCAAAGTGCGGCCCGGGGGCCAATGGCGGCCTGCGGGAAGATTGTTTTGTGGCCCTCAATAAAAGAGAGCCAGAGCAGGTTCCTTTAAGGAAAATCGTTGTGTTGGCGAGAAGAAAAGGCGATTTCAAGCTAAGTGGACAAATGCGTACTTTGTCGTACCTCATGGGCTGGATAAAGTCATGTGCCTGATTTGCAAGCAGGTAATTGTAATGCTCAAAGAATTCAAAATAAATCGTCACTATGTTACAAATGATAAAAACTATGACAAATTTACGGAAACAATAAGCTCCAACATCTGCAACGAGGCCATGCTGCACACCAGATGTTTACAAAAATGGCTAAATCCAGTGAAGCTGTGACAGAAGCTAGCTAACGTTGTGCCTTTGGAAATGGCCTGGAGTAGCAAGCCCTTCAGTGACGGGGAGTTTGTAATAAGAATAAATGCTGAAAGTAGCTGACATTGTTTGTCCAGAAAAGTAAAAAAGTTTGAAAAAACAATTCTGTCAAATGATACAATTATTAGAAAAGTAGAAGATCTGGGCAGCAACCTCTGGAGGGTCTGGTAAACTCTACAAATGACACTTGGTCATTTAAGTTTTTAAAAACAACTTTTCTGTTTATCCTTTTTTTTCACCAAAATTGGCCCCCAGTCTGATGTTGAGTTCCTAAATTTACCCTCAACTACAAAAACTTTGAGAACCCCTGCCGTAGAGGGTTGTAGACACATCCTAAAACTAGCGCAGTTCCCTTGAGGCGTGTGCTTCCACCTTCAGGGATGTCATTAAACTGGAAGGTGCATGTAGTAAATGTAGCATGAAGTAAGGACAAATGTTAGCTTCTCGCACTCATCACGTTTGGGTGGTGGTGTCCAACGGTGCCCTAAAGCCACAATGTAGTCAGTCTCACCAGCGGCGGAGTTAGAACATTTGAGATGGGGGCAGGACGTAAAATACTTTTACGCAAAAAATAAGTAGTTTGAAGGGCTCCAGATTTCATTTGAAAATATTGCTTTTGTTATGTTTGCAATGCTTAAAGAAGCTTGTATTGATGATTTCTTAATCTTTGTCAAGAAATACTAATAGTGACTCAAAAATGAGGTGCAAAGGCAGTGGCCCCCTCAGTAGCTTCGCCCCCGTGTTCACTCTACAGGGTTATCGATTTCTTGCAGGCCACCTGCGTGCCCCTTAAAGGTTTGCCCTTTGGTTTTTGCCCTCAGACAGCCCGTATCCACCCATTAGGGCAGTTGTGACTAAGGCATAGGAAAACATTTGTACCCCAACACTTAAGACTCATGTGCATTAATAGGAATTCATGTTCAATTGTAGTTAGAAAGAATCACTTGTCTGCAATAAAACAACGTTTACAAAATGCAGTAGAAAAGATCAAGAATAAGCTGTACTTGTATTAGGGATTTTTTTTTCCTCCAATAAAAAACAGGTCCTGTAAAGTCAACATGTTTCCTTTCCAGGCTACTTTGCCAAGGAAAAATTATGTGCTGCTTAAACAGAATTACCTCAGCATCATTTTGTAAACTCAGGACATTTGCTCACCTTTTTTCCTGTTGAAGGCGCGGTTCATAGTGGAAAATGTAAGTCACTGAGGCCCCCCTGGTTACCTGCCGATCTTCCGTCTAGAAAACAGAAAGAAAAAGCAGCAAGATGAGATGAGGGGGAATACATACGGCTCGGGCTTCAAACCTTCACTCTGGGATGCCAGAGACCCAAAAAACAGACACTAAAAGGAAAAAAATAGGAATATTACTCATATAAAATTATTGTTTCAGTAAATTCTGAATGATATTTATTCAGTACGACAGTCCCAGTGAAAATCTCTTCATAACATTATAATAAAAATAATAAATTTTATTTAGAATGCGCTTTATATTTTAGGTAAACAATTACAATGGTTTAAGATAAGAACAAAGTAAGACAAGAAAATAACAACAATAACAGTACTAAAAAGCTTTAAAAAAAAAACACACCAAACCACACCAAAATATCTGTAAAAACCAAGTCGCAACTGTCTGATTTTTGTTTATTGTATTTATAGAAAAATATTAAAAAAAAGATTCAGTGGGACACCTTCACCTGCAACCATAAGCCTTTATTTTATTACATTAAAAAAAAAGTTTTGTTTCATTTCTGGAAATAAAATAATATTCCCCTTGAAGAAAAAACTGTTAAAGCAAATAATTAAGTGGAATGGGAGAGCGTTTTAGTTTCCAATCTTTTAATGGTCTCATGGGGAAGTTCAAGCAGAATGTGCCGTAACATAGTCACTCCATAACAATATCACTGCTTTTCTGGAAATGGAGCAATTTCTTTTGCAAATGAAAAGTGTCTGCCTCAGCAGCGTGACAGCGCTTTGACTGTTTGTGCATCAATTCTCCACGAACGCGCAGCAATCTTCAGGCTGCAAGGACAAACCCAGCTCAACTAGGCAGCTGTCAACGTTGTCCACAATCAATATCCCAAAGTCTTTGGGGCTGCTGGAGAATATGCGAGGAAGGTCCGCCTCATGGCAGCCACTTCAGGCCTCCGTCTTTGCAAACACATTAACCTCAGCCGAGCAATTTGAGAAGTAAATTAAAACTTTCCGTGTCTGCCATTTTTCATTTTTCATGAGAAACGTGAGTAATTTGAAGTTCTCTGTGATGAAAAAAAAAACAAATTTTACTCCAATAACTCTGCTAGTCTCCCATCAATTTGAACCCTCTGGCACACTGGCACTAATACATTTCTACATGAAGAAGAGCTTTTACTTTGATGAGAAGTCATGTTATTTTAAAGTGGTTTCAAGAAAAAAGAAAGACAAGTCTATAAATATTAATAAGCGTTTAAATTGATGGATAATGGAGTCAAATTAAGGGACTGAAATAAAAAACTGATGCATGTTACGTGTAGAAAGACCTACTGCAATCATATTTTCATCTTTTGTAAAAGCGTTTGCAATGTTTTTTTATTATAATTGTGCTGTATTTACATTTAGTTTTCGTTTTTCTAGGACATAGTTTCTGCAGAGTGGCAGAAGTTCACCTCTGAGTTGTGGACAGGTTGGTCGGCATAGGGCAACCCTGCCCCACTTCCCGTCACACATTTGTTTACATGCTCTCCCGCTAGCTTACAGCCCCTCACAGCTCCCAATTACCGGTGCAACAAAAATGGCGAGCAAAACTGAACCTATCCAGCAGCACATATCAGCTCAATGCCAGCTGAGACAAGGAAAACAAAGCTGTACATGGATGTATTTGTGGATGCCTCAGAATGGAGCAGAGCAGTGAGCTTGTGGGCCATCCAGCGTCTTTTCTACGTCACAAATAAACTCCTTTTCAAATTGCATTATTTGTCTGCTTCTGATTCACAATTATTTGAATTACAAAATATTTTTGCTACACAGTTTTATGGTTCTAAGTCCTGCATCATCAGTAAACTGCAATAAGAACATGTTAAAAAAACATCCAAAACCAACCAAAGTCCAAATAATCCAACAGAAAAGCTTTTTTTTTTTTTTTTTTTGCTTCAGCAAAGGCTTTGGAAAGGGGTGCAGACCATTTAAATGGAACAAGACTTAGGGTGGGGACTGCTACATTCCTCCATCTGCTGAGACAGAAAGCCTTTGCTGCTCAGAGAAAAAACATCCTTACTCATGGGTCAAAAATGTTATAGTGGAAAGAAAGAAAAAAAAGAAAAATCACACAGAGAGATCATCAAGAATGCCTCTGCTTATATTTCTCAGAGAACAGAGAAATACAGATCTTCTTTAACCGTATGATAACCTTGGCAGCAGAGGTCTTGGTATTTAATCTTAATCTTTCTGATAAGAAGCTCTTTGGGTTGAAATGACCTCTTGCCTTTTACATGTTTTGCTGTAAGATAGTGTGTAAACTGTAAATAAGGTCTCCTTTTTACAATTCCTGGTATTTTTCCATTTGATCTTTGAACATTTATGAAAAAAGAAAACGGCTGAAGATCTAGAAACATTTTTAAAAGAAAAAGATAAAATGAGTTTATTTTAAATAGAAGCTGGGTTTCAAGGGAGCAGCAAACCAAAAAAAAAAAAAACAGTGAAAGTAAACTGCAGAAAACATGAGAATACACAGAAACAATTAACTATTTTCAAAGAACAATAACTATAAACCGGATTGGACTTTTGCGGTCTGATGGTGAATTATCAGAAAAATACCCTGCAGACTCCAATTTGGACTGTGGGGACTTGAGATTTTAGCAAACACAAAGGCAAAGCCTGGCAGCAGACAAAGCCCGGCTGGCTCCATGTTTGTTTGAAACCAACATACCTGGATGTGCTGCAGTTCTGCGCCTGACACTCGACTGTAATATTCCTCTGTTTGATTGACAGCGGCACCGTTGGGCTTGTTTTAATAGCTTCCTGTCTGGTGATTCAACAGAATCCCTGGGGGAGAGCTGCTGACCCACAGTCCCACACAGACATACATGCATGCACACACACTAGTGCGCAGCTTTAACACCGGGCTGCAAACATCCTCTGTCTCCCCATGGTGTTTACCAGCTACAGGGGGGTTGTGTTTGCTGAAATCCTCTCCAAACGTGTGCAGGACACAAGCACAGTCAGTCATGTGAAAGGGTTGTGCTCCATTTTTATTAAAGCTATTATTCAGAAAGCAAAACAATACAAATCTATAATAATTTGTCACATAAATTGACGGACTAATTCTAAAGTACACATTTAAATGAAAAAAAAGGAACATAAAGCAGCATTCCCCTTGTACGAAATATGAGGCAGCAGAAAGTTGGAGCAGTCCAACTGGAGTGACTCAAAAATGTGGAATTTAGGTTGGGAAATCTTCCTGGAAACTATGAATCCAAAGGCAGATGTTTGACAAGAACCACCGAAAAGGCGCAAAGAGAGGAAAACAAAGCATATCCCGTTTCTATGCCATATATCCACTCACTAATCTGACCCATATGCATCCAGCGGTAGGCTTTTAACATTGTTTAGAAGTCAATCTTGTGGTAACCACAGAATGCCTCGGAGACCAGGACCAACACACATCCTTTGTTTTCTTCACTTTATCTGCCAGGGAAGAGCAACAGATGAAACTCAACAACAATCTCTGCATAAACTTAGTTTCTGACTTCCAAATTCATTTACCTGCAGTGACTGAAGATTAAGGACACAAGAAAGCCCCCTTGCTGAGTTAAAACCCTCCTTTTCACCAAAAAATGGACCAAATGAAGCACCTTCCGCACCAAGACGACTACATCCACAAATAAATTCCTTTGAGAGAAACACGCAAACAACTAGAACTGAGATAAAAGCTCCTTACTTGCCTTCAAACTGCAGTGGAAGAGCGAGGAGGAAGTTCCAGCAGGTCTTAATAGTTTTCAGCTGTGGACCAGATGGTGCTGCGCCCGGCCGCGGTGGGGAGAGGTGATGGGGTTTGCAAACTCGACAAGAAGTTGCCTTGACACGAGATACTTGACATTCAAAGCTAACTTCCTCCGCCTACTATTTGTCCAAAAAGAAGTTCTGGAGAGTGCAGAAAGGAGACCCCTTTCGACAGGAACTAATGCACTGCAGCGCACACCGTGCCATTCCAGGGATGACCAACAAAAAGACATTGTGCCAGAGTTTTGCAGAGTGACCCCTCAGCTGCATCGCGCCCATTTATCATCCCAACCTGAGCACGGCTCCCTCACATCAATCACAGAAGAAGCTAAATGATATGCTGCAGAAGTCAGAAAAAAACTCTGCAACTTCCAGCAATGTAGTTGCAGAGGTTTATTGAATTATGTCAACTTAAAACACTGTTTCGAGAGATAATCCCTGTCATTCTGGAGGTCAATGGCAGAAGGAGCTGAATGACTGTCATCCAACACTTACTAATCCTTCTTTCTTTACCTTCAAATTTGAGACAAAATAATCTAAAACTAAAGGTTATTTCTCTTTCTTTTATCTATTTTTGCTACCAGAAGACTCTTTTTAACTTTAACTTGTGAAAAGTTACAAGATAAGAAAAAAACAACACAGATTAAAGTCTAAAGCCTTTAGTACTTTAACGTGACAGTTAAGCTACAGACACACCGACATGTGACGCATCTTCAAGAATGTCCGAAACACAAAACCGCCACCTACAGTTGGAAGAGGCTGAGTGCAAAATGTCAAAGTTGTGCAAATGTGTTGAATCGTGCTCCAGGCGTTTTCTTTCAAAGCTCTATTCCCATATATGAAAGACATAGAATTCCAGCTGGCAACAAAGCACAATTCATTTTTCTCTCAATGTTCAAACAGCTGGAACTTCTGTGAAAATGACAACAAAAAAGGAAGCCATTCATACGTCACTATCCGAGTCACTGATTGGTCAAAGTTCAACCTGGTTTAACTTACAATGTCCGCTCAATAGCCACACGGACTTAGAGCCTGAAAACAGTCGTAGACACTTGCATAGTTATGCATAAATGCAAAATTTAGAATGTGGAAACCCTAAATGTGCGTTTACATAGACTTGAACATGTGTCGCTTGTTGCTGAGGGCAGAGTGAACGCAGCTTCAGGGTTATTGTGTCTTTAGAAATGCCTTTAGAGACCAATCATCAAAGACCTACTCTGGTCATCCTGATCTATTTTAAAAGCATTCCCAGTTTGTTTGTTTTATATATTTAATTCTGCCGTTTTTAGCCACACACACACACAAAAAAAAACAGTGTTGCTTTCTAGGACATAGTTCATTAGAAATTTGCCTCAGAGTTGAGGGTGGGACTGTTTGTGTGGAGCAAACCTGTCCCCCAACCCCTCCCCATTGCCGAGAGCTCTCCATTTACACAACTTATGCTAGTTTACAGCCCCTCCCAACCACAACCTAACAAAAATGGTGAGCATTCGGAGCTGTCCAGCCGTACAGCTATGTCATAGCTGTACGGCTGGACGGTTGTACTGGCTGCTATGAGCTAAATGTCAGCTCAGACAAGGAAAAAAGGACGTAAATGAAATCTAGTCGTCTAGATTTGCATCAGAATGGAGCAGGTAGGTTGCAGCCCACCTCTTGTACTTTGTATCTCACAACTACAAGGTTTTATCAACTGTATTTTTTTAATCGACTCCTGATCCACAATCCCCTGGGTGCCAGTTTCCTGGGCCTGGTGGTGCTCTCTCCGCGCGGGGGGTTCACATTACACCTGAGCCGGAGGTGTTCGTGTCCCTGGGGGGGTGGGCTCTGGTCCTTGCCCCTGAGCGCTGGGCCCCGCCAAATTTCCAACTGTGGCCAAGCCTGGTCGGGGCATGTTTACAACACCCCTTGTGGGCCCCCTTTTTCCCCGTGGTGCTCCCCTTCTGGGCGGGGGCTGCTGGCCCCTGCTTTGCTCCTCCCTGGGCCAACCGTGGGCCGGGTGGGTGGCTGCCTGGAGGGGGAGCGGGTCTCCCTTGGGGGGTCCCGGCTCGTACCTGGGGTTGGGGCGGGGGGATGCCCAGAACTCCTGGGTGGTGATGGGGTGCTCGTCTGGGGCTGTGGACGCCCTTCTCGGGAGGGGCCCTGCGTTGGGCTCTCCCGGCGCGGCGGGGGGCTGCTCTCTTGGTTGGGCTGGGGCGGCACTCTCTTTCCCCCCGTGCCTCCCTGCTCTCTGGCCTCGCAGCGGTCCTGCTGGCCCTGGCTTGGGTGGCGGATTTGATTGCCCGGGGGGCGGATGTTCCCTGCCTGCTGCCGTGTGGCGTTGGGGGGTTCCGGCTGCCGCTGCGGCGGAGGTCTTGGTGTGGGGGTGGCTGGGCACTCTACCTCCTTCTTTTCACATTCTACCATACATTTTAGAAGAACATAAACATTCACCTGAGCACAGGTGAATGTTTCAATGTTTAGCTCACCTTTGCACTAATAGTTTGCGTGATTGAATGAAATATCTCACACTAGTTGGTTTAAAGGCATAAGTATGCGTGTGAACAATATCTGTTTTGTGTACATGTTGACATGTGGACATTTTTGCAGCTAGCAGGTGTGTTGATAACATTTGAGCGTGTGTGTGGACAAGCCCCGCCCTTTCTGAACTACATTTGAACCTTACCGTAATGATAAACAACCAGTAAACTTGTTGCTTTATGCTGCTTCATGGTCTTATTCCCCCCTCCTATTATCACCCTCCTACCCCCCCCTCTCTAACATCCCTCTCTCTTCTTCCCTTCTTTCCTTGTCCGTCCGGTCCAACACCAAAGATTTTCAAACATGATTGAAATTAATAAAGTTTGGCCTCAATTACGAAAGGGGTTTATTCAGACTTACCTTTGGTTTGTCAGAAGATTCATAACCCCTGTTGTTAAAGTAAAATATGTCCAACACAAGAGGCCCTCAGCTCTCATCTGCCTGCCCAGCTGTTGGACAGGACAAGTTTAAAAAAAAAAAAAAAAAAAAATATGTCACTTTTCTTTCTCGCTAAAGATAAACTTTTGAGGATATAGGCTGTCAGTCGGTGTCGTTTGTGAAGGAGATTTCAGAAACAGAGGCTGCAGATTAATATTAATTATGGCTTTTTAAGACTTTTTAGATTTTTGGTTAAAACGTCAGAATCATAATTAAAACACAACTGGGAACGTTTTATTAAAAAAATAAATGTCATAGGGGGACTTGAATGACAACTTAGCTTTGTGTTTTACTTTTTCCTGGGGGAGTATGCAATCTTTTGTTTGCCACCCAGTAAAAGAAAAAAAAAAAGAAGAAAAAAGAATTATCAAACAATGTTTACGAGCCTTGATTTCAGATTCTAATCATTTCAGCCGCAGCTGAGGATGCAAGCATTTGTGATAGTCACAGGAGAAGCAGAGATATGCATCTAAATGAGAATCCTCTCCGTGGATTTTCACAAAAACGTGCCACTTCCTTGTAATTAGAGCTCTGTGTAAGCAACGATGAAAGGAAGATGTAAGAGGTTCAGGGAGCGTCACAGCTTGATCTACTGAAAACCTAAACTCGCCAGCAGGCGATAAAACAGCAGCAATTAAAAAAAACAACATCCTCTGTACATGGCCAATAAGAGTTTATTTTGACTGAAATTGCACTTCTTTGTTGCATTTGGTTGACACAATTTAGTTGCTCTGTAAAGCCCGTCTTCGGGGTAAACAAGATAAAACAGCGAAGCGTATCTACTGCTGGTGGAACATAACAAAACTGAACTTTTACACACAAAAAAATCTGACTGCTGCTGACACAAAAGCACAGAGGAACAACAACATTAAGTCTGTGGGTGGGATCCTAGCTTGTGAAATGATGTGCAGAACTATATCATCCTAATGAAATAGATTGATAACATTTTGTGTATTTGTCGTAATTTCCAACGGTGCTTTCAATTAGCACTATTGGCAGATGATTTGCTAAAAGAAATGAATTATGAGGAAGAAAGTGACAAGACAAAATAGACATAGGAAGAGAAACAAAAGGTAAGCCTGATCTAATTTTAAAGATCGACATTTCATGACAAAAAAAACAAATGGTATTAAAACCCTCAAAAGACGAATGTCAATGTAAGAATCTAAAACATTTAAAACTGTCCAAAAATGTTTCAAACAAGAAGAATTTTATGACCAAATATAAAGCAGTTCCTCAAAAGACCACTTGAGGCTGGAGTCAGCTGGGCCCAATTCAGGCTTCATTTTTGCGTTCCAGTCTCCAGTAGTTTAGAGTTTCGGGGTCAAGAAAAGTCTCCGTTATTGTGACTTCTTAGCAATGACATTCTTGCTGCAGCTCGTCTTCTCTTCTCTGTTAAGATGGACACTGGAAAAGCTGTTGTCCTGTGAGCCGCCAGTCATGTAGATCTGAGAATCTCTGGTTTCAGTTAGGACTTTGGGTCTGACAGAACTTCTTCCAGTCTGTCTTTTGGAGCACCAGAAATTGAAATCACTGACACTTTGACTCTTTTTGCAGTTTCTCAGTGGGAAAAAACCCACTTTTTTCAATTTTATGATGTCCCTATTTTATTTATCGGTTTGCTGTTTTCTGTTCATTTTGGAAACAACACACCACTTTAAGCTAGCTTTAGCCCAGTGTTGACATTCATTCAAATACTGTAACTTGTTCACCGTTTATGCAATTTACGTAATTCCAGTGGATTATGGAGCGGAAAAGAGCAGCCTTGCTCTGATATGCAACACTTTACAGCAGTGAAGCCCTTATGAAATCAACGTAAACAGAGAAAAGCGATTTTAAGACACTTTTCACTTTGATCGCGTAAACTGACAAAGTTGAAATGGTACTTTACCACCTTAAAATTAGACAAATAACTTTAACAGCGGGGACATTCCAAAACTTTTGACCAATAGTGTACATCTGGTCCAGAAGACTGTTTTTTTCTTTGAAGACACACCTCTCCTAAAGATAAAACAATTTTAGACTTTAAAATTAGACACTTATACCTGGTCAGGAATAAAACCATACTTCCAAAAGAAGCTCAACCTTTTTTTTTAGCCCTTGTGTGTTCTGGAACTCGTGAGACATTTTAGGAGGAAAATTGCTAACACCAACACATTTAATAACCGAGTAAAACTGAGTGAGGTATATTTAAATCACTAACAGATGTCTTATGTAGGATGAATGACCTGCGTTCAGCATAAACAGATATTAAACTAGCATTTGTTTAAGGTCGTAATTCTAGTTTAGGCAACTGTTTCCAGCTCTACCCCAAAAATAGATAAGTCATCTTTTAAAAAAAGATATACATGAAATTCATTAATGTGAATTGAGTTTAATTCAAAATGGAACAAAAAACAAAACTCAAATGAGTCAAACAGGCCTTTGTGCTGATTCAAAAAATAAGGGGTACAGAAGGATTTCACTCCTAATGTTTTGTCACCAGTGAGAGTACAGAGTGCTTCATATTACGGCTAAAAATATGACATACTTCTCATTCATTTCTGTCTTTCATATGGGCTGTATCCTTACTGAAGACAACAAACTCATCTCACACTTGCAGAAAGATGTGGCGCCACCAAAATTTCAGATGATTGTCGGTTTTATCATTTAGCCAAAGTTTGTTTCTACTTTTATGTGCTTACGGTTTCCATCAAATCATGGTTTTTATGGTTGATTTGTTAAAGTTATGTCTAACAACAAATAAATAAAAATAAAATATGTTGATGTAGCAACAAATTCATGACTGCTAAACCAGTGTTTTTCAACCTTTTTTGAGCCACGGCACAAAAATCCTGCATCCAAAAAAAAAAAAAAAAAAAGAGAAAATCAGTCTGTATTGATCTACAGCCCCTCTGCAATCTCACATGCATTTTTGTGATAATTGTGGCAGAAAAAAAGCTGGAAGCTGCAGCAGTTTTTTTTAAAAGATGAAATAAAAGTTAAGATTTAAAAACAGATTAAGTGTGTTCGTTGTGATTTCAAGTCGTTAAACAAGGACGATTCATTGTGCGCTGAGTCGCTGTCACTTTAACCCAATGCATCATGGGAGATGTAGTGCAAACAGCCCCCAAACGCCAGACAGACTAGCGTCTTTGAGCTTCATTGTTTTGTTCACTTTTTCCGCGGTCTGATATCGGATTCTGTGGAAAGCTACACCGCTAAAGACGAGCTTTAGATGTTATGTTTGTTGGAACTAAGCGACTTTATGAGCAGAATCAGAACAAGGAAGTGAAGACTTTAACCAATTCTGATTGGTCAGACTGAGGACATGTGATCAAGCCTTCAAGAATGATTGGTGGAGAGAGTTAAAGGGGGGGACTTTTCAGAAAACAGTTATAGCTACAGCTAAATCGCGGTACCGTCATTCTTATCAAAATGTCTTTAATAAAATCAAATAAACACAAAGGAAAAAGTATTTGTATGATCTTTCATATTCCTAACTACTCAGCGTTTTATCAGGGCCTGTTTGGATGAACCAATATCCTGGAGATGGTAAGTGTTTTTAGATCAGTTAATGAGGGCAATTTTCCACAGTGTGCCCACTAGTGTGCAGTGGGAACTTGACCTCATTAGTGGGCACACTAGTGGGCACACTAGTGTTTCAAAGTTGTGATAGGTTTTAATAACCGTGTATATGTTACACAATTTCAGTAAATTTAGGCTTTAAATTTCAGATTGTCCCCATTTTTATTACATTTTGCTACAGGGGACTCATGAAAATCAGACTTTATTATGAGTTCTCTATATGATTTTTTAAGTCTTCCATCACTGGAAGGATTTACTTCACTTCGTTGCATCAGCTCTTTGAGGTCTCTGTATTTTATGTGCCCCCTGAGGTTCCACCACAGCATCTGCATTGGAGTGAAGGAATTTTGCAAGTTCATTCCACAACATTCTTTACTCTTTTTTTCCTCCCCTCAGTCATTATGGTG
The DNA here is from genome assembly GCA_037389245.1 of Oryzias sinensis. Taxonomy (NCBI): domain Eukaryota; kingdom Metazoa; phylum Chordata; class Actinopteri; order Beloniformes; family Adrianichthyidae; genus Oryzias; species Oryzias sinensis. Next base: position 26,915,169 of record CM074501.1, read on the forward strand.
ACCATGTGCTAATGATTTTCAGCCGATTCTCTGCATCCTTCACTTTTCCCAGCTTATTCTTAGAGACAACCCACATGCCTCCTGAACACAGTCCTTCTTGTTCAAATCGTTGTAAATCATAGACAAAAAAAATGCCATAGAAAATGTGTTACAGGCCCAAGCTCTCTGCTCCCACTAGATCCATAGTAATGGCTTTTTGTTTTCTAGTCTGAGCTGGGATCTGCCTTAGAACTGTATGGCTGGATGGCTCCAATATTGCTCACCATTGCTGTTGCATCTGTAATGTTAGGTTGGGGTGGCTGAGGATGTGCTTAGCGGGAGAGCCTGTAAACCAGGGGTTCTCAAAGCGAGAGGCCAAATTAGAATCCCCGACAGAGTGAGGGCCAATTTTGTAAAAAAAAAAAAAAATGGATAAACAGAAAAAAACTTTTTAATAATAACTTAATGACCAAGTGGTTAAATTAACCAGGCCCTCAAGATGTTTTCCTGTGCTGCGCTGGATGTTGCCCAGATCTTCTTCTCGTCTAGTAATTGCATCATTTGACAGACTTAATTCTTCAAATTTCTTCTTTTGCTCTCGACAAACAATGTCAGCTACTTTCAGCATTTATCCTATTACAAACTCCTGTCACCAAGGGCTTGATGTTGGCTGACCGGCCATTTCCCAAAGCCACAATGTAACTAGCTTTGTCACGGCTAAAACATTATAAATATTTAACATTATCTGCTGTGCAGCTCTGCTCAAGCAGAAGTTGTTGAAGCTGTTATTGTTGTGCCTTTGACCTGTAAATTTGTTATAGTTTTTATGATTTGTAACATAGTGACTATTTATATTGAATTCTTTGAGCATTGCATTTACCTGCTTGCAACAAGGCATAGGACTTTATGCAGCCCATGAGATAATGACAGCAAGATGTTTCATTTAGCTTGAAAAGTGCTTCTTTTTCCTCGGCCAACACACAACATTTTACTTTTTACAATGCCTGGCTTATTCAATCCCGCCTGATTCAATTTTCACTGCCGCTGCCGCGTGAAGGTACCATAACCGTTCGGCCTGAACTTCCGTCTTTTGTACCTAAAGTTATTTTCCCTCATAAATTGTGTCTGACAATATTATTTGTAATTTTTATAAAGACATGTTGCCACAATCCGCTTGTTATTCCAGTTTAAGTTCAACCGTGGCTGAAAATGTTGTCAGCACGGCTAAATGTTGTTCTTCCGGGACCGTTCTGCCAATAATAAAGCACTGGATTACAAAAACTATGTTTAACATGCATTTAATAATAATACTTACAATAATAGTGCACATTTCCAGAAGACACCGCTTATGTCGGAGCTCTGTTTGTTACAACGGACTTCATAGTTTCTTCTTCTATGGTAGTATCGCAATTTGTCCAGACCAATCACTATCTGACACGCAGGGCTCCAGATCATGTACTCATTTGCTCGCATTTTACACTGTTCTGAGAGTGTGCGACTGAATTTTACATCCAGTCGCATATTATTTTACGACTCAGTAAATTCGGCCTCCCCACCTCCTAAAGATAAGTTTTTATTCATTAAACGTGAAGCGCCCGCCAATGATCAATGAACAGCAATGAAATCACTTAATGACGCGAGCCCACACGCACGCAGAGACAGACACACACACTGTGAGACTGGAGCACACGCGAAGACATCAGATATGTCATTGAGTGATGCTTGAGGCAGCTATCATGCAGAGAAGAATAGGAAAAGTGGCTAAAATATGTGGAGGGGCAGGGGCCTAGAGATAATCGAGTCTCGTAAACATCTGTGGGAAGGAAACGGAGACAAATCATCACAACCTGAAATGTGCGCTCGGAGCTTGGGTGAGCGAGCTTAACTATTGATTCGTTTGCAGCTAGTGTACCAGTGCCAGAGTGTGGCAGGGGTTCAAACTCAAGGAAGCAAACGACGTTCTATGCACAGTTGTAACGGTATGACTTCATTCTCAAGGAGATGGTCAGCTGAGAGCATAATGTCTCCGCCACCTACATGCGTGACAGCTAACGGGGCTTCTGACATTAAACACGCTTTGAGCGACAACACGATTTAGTTTTAGACGACTTAAAACACGGTGGAAAAATGTGCAACGATAGACGAGCTTAAGATGAACCAGCGCTCAGTATGAAGGCGGAAGCTGCAACAGGAAGTTGGAGTTGTCCTAACATTCAATTTAATAATTATGCCTCTCCCCTAAGTATGATCTGTGATATTACATCTTTTTATAATTATTTCAATGTTTTGTGATGTATGTAGCCTTTTTAATCCCTCAGTTGATATTTTAAATATTTTTAATTAATCAGTGAACTCATAAAACCCATCAGACGATGTCCCATAATGCATTGTTTGTAGTCTGTGGTAAGGTGCTTTCAGTCAGTTCAGTACTAAATTTGCAGCTGTGTTCGCCTAGGTTGCGCCTTGCTCTCGCCCCTTTCTGGTGATATTTTTTGGTTTTGATTGACAGGTGATGTGTTAGAGCAAAACAAAAAATATGTCTCACACCAGGTATCCAGCAGCGCTATGGCCCATCTGGGTGATCTCAATTATTAGCATCTTGGCTGCACCTATTTGTGTCACAACATGAATTTCATCCCATCGTTTACATACACATTTAAGTATTGTTTGAAACTGTGAATGACCGAAGGTTACTACTAGTAATCACTTGTTACTAAAAACTTTTTTTTATGTATGGTATTTTGTTTATTATTTGTTCTGTCATGACAGTGATGGTGCTGTCAGTTTATCTTCTTGTTGCATCTTCAAAAGTGCAGAATAAAATCTGACACTGAATTTGAAACAGCATAGTACTTTTTAATCTATAATTGTAAAGTATTTATTTACTTTATTTATTTTATTTAGTGTATTTATAATACAGTGAAATTAGTAGATTTGCTAGCATGTTGATTTTCACGGTATGCGCCTTAATTTCTTGGTTGTGCCCCTTAAAATTTTCTATTTAGGGCCACAGTGCTCCTAGTGAAAGTTAGTCTGGAGTCTTCATGGACATGCCATCGGACTAACGGACAGCCAATCACATAATGTGACGTCACATTAGTCCCTGGACCTCGGCGACCCCTAACAGAAGTTCCAGGCCAAACAGTTTTGTACCAACAGCGTCTCTGCTGCAGAGAGGCACTCAATAAAGAAATGTTGTCTGCCCTCTTAGGCAATATTATCATTAATTGTACCAGGGGTCTGCAACGCATATTCGAGCCACATGATGGTTTTTGTAGTTGAGTGATTAATTAAAATAATTTAAAATACCAATTCATTAAAAAAGGCTACATGCATTACAAAACATTAAAATAATCGTAAAATAAATATATAATAACACAGATCACACTAAGGGGGAGAGGAATATTAAAACTAAATTGAATGTTTAGGACAACTCCAACTTCCTGTTGTCTTTCAGTCTTGCTGCAGATTCGCCTTCATCTCACAGCCCCCCCCCCGGCCTGGTCTCCCCAACGATCCAGGCGAGGTGCCAGTTCACCTCAAACACGTTTATCGTTGCATTTTCCCCACGTATTTTCAGTGTGTCTAAAACTAATTTTGTTTTTGCCCGCACGTGTTTAAAGTTCAAGCCCCGTTAGCTGTCACGCACGTGCGTGGGGGACATTTATTCTCCTCAGCTGACCCGACTCCCGCGGGTTTGATGCGCCGCCGTAACCGTAACCAAAACTTAACCTTCCTCCGGTTCTGTGAGACCCAGACAAAAGTTCAGCACGGACTGCATGTATTTAAAAATTGCGAGCGAATAGATACGTTCTAGAAAGGAAAGTAAGGAACTCCTTCATGTGGTCCGGGGAGGGAGGGGGCTGTCAGGTGTCCTGCTTTCAAGCCCTGTCATTGTCCCGCCCCCAAGAGTCATTTACCCCACTGTGATTGGTTGGTCATCTCCGTGCACGACAATGAAAAAGTGTCATTCATTAAAACTGGCGGGCTGCAGTAACATTAAACTTTCATATTAAGGCGGGGGCCGCAAAATATCATCTTGGGGGCCGCAAATAGCTGTACACTAGCCGCAGGCCGGAAGAACGAATCAATAGTTTGCTTGCTCATAGCTCAGACGCACATATCAGGTTGTGACTATATTTGTCTCGGTTTCCTTCCCACAGATGTTTACGCACGCGCGAATGTCTCTAGGCCCTGCCCCCTCCCCATATTTTAGCCACTTACAGTGACTTACTCTTCTCACACGCAGTGGCCGCCTCACAGACTGGCATCACGCGAGAGTGTGTGCTCGCGTTTCATGAGTATGTGCGCGAGTGTGTGTGTCTGCCTGCGTGTGCGCTCGCGTCTCAGATTATTTCATTGATCATTGACGTGCCCCTTCCACATTTAATGTATAAAAAAATACGGAGGGTGGGGGAGGCAAATTTACTGGTCGCACATGAATTTTACATTCAGTCGCACACTCTCAAATTTCGGTCGCAAAATGCGAGCAATTGGTCGCAGTCTGGAGCCCTGAAGTTCCAGGCCAAACAGTTTTGGTACCAACAGCGGCCCTGCCTTTCGCAGAGGCACTGACAAAGAAAATGTTGTCTGCCCTCTTGTGGCAAAATTAATACACTGTACCATTGACACCTGAGTATATTTCCTTTTTTTCCTGCATAAGTCGCCAGAAACCACGAAACTATATTATTCCAAGCAATCCACAGCTGATTTAATAACCATCAATTAGGATTTATTTAAGGGCCACAAAAAAATCTTCCCGTGCACCGACATTGGCCCCCGGGTCACACTTTGAGAACCCCTGCTGTAAACAGAGAGTTCTAACCAACGGGGAGGGAAAGGGGTCGTTCAGAACCAACAGTTCTGCCAGAAATCAGAACAAAACAGGTTTTGGGATTTGGGCTAAAAACAACACTGGGACTGCTTTGATGATAGGAGTGAGTCTTCTATGAGTGAACACATGTGAGTATTATTTAAAAATATTCATTTACGTTTTTGACCAACAATCCAAAGTCAGGAGCCGTTGTTTTTTTTTTTTTTTTTTACATGGTTTTGGAAATTTGACTCCAAAAATTATTTAATTGCAGTGAGGTTCAGGATCACCACACTAGTGAGGAGGAATATAATGAATATATTTCTCATTAAACACAAAAAGGCATAAGAAAAAATAAATATGTAAAAGAAGACAGAACAACAATTAAAAGAACATGCATTGTGATGTCCCTGTTTGTGGATGCAAAGTTTAAGCAGAAGACAAAACTTGTTCAACTGAAGAAATTGGTTTTACAAAAAAAAAAAAGTGTTGAGATGAGTTCACAGAGTCGTCAAAAGTTCTTCTGTGATATTATTCTAACACGATGTTGCAGATAAGACTTCAAATGTCAAAAAGAATTGCTTGAAACATGCCTGGGGTAAAAAAAAAGAACAAGAATGTGGGTCTTCTGTGTATAAAGTGTCAACTCTGTACACACAATTTCAACTCAATATGCCTGCAGTCTATACAGCAAGTATGGTTTAATTTCTCCAAACATCTTGAAAGTACATGACACTTAAACTGCTGTTTAAATGTTGACTTATTTGTGTCATTGTTGAGTTATTGTTGTGTTTTTGTGCTTTTATTTATCTAATGTACTCTGAGGCGACCTTGAGAGGCGCCATATGAATCAAATTTATTATTACCATTATTATTGTGCATCGTCACATAGATTTTCTCCTGATCATAAATGTCTAAATATTCTCATCAACATTTGTAGTTTGACTTTAGTTGTGAAGGTTTGTGATGATGTTTTTTTTTTTTGGATTTAGAGATGAGGTGAACTGAAAAAAAAAAAAAAAAGTTAGAATAGTGAAAGTATTTCCACTCACACCCACAATGGTATGTTTATTCCTCTGGGTTGCCTGGATAAGAACTGGTGCAATTTCCAGTCTTCGATCATCACTCTCTTTTATGATGCTTTTTACCTATATGGGATACACTACAGGCTCTATGAGTGGAGACTGTCTACTTCTGCCAGTAGCAACATTCCCCTTCACACTGTTACTCTGACAAAAAAATAAAACAAAAAACCTGACATCATACCATTTTTCTACAATGACAACATTAACACAGCAGCCTGACCGATCACAGAGACACATTGTGCGACCAGCAATGTTCTGCTTCTCAGCACAAACACAGGATCAGGAAGAAACAGAGTATTAAGGATGTACTTAAAAGAAATTTAAATTAGTTTCTAATGGTTGACCTGCAGGTACCGGCTCTTAATTGGAATTAAAACTGTAAATGGATGTGTTGCTTTTAAGCCCCTGCAGACTGCAGTAGGTTACAAAACAGACATAATCAGCTGCAAAAAAATTATTTTCACAAGTTTATTTGATGATATTTTTTTAAAGAAGACAGTAACCCCAAGTTTTATGCCACATTTATTCCAACTTGATAAACAAATCATGAACTCTCCAACAAGAATATTAAAATGTTTCAAGTAAAAAGAACATTTAGCTACCTACTAGATAAAAGTGACTAATGTCTGAAAAAAAAATGCAAAGCTAAGGACGGTTGCTCTTGCGAAAAAACATCTACAAAATTATTTTTTTATTATGTTAAGATCCTTCTAATTCGTTAAGTTAAAAAAACAAATGTGGAAAAGACCTAGTATAGCTGAGCTCCAAAATCATCTATTAAACAAATGTGATTTATCCCATAACTTTTTGTTAATAATGAGTCAAAAACAGCAATCAGAGGTTGATGCTTTTGGTGTGCAGGAAGACTACTAACTCGGATATTTTAAAGTCTGATTAGTGGAGGTTTCACATTAAAGATTAGTCATAGATCAAAACTTTCTGTTAAAGCATTGAAGGCAACAGAAGACTTAATCAATTGATGTCAACCTTCAACTTTCCTTCTAAAGAAATAATTAAAAGACCTTGAATGTCAGGTGTCTGCGGCTTTGGAAGTCTAAACCTTAAAGATCTAAACCAAGATGTGACAAAGCAAAAAGAACTAAAACGAGGTGAAAAGAGTCATTAAAAACAGAATACGACAAAAACTAACTGAAATCAACAGTCTCCACAAACTCTGCGATAAATAACATTAAACTGAAAGAGGTAAAGTGACTAAATTAGAACATGGCGAGGTCATGACACAAAGAAAACAAAAAGAAGATCTAAACACAAAAACATGATGGAAAAAATAGGAAGTTGTAAGAATGAAGATCCTCACAAGAAGACCTTGAAAGTGAAAAGTCAAAAGCGCTGCAACAGTGGCCTTGATGGGAAACCAGAGGAGAAAAGATTCTTCCTCACGTCTGAGCGTTTTATAGTCTACATCAAAAGATATTTAGCAAAGTGATAATGGGAGCTATGAAACATTGTACATGCAAGTCTCTGAATGATGCGGATACAAGAAAAAGGTCTCGACTCACAATAAGTTCGGGATATTGTGAAATACACAGTGGATGTCATCTACTAAGTGTTTGTTCCACTTAACAGAGTTTTAGGGTAGAGAGGCAGTTGTATTGGGGTGATACACACAACTCATTATGGGATTCCACATAATTGTCCCACTGTGTACATACTTACCTACTTATTTGAGCCAAACCAAAAAAAATTCTAAAAGAAAACGAGTGACAGACTGCAACCATGACCAGTATCTAAAGACCTCTGCACTCAGGCATTGTCTTGTGAAGGTCAGACAGCTGCAGCTTATTTACCAGATGTGAGTTTCTAAACAATTCATTTGCAGCTGACTTCACAGCTTTGACTTGAATGCCAGACAATCGTTGCGTGTGACTCCACTGACACTAAGCAGCTCAAAGCGGTATACCATTTAAAACAAAACAAAAAACACATATTACAATAAAGACCCAACCCACCCTTCCCTCCATTAAAATATATTACACATGACACCCATACACAATGAATACTTAGAAAAAAGTAACGTAATTTCCAGATTATAAGGCACTACTTTTGTCACACGCTTTCAACCCTGCGGCTTATTCAATGATGCGGCTAATTTATGCATTTTTGTCTTTTTTTTCAATGCATTTTTGCTAAAGGCCAATAGCGGTGCTCTGGCAGAAAGGGAAAGAGGTAGACAGGGGGAATACGGTATATGTGTCGAGGAAGAAGCAAGTTTAACGTAATATCCCGCTTTGTGAATGAATAGCATGAACAGACCCTTGTCATGGAAAATGCAAGAAGAAATGCATATGACGCAGCTTTCAAGTTAAAAACAATCGTTAAAAGCAGTGTGAAAAAATCCACCGTCACCAACGGGTTTGGAAAAGCCGGTCTGCTGCGTGACGGAGAGGACAGCGCAAGCCCAGGAGGGAATTTACCTCAGGATGAGAGTTACACTGAGAGCTAAAACGAAGGAGACACTGAGAGACTGTGTGGCAAAGAATATCTGACGCTATTCCAATCCGACACTGAGGAGGAAGACTTCCATGGTTTCAGTGTACAGGAGGCGCGCGCCGCGCAGAGGCACTCGTCTATAAGTTACTGCTGCTCTCAGTGACTTTTACTGGTATGTTTTTTTTAACCAGGTCTGTTAGTGCTGTTACTACCATATTGCTGCCGCGTCACAGGCACTGTTTGGAATAGAGCTGTGACGTACGCGGTGATGAAGCAGCAGGAGTTACGGTGTCGTGGTTTTGTAAAATCATCTCTCTCCTGTCTTCAGAACCAATGATTAAAATTTCAGGTTTGTCCTGGCTAAGCTGTAAGAGGTTTTCTGCCATCCATGATTTTATATCTAAGATACAATTTAAAAGAGTGTTAATAGATTCAAGGTCATCAGGAGACACAGCAATGTTAAACCGTGCATCATCAGCATAGCTGTGAGAGTCAATGACGTGTCTCCTGATGACATCCCCAAGAAGCAACATGTACAAGTTAAAAAGTCTAGGACCTAAAATTGACCCTTGGGAAACACCACAGCTTATTTCATGCATGCATCCATACTTGCATTAAAGTTTTGATTTGTAAGATAAGAATACAACCACTAAAACATTTCCAGAGAGGCCCACTTGACTCCTAAGTCTGTCTAATAAAATCTGATGATCTACTGCAGGGGTGGCTAACACGCGGCTCTTGAGCCAATAACCATGCAGCTCTTTGCCTATTTTCGCAACCATAAGGCAGACTTGACTTAAAAGTCTTAAATTTGCTCCAAAATGTACAGCCCTATGGTGCGGTGCGCCTAATGTGTTGTTGTGTGACTTCGGTAAAGAGGACGTAGGAGAGGACTGCATGAAAATGGTAAGGAGAAAAGTGAGGACATGAAAGAAGACCCCCCCTTTCCACCCAAATAGTACAAATGTGCAGATATGTGCATTATGCATAACATTGTTTTGGAAACCCTGAAAATGCCACTTGCAATGAGACAATTATGAACCACAGTTTAAACTGCAAGCTATCAGCTATGCAGAGGAACAAGGGAAATGAGCAGCTGTGGGAGAATTCAAGATTCATGAATCCATGGTTTGCAAGTGGAGGAAGCTGGAAAATGAATTCCGACAAGTCAAGAAGACGCAGCTGAGTTTCCGTGGAAACAAGGCGAGGAGGCCCGAGTTGGAAGACGGACTGTAGCGATGGATTAACAATCAGAAAACAGCTGCCTACAGCCTACAATCAGCATTCCACTGAAGGCAGTAACGCTTGCAGAGGAAATGAAAATTGAACATTTTCAAGGAGGTGTGTCTTGGTGCTTTTGCTTTATGAAACGGTGCCATTTTTTCATCCGGGCAAGTACTACGGTGGCGCAGCAACTTCCAGTGGATTACAATGAAAAGCAGTGCATCTTCCGCTCCTTTTACTGTGAGGCAGCGCCAGGTGAGTTCCGCCACACTTTGTGAATGGATTGTAGAAGCCTGGGCTAGCATGTCTGCTTCCACTGTTCTTCGAACTTTCGCAAAAGCCGACATCATTAATGAAGAGCCGCACAGCAACGAGTCCGACTCTGACAATGACAAAAGGGATGAGGACTTTGATAGATTTTGGATGCTGACTGATGACTGAAAAAGTAAAAATAAATCACAACCAACTCAGTTTAGCTCCAACTGCCTTTTTAAAAACACTCAGGCATACATTACAGACCAAACATTTGGACACACCCTCTCATTCAAAGAGTTTTCTTTATTTTCATGACTTTGAAAATTGTAGAGTCACACTGAAGGCATTAAAACAGGGGTGTCAAACATAAGGCCCGTGGGCTGTATCCGGCCCGCCAGGTGGTTAAGTCCGGTCCACACATGAAGAGTAAATATCACAAGGATGTTTAAAAAAGAAAGCAAGTTTCTAGTCCATTCATGTGGCGAGTTATGATTTTTTAAAGAAATAACCGAAATGCGCAATTCCGCCACTAGGGGGAGCAAAGGAAAAGCTTAACAGTTGAAACAACATAACTCTGCATGTGCTAAAAAGGTAAGTTAAGTATAATTCTCTACGAATTAATGCAGCCTCCTCGTCTACTGGGTCCTCCAAAAAAGAACAAGCCATTCTTGTCACCTAGACCGTCTCTGTGTGACGGAAATGTGGGCAATGAAGGTTAAAGCGAAACATACCGCTTCGTCTTTAAAAAGGGGAGGGGACCGGCAGAAACCTTGAGTTTAGAGAATAAAACCTGCTCCTGACCAGGTTAGGTTCACAGCATAAGTAACCATGGACACTGACTCCGAGTATAAGTTACCTCTCTTTCAGAAACGGGTTTGACTTACTCTGGTTTAACAAACCTCCCATTCTGAAACAGAAAACCCAGGGTTTCCCTGATTTCAGGGTTAACGCACTCAGAGTTTACACTTAACCTCCTTTTTGAAACAGGCCCCAGCTCTCTAGTTACTGTGCTGGACAATGTTGGAGTGAACTGGTCACATGAAGTAATTTTGGTCACTGATGGCGCTTCCATCAAAGGTCAGGAAGAAGGCAGGTGTTGCCGCAAAATTCAGGCAGAAACCAGGAAAAGATTGTTATAATAATGAATGATAATAATAATAGACATTTCATTGTGTTTTGCACACTTGAATGACAGTAAATGTGTTTCTGCACAGGATTTGAATCCTGATATTGACGGTCTTGTGAAGTTTGAGGAGAGAAAGTAGGTTAACTCAAAACTCTTATGTTCACAAATGTTTGCAAGTTTAATTTAGTGTAATTTTGTCATCGTTTGGACGTTTACATTTTAGGAAGATGTTTCATTTTTTTCTGTAGCCCCTCTTGAATTTATTATCAGGATTACTTCAGTGTCAGATTTAAAATATTCAGGCTGTATAAAATTGAATAAACCAATATTTTTTAAAGTGAAATTAATTTTATTTAAGATCCATTGGCCTCTGTGAATGAATGTGTAATAAAAAATGATTAGGCTACCATGTTGGTTGAGGCATGTTTTCCAATTGGGTAAAAAAACAAGAATAAAGCTTTTGTTTTGCCTTTACGCTACTGGTCCGGCCCAGTTGAGATCAGACGGGTTGAATGTGGCCCCCGAATCAAAATGAGTTTGACACCCCTGCATTAAAACTATGAATCAACACACGTGGAATTGTATACACGACAAAAATTGTGAAAAAACTGAAAATATGTCATATTGTAGGTTCTTCATAGTAGCCAGCTTTTGATTTGATTACTGCTTTGCACACTGTTGGCATTCTCTTGATGAGCTTCAAGAGGTAGTCACCTGAAATGTTTTTCACTTCACAGGTGTGCCCTGTCAGGTTTAAAAAGTGTGATTTTAAAATCTGAAATTAGGTCTGCACGAAATGAGGAAAACTTTTCCGGCTGCTTCAGATTCAGCTGATACCATTTCAACATGCAGAGGCACAAACCTGGTTATAGCGATTTAGGAACTGTTAGAATCAGCTTTTGCTCGCTGTTGACTATTCTTTAGCGGCCGGGAATAAGCTGATGGGCCGGCGTGCTTTTCATCTCCAACCCCTATTCCTTAGAAATTCATGCAGCACCTTTCTCGGACGCAAAAGTGTCATTCAAGGATCTTAAGGTGTCTGAGCTTTGTGATGATCCGTAGGGGTCACATGACTAAAAATAAATCTGCAAATGCTCAAAACCGCGAATAGTAAAAAGCTGAATATGCGGGGAACACTGTATTTTATTAATATTTAGACCAAATAGGAAAAGCACTCCCTAACTTTTTGTGAGAAGTGTAATCAGGTTGCTGTTAACCCAGACTGCTGCCAAAGTTCTGAAATTCTAGTTAACCTTCAAAAATCACAGCAGAAAAAAGCCTTTTGTTTTTTTTTTTTTTTTTTACCACGCATAAAGTAATGTTTAAGACAAATAAAAACTGTCGTGAGGAACCAAAACCATTGTGTGCACTCTAAAAAAAAAAGTGTTGTAATGAACAACTGATACATTTGACATGCAAACAGCTCATTTTTAGATGAACGGTAATGCGACAGAGTGCTTTTCAACTCTCTGAATCTCAGGAATCCCTTTCTCCAACTGAAAAGTGAGCAGCTTCTTTCATGGCTCTGCCAGTCACAGAATAGAAACCCAAGAAAAATCCTGGGAAATAAAATGTTCGACTTTGACTCAAATTCACTCCTGCAACCACAGCAACACTTCCAGATAATAAGATGTTGAATGTAGTGAAAAAAATCCATTCATTTTCCCTCGTTGACTGATGTGTGCGTTTCTGTGCTGGCTCTCTGACTGCAGCCGTCCGCTGGCAGGAGCACATTTACACCCGCTGCTGTCTTTTCTTGTTTGCTCGACCAGGGAGCAGTGAGGCTAAAAGCAGAGTCCTTTCATGTCCGAAACTTCCTCAGAAACATTCACCTCTGGCAGGACTCTGGCAAGGTTTTACTGCAACTTAGATGTTCATCGGAGAGAGTCTGCTGTCTTCAGCTCTGCTTTCACTGCTTGTTTTTAAACAAAGTATGGCAATAAAGCTTTAAAGAAAAAACAACCTTCCCTCTGCTGCTTTGATTAACTCGTACAGAGCCACCTTTTCAGACATTTTAAATGCACACACAGACAAATGTCATGTGTCTTATAAGAGTTGTGTTCTTAATACTTGCGCTGAATTACAACAGCAGAGTTGTAGTTCCAGTGTTTTCATTCTTTCGACTACCAGACACTAACTCTTCCACCGTTTACACAGTTAGCATTACTCCAGTAGATTCTAAAGCTGAAAAAAGAAGCCTTGAGCTTATATGAAAGACTTTACAGTAGTGAGGTTTTTCCGTAATCAATGTAACTCAGATGATTTATGGCTATACGACTTTTTTAAAACAAATTTAGAACTTTACTTCAGTAATGTGTTGCATAGCTATTTTCTTAGCATCAGAATCACGTTGATCGTGTAAATGGTCTAGTGCTTTGTTCACACAGGACATGAGATGCACATTCTAGAGCTCGTATTTAGCCGACGTTATTCACACTGGAAGAAAGTTGGGAAGGAATTCTTCTCTTTCTTTTTCTACTGTTAAATAGCACATGTTGCCACCTACAGTTGGAAGAGGCTTGATGTGAAATGTCAAAGCAGTGTAAATCTCGTGAATTGTGCTCCAGGCTTTTTCTTTCACAGTATTATTCCAATATATAAAAGACTGTGTGTCACAATTGCAGCTGGGCACAAATCGCAATTATTTATTTCTGCTCATGATTAATTTTTAAATGGTTTGCACTTTGTAGGTGAAGAAAATCCATCTATATCACTACCAAATCAGAGTTCCTGATTGGTCAAAGTTTGACCTTGTTTAACTTTCAACCCGTGCTCAATGGACAAGTTTTGTACGTAGAGCCCAAACTAGTCCTAACCTGCGCAGCGATGCATGAACATAAAGGTTTTAAATCGGAAGCCTGAAATGTATGGAGTCCTATACTGTTCATAATTAAATAAATAAATATTTAATTAAATAAATAAATATGGCCTCAAGAAAATACACAATCAACCAATAAATCTCTCATAAATATATAAAAAGATCATGAAATTGTGAAAAACCTGCACACTGATTTTATATAAGCCATTATATTAGTCAATATATTTCATTTTGCTTTAAAAACCTGTTCATTATTTTAAAACAGCATTTTTAAATATTCACTTTTAATCATGTGGAATATTATTATAATTCTGTCTTTTTTCAGAAGCTCGTATTTCAAAATCAATATTTTCCAAAGTATCTTTGTTTTTATTTCATGTTGCTGTTTTTCACAATGGCGTATTTATTTCATGAAGAGCTTTTTCAGCAGAATTGGTCAATCTGTCAATCAGTGAAAGTGGGCGGGGTCTAAACGCTCGTTGGCTCATCCATGGAAATCGACTCATATTCCTCGAAACCCGCTCAGCGGTGTGCCAGTCAGAGAGATGACATATTTCAGCGATATCTGCGCAGCTTTACTGAAATTAGAGATCAAATAGAGACAAACGATCTGTCTGCTGCAGAAGACGCAAACATGGACGACTCTGTTTTTGTAGTTTGAGGGTTTGTGTGTGGACCAAACCACTGAGGAGCTCCGGTCGCCCACGTCTATAAGTCCCCGGTTGAAACACTCCTCATTCTTACGCCATTCACTCAGAGCTCACATCGTGCCTTATGTCGGCTCGCAGGAGGTGAGCTGGCGGACCAACAGTCAGACCAGGAGCTCAGCTGCGCAAAGCGAACAAGCCTGCTGAGGCCTCCTGAACCTTATATTTTTCTATTTTCAATGAGACAATGATTATAATCAGGTACTCTGATTTTATTTTTCCCTCGCGGGAAAATGTTGAACCTTTCCTGCGATGACGTTTCTGACCGTGGTCGGAAAACGCAGCGGAGATCCGGGATTGATTGAACAATTCTGCAGCCAGGGTTTACTCCAAGAATCAGGCTCTGTACTTTGGAGGAAATCATTTTTTATTATTACTTTTCCGGGGGACAGGGCAACAGACCCTTAACTTGCGCTCACACATACACTCTCGCGCTGCCTTGGCGCTCTGATTTACACGTAATTTTTAAGACGTACGTAGTTTGACTGCAGGAGCTGAAGCAGAGACTCTCTGGAATGATCTCATAAACTCAAAAATGGAAACATTGTTATCATGAGAAATTATTCAAAATAAATAAACCTGATCTTTTAACACTCCATGTACATTGTGCATCCATGCATTTTTACTGAGATAAGCGCAGGCAACCGCTCCATGTGGCTATCAGGCTAAAAACATTAGCTGGTAGCCCATCCCACATGCGGCATGTTGCGTTCATGGAACTCCAGTTCATAGACGTTTTGTGGAACTCCAACAACCACCCAGCCTAACTTAGGCCGCTACTAGATGTGAATGAGAAGATGAAAATTGCAGAACCGACCACAAAACCACCTGAATTATGCACACTCGCCCAAAGCCACTTTTATCCGCAAATTTAGAACAAAAACTTCCCAATTTCGTGTAACACTGTGGATGTGTTGAAGTGCATACTCCCCCTAGTGTTGAGGAGTGTGCATTGCGCCATCACGTTTGCTGAAGTATCTTGGATCGATGTAGTCAGGGTGCTGCTGCTCATGTCTGAGTAAAGGAGTAGCCAATCACAAAAGTGTCTCCGCCTTGTCTAGTTTGATTGACAGATAGACCCATTCTGCTGAAAAAGCTCTTCATGAAATAAATACGCCATTGTGAAAAACAGCAACATGAAATAAAAACAAAGCTACTTTGGAAAATATTGATTTTGAAATCCAAGGTTCTGAAAAAAGACGTAGAATTATAATAATATTCCACATGAATAAAATGAATATTTTAAAATGCTGTTTTAAAATAATGAACAGGTTTTTAAAGCAAATTGAAATATATTGAATAATATAATGGCTAATTTATAATCAATGTGCAGGTTTTTCCCAATTTCATGATCTATTTATATATTTATAAGAGATTTATTGGTTGATTGTGTATTTTCATGAGGCCATATTTATTTATTTAATTAAATATTGATTTATTTAATTATGAACAGTATAGGACTCCATAGAAATGTGCATATATGCACATTCAGATAGACTTTTCAGTAAAAGTGGTTGCTTGAACAGATGTTGGCGTGGTTTGTGTGAACATCCAGTAGCTAAGGAATTACTGTAGGTGACAGAGCATGTGTTATTCAGGTGTTGCCAGCGATATCTCCAATGTTAAAAGGTTAAGGAATCTGGTAAAAGAGGCATCAATCTACAATTTATATTAATTAAATTAGCTTAATGAATAAAATTGCTACAAGAAAAAAGTCTTGATGAAAACTAAATGTGACTGCTTTGCTAAGACAAACCTCTTAGAGTTGTTTGATTAGTCCTTGATAGGAATTTTTTCAGTTTTCTTTCAAATAATTACAGTAAAATCAAATCCTGATTCAAAACAGTAATGAGAATGAGTACATAATATTTACAAACTGTTTTTATGAAAGAACCACCAATGTACTAAATGCAACAAGGCTATAAAAACTTCCAGACAGCTCTACTTTGAAAAAAACCTGTGACACGAAACTAAAAACAATCTAGAAAAAAAACACTATTTATTTGCTCTTAATGCTCCCTTACACAAAGAAATGTGTTAAATAAATTTCACAGGATTGATTTCTTTACGCTTAACTCACAAGATTGTACCGGTTTCAGTTTCTTTGCCTTTGTGTTTTGGTTCTTTGTTGTTCTGTATTGGTTTGTCTTCACTTCCTGTTTTATTTTGTAAGTTTTTCTGTTTTGTTGTCTCGAGTTTAGCTTTTGGTTCCCATCTGTCCTGAGTGTTTCCACCTGTATCTCGTTGTCTGTATGTATTTAAGTCTCGTCTTTCCCTTCCTCCTATGCTGTCCCATAGGTCAATGTTCCCCTAGTTCTTGTGAGTTAGTAAGAATTCAAATTTCGAATTTGACTGCCTGACGCAGTGGTTTTTGTTTTGTAGTTTTGGTTTATGTTATTTAAGCCCCTGTTCCCCTGCAACCTCCTGTCTCCTCATCCTCTCTGCGCCTGGGTACGTCCTCAACCTTCTCTCCTAACAAAGATACATACCGATGGAAGGTGATACTGAACAGCTGCTGGAGGTAAGGCAGAGTGGGTTTGTGTGTGTTGTGTGGGAAACATCAGGAACATATTGCTACACCACTTTGCTTTTGATTTTCTCCTCCGGAAACTCTGAATCCATGTTTTGACATCTCATTGTTCACATATCAGGTCTAAAAGTTCATGAACCCCAGGATATACTTTCATTGTTTTTTTTTTATGGGCTAAAGAGAACAAAATGGACGGACGGACGGACAGACGGACGGAAGGAAGAAAAGGAAGGAACGAAGGAAGGGAACTTCAAGTAGGTCCTGACATCAGGTCATAAATCTACAAATGATTCCATCTTCCAGGCTGTGGTAAGTGTTTGAGAGGCTTAATGAGGATAGGCAAAAGAGACGGCCCATCCTGCCAAGAATACATTTCAGATGAATGACTCTCAATCCAAACTTCTTTCAACACACAGAAAAAGCCCATAGTTTATGTTTACATGCAGACACTTGACTGTGAGAAAGAACTGTACCGGATAGTAACAGAATGACTTCTACAACACTAACATTGTCAAACTCAACCAAAAAAACAGAAAAGTTGATTGATAGTAAAATAAAAGCAGAAAAAGTACAAATTTATAATCCCAGGAAAAAAGAAAGAAGTTGGTGTGTGTGCTGTGTAGCTGTCAGAGGTTATGCTGGGGGGATAAGAATGGCTGCAATGCAGTGTGCAATTACCAATGTTTTAGAGCAAAACTCCTCAAACATTTCTCCTTCATAAGTCTTTAGTTAAAGGTCTCCAAAAATGTCTCTGCTTTAGGCACACTATTAGTTTATGAATTCACTTAACATTTCTTTTATTTACTCACAGTTTAGGAACGCTTCGTACAAGGGTTTAATTTTCTTGAACAGGGAATTTTTGATTTGGCTGTAAGCGCCGTAATTAGAGTTGGGTTTGATTTTGTGGCGTGAGCTTTGACGGAGAAACTAAGCACAACTGAACAGAAGCACGCAGACATGCAGGACAAGGACAAAAAAAACAATGTTAAGTCAACAACCAAAAATTAAAATGTATGCAAATAAAGCGGGCTAAAGACATAGAGAAAAAGCTAGATATACATAGGGAAAAGGAAAACAAAATACATGAGAGGGAGATCCTGCAAACTACTGTACATTTGGAAGAAGAAAAGCCTTTCATTACTTACACACTCTCCATGGTCCTTTAAAAAACTGAATATGACTCTTTAAAGGGGATCTCTTAGAGCACATAAAAGTAAACAGGAGAGAGCTGTGCCTGATAAGAAGTAGATATTACTTTTTAAATGTCAAACACCTGCAGAGATGATTCATATTCAACTGAGCTGCTCCCTTAACCATTCTGACACACTCGTAAGTCTTAAAGAAGGATCCAAGCACTTATGCACCAAATCCACCTGGATAACCTTTAATCTAAACCCCTGTTCCTGCGTGATAACACATTCCCCACCTCGAACAAAAGATTTGAACTCATTTGAAAAATATCTACTTTACAGTCAGAAACCCTTTGGAATGTAAGAACCACGCACTGCAGTATTTAACTGAATGTTTGATGGATTTGCCAGGTCATGTTAACCCTCATGGACTGAATGAGAGGAACATACATTTTTTGAAAAAACTATCACACAAAATCATTTCTTTTAGGAATATAAGACAGATGATGCAGGCCACAAAACCCACCCCCACATGACCTTGTAAAAAAAAAGTAATTTGATTTTTTCTTTTTTTCTTTTCAAATTCGAAAACAAAAACAAGCTAAAAACAAAACAGACTTGGACAAACTGAATGTTTGGGACTAACTAGAGAAGTGTTCCTCTCTCCTGAATAACTGGGCACAGAGAGATCTTTCCAATTTTGGTAGAATTCTCATCAACAAAACTGAAAGCCTATTAAGATTTATAGTTCTGGACAATTCTAGAAGTGTCCCTAAACATGCCATATTAATCAAATCAATTTTAACTTCATATGGAAAAGAAAAACACACTATGTTAAACAAGGTACTCTAAGACACACGTGTCAAACTCTAGGCCCGTGGGAAAATGTGGCCCTCCATGTCATTTAATGCGGCCCGCAAGAGCACAAAAGTTTTTAATTTCTTAAATTATAAAATAAAAATTGGTGTGTTATTCATATCTAGGGGGAATCAGACTTGAAATATCGGATTGGCAACTATACCTTAGGACTTAAACACTGTCCATAACCTAACCTGACAGAATCAAATGTAAAAGGATTTATGCTAGAGTAACAAGCAAACATATGTTTTCTATGCAACTGTAATTCTCACTTGTAAAATTTATAAATAAATACATGAGTTATGTAATATTAAGGAGTAGTTACATTTATTTTTCATGTCCTTTGAGGACAACCACTATGCTGATTGATGTGGCCCTCAGTGAAAATGAGTTTGACACCCCTGCTCTAAGAAATACGAAAATGGAGGCCTACAAGCTATAGAATTTAACAGCCTTAATGGCACCTTAAAAATAAACTGGTTAAAATTATTTATTAAAAATCAAAACAGTATTTGGTTTATTATTCCTAATAAAATATTTTCCAACCTAGGAGGGATCACATTTTTACTCAGTTGTGATTTTGACAGTAAGAAACCTCCCATTCAACTCATCTTTTCATCAGCAAGTTCTTCTGTATTGGAAACTTATTTATAAGCTTAAAGTCCACATAACACTCCTTTATGGAACTGCCAATACATAACTATTAGAAACAAATCCCCACCGCTGCAGTCAAGATTCGGTGATATAGAGCGATATATACAATAAGAGCCATTTGCTGTTACTTTGTACTTACTAATATTTTTTTCTTAGGTTTTTAAATTAAAATATTGGTTGAGTATCGGTATCGGCTACCAGAGGCAGGAAAATATCGGTTGTAAAAAGTAATTTTCGTATAATAATAATGAATAATATTCAGCAACCAGCTGTCTAATGTGATGAGGATGCTGCTAAGAAAGTTGCTCAAGCAGTGGATTCAACTTTATATTTAGAAAATACCAGCTTTAATGACTTTTTTTTAATCCATTGCACTTTAAAACATGGATGGACCTGAAGTTGTCTTCTGATTTTTTAGCTTCCATTTTAACAGTTATGGGTTGAGGGAAAATCTATATCACATTTGAATGGTTCCTATATCAAATCTAATTAACAAATGAAATTAAAAGCATCTGCAGATACTTTACTGAAAGCTAAAAATAAAACTCACTTTTGCCATGAAAATATTGTCAGGAATCAAGCTGGTCCGTAGACTGAAAAAGGTTGGGAACCACTAATCCACATGAACTCTACAGCAAGGTGCAGGGAGGTTCTTCAGACTATTTCATGTTGTCGAAAGACAGATCAAAGAAGAATTTTTTCTTATTTACTAAATTACTAAAACCTGTTTTTTCCCAGACAAATAAAAACAAGAAAAACTGGTAATAACTATACGTCCCAGAATTTGAGTGACCCTTAAAAAACTGTACACTGTGGTCTTACAAGTCAATGTGAAAAAAGCTCAAATGTTTAATTGTTTAAAACAAACTCAAAGTAACCCCACTTCAGGTATATCACAAGTATGCATAGGATGAACAGCAGCACAATGAATAAACATTACCTGGTCTTTAATCTCACTAACTGTGAAATCCATTGCTTTCAAAATAACTACAGAGTGAATCAGACAACAGAAAAACTTTACTGTCACGATTAAACAATACCAATTTGCCAGGCTGCTCTGAAGTGAGAGCAAAGGGAGCTTACGGTTACTGTGAACTGCTGGTGTTCAGGTGTGATGTTTGTGCTGGAGTCATTTAGAGGTCGATCTGCTCTCATTAGTGTGGCATCCTCTGTGGAAAAAAAAAAAGAGAAGGAACATGAAAACAAATGCTTTTACAAATGATCTGACCCCAATGCAAGCCCGGGAACTGTTGTGATCGCATTAGGTCATTAAGAAAACCAAAACTATTCATCTTTTTAACAGCTATATTTATAAAAGGAACAAGAAATGGTGGCGGGGTTCTATTGCATATTGATGTTTTACTGGGCTTTGCTTAGATCGGTTCTACCCACATTTAATTGACCTGTCTCGCTGACAGGTGGAGGAAATCTGAGGCAACGTTTAAAAGTGGTGACAACCGACGCCAATGCAGTGAGTTCTGTTAAGGAATGCAGAGAAACCACAGAAATGTCTGGAAGTGTGCCTGAAAAAGGCCAAAAACATGCATCTAAATAATAAACTTTATGAATAAAAGTGTATAATAAATGTGTCCAAATAACCAAAAAGCTGAGGCAGATGGTTTTTGACTTTGAGGGAGAAAACAACTTTGAATTTGAATGTTTTTCCTGGAGTTTGATCTTCAAACAGGCTTTTATTGCTTTAGCCAATCAAATGAATACTCTAGTGTGATATGTGGACATGATTTAACCGTCAGTGTGTTTTAATGGTTCAAAGAAAGTAAACAAACACATCGATCAATTCTTTGTAAATAAAGTAATGGGGAAAAAAAATGAAAATCGATGACAAGCTTTACCCACAAAGCTGTCAGATAAGTAAGCGTGGCTATTTAAAAGCTTGTCAATGTGCTCTTTCTGAGAAATGCATGTTTGTACAGCTTCCCTTAAAAAAGAGGGAAAAACTCAATATCAAACTAGGCTCTTAACAAAATTGAGAAACTTTGTGCTTGATGTTACCTTACAGGGGTGCAGTTTGCTTGAAAGGGCATGACGAATTTGTGGGAAATGTTATTTAGAAAAAGGAAAAGAGCTTGAAAGGTGCTTTATCAAAAGTGAAGTAGGTCACATATGAATTCAAGTGTGAAGCCATCAGACAAAGGTTCAGTTCAAATATCAGGATTCAGTCTGGCTAAAGTCATCTCCTTCATATAAAAATTCTGAAAGAAAGATGAGAAAAAGAATCTCCAGCTTATTTCATTTAAAAAAAAAGTTATAATAAAGTCTAAGGCTGAAAGCAACATGATAAATGTTACCTCACAGTAGAGCTGAACATTTACTTCATAACTCAAGTGCCATATGCCCTGGATGCCTGAATTTAGTTCCAGCTACGAAAGCAAAAAAATTCACTTGTGTTTTTGCTTTCATGTACGTAGATCCTAAATTTGGAACATTTTGGAGCCAAGTGATTTGAAGCACATTTGCTTAAATAGGCATCAAGGGATTAAAAGGTGGCTAAAGCCTTAGTCACAACTGCATGTGGCTGTGCAGAAGTGACAAAAGTGTTCCAGCCTTCTATAGGACTGAATCAAGAAGGCATGAGGGGAAAAACATTCAGACTGTGAACGTTACTTTTGCGTTTGCTCTGTTCCTGCAGGAATAAATAAGAACTGCTGAAGAAGAGAAGGGGGTCTCCATGACGTGTGTGTTTTCTTTGGAGCATGCATGTAAAAAGTGTTGAAGATGGAAAGCAGCCACATACCATCACACTACCACCATTTCTGATCTCTGCAATCATTAGGAATTCAGGTTAGGGTCCAATTTATTTAAACAAATGTACAGATTTCTGCCGTAATCATATAGTATATTTTTGAGGCCCCTTAATGCTATTTTTTGTCAACAGTGGCTTTTTCGCTCTCTAAATACGACATGGGAGGATATAGTGTGGACCACATTATAGGCCGCGGTCTGAATTTTACTGAATATATTCTAAACGCACTGAAAATAGACGCAAATGAAGCATTCTTGAAAAACAATAAATCAACAGAACAATTTTAAAAACTATTTTTATCCATATTATGTTGTGGCAAAAAACAAGCAAATTATTTTCTATTTTTTATTTTGATTTGCTATTTGCACTTTTTTTTTTTTTACTGAGGTCAGATAATTAAGCAACATCATATGCTTTATTCCGTCCAGCAATTCATTAGTGTTTTACAGTAATTAGTAGTTTCATAAAAGAAAGACAGCTCTTAATAGAACGAGTTTACATGCAGATGCCCTGCAATAAGAATATTAGGATAATTTTAAAAACATATAGATATATTGACAAATGGACGACCCCTGAAGCCTGGAGCTGTGGTCTGCTCTTGATGTCCTCATTAGTGAATATCTGATCACCCCAATCATTGGAAAGCTTCTCGTTGTGAGGAAAGCTCCTCACTTCTCAGTGAAGTAAGTGAAGGCCACTGGAATAATCCTCTTTGGCACATTTTCACTGGTGAGGTGGAAAGTTGAAGAAACGAGCTTTCATCTGAATTTTTAAGCCAAGTGGATTTTTTATGGTCCGACTTTATTTTGGATTAAGTGGGATTTAAGAGCTTACTGTTACAAAGACAAGCAACAAAGAGAAGAACTTCTATAAAAACTAAAAAGTACAAGCATAGTAAAAGTTTAATTTACTACTTTCAAAAAATCTCTAAATGTTCAAGCAGCTGTTTTTCACTAATACTCTCTGGATAATGTCATAAATGTCATAATGCAGTTGTAAAGAAAATAATGGGAGACATTGTGGAATATGTGTATTTGCTCAAAAAACAACGACATAACATTTTTTTTCTAAGGATTAAACGTGTTCTCTTTTTTCAGGGCTTTTTTTAAAAAACAATTTAAGTGTTGTCTGTCTGAGTTTCCATCGGAAAAACATGAAGCCGGAATGAGCAAAAAGTCATCCAGTCAGTCAAGTCCTTTGTGGCTTTTGTTGGTTCCTGAAAGCAGGAACATTCTCGCACCGCAGAGATGTCGCAGCCTTTGCACAGAATAGAGATAACATCATGAGCATCTTTCAGCTCTCCGGCGTAAACCTACGATTAACAAATCAACACAAACAAACTGGGAAAGGTTTTAAGAGCAAAGGTCATTTATGAAAACAGACTGTAGGAATCCTGGTGAATTGTAAGCATTTAATTACTTTTTCGAAAGGATATAAATCTGCTTTTAATCCCATAAACAAAAATGTAAACAGGGTTCACATACTTCTAAATTATTTATTTAATAAATCATCCTTGTAATCCTAAATTATTTTAATTACTAAATACTTTATTAAAAAAGGCCTTCCATTTGTAAATGTTTGTCAATGTTGAGAGACTACAGATGCACATTCCTAATTCTCAATCTTGTAAACAATAAATACAAAATTGGATGTTTACACTGTAACAAATGAAATGCAGTGTTCCATCGTTTGTACCAGGAGTTCGATTCTAAAAAAAAAAACACCGATAGGTGAAATCTAGGTAGTTGGTTGTTGATTTTTTTAGGGCAAGGAGCAGGGAGACCCAGACTTGTTGCTACATGGTTGGACAGTAGTGCAGAGGACCCACATCGCACCCTCTGACAAACCAACCCTGGTTTACCATGTGCCACTCCCACAAACAGCCAACTGTGCCATTCAGCCGCCAAGATACTGCATTCTTGTAACACAAATGTTACTTATTATGCGTTTATTTTTTAGGTTTTATTTTACTGTGAATCAATGAAAAACAAAAAAATGGCTTGAGACGTGTCAGGTACGGATTCCTTCAACCAACTACAACTTAATGATGCAGAAATCATCAATTTAAAAACAAAACAAAAACATGAAGTCTCACTGCAGCTGTAAAACATTTTCACTAAGGTTAACAAATGGCGTAAACTTATATAGCTCTTTTCTACCTTGATTAAGGCCCAAGGCGCTTTTGAGCTCCATGCACACACTCATTGACACACTAATGGCAGTTCTGCTCCCATACAAGGCGCCAAACTGTAACCACCAGCGTCTGGGCCAAGGACATGGACACAGAGAGGCAGGGTAGGAACCAAACCTGCAACCTTACGATCAGAGCTTGACTACACTGCATCCGCACAACCTCTAAACGAGCATCTGCTGAAACCTCTAACTAAATCAAAGTCATCGTCTTCCTCCTTTATATAACATTGTATCTTAGAATGAAGAAATGTCCAACACTACTTCAGGACTAAAAGGGCACAGTTTATTAGATTGAGATTAGTGATGCACCATAGTCACTTTTTACAACAGATCCCAGATATTTTCCTGCCCCTTGTAGCCGATGCCGAAACTCAACCCAGATTTTTTCAATAGATAGGAAAATAATATTAGTAAGTACAAAGTAACAGCGAATGGCTCTTATGTATTTAACACATTTGCACAACTAGTTTAACCTGAAAATAAATTGAACAACAGATTGTACAAACACTTTCTTAGCCTTTTCAGTCTGTCATACATCTGTGAACAGAGAAAGTGCATTCCAATGATCAGAACAAATAAAAAGACTTGAACTTAAAAACCAATGTAACTAGTACATTTTTCAATACATTTTATAACGTGCAAAAGAAATAGTTTAATCTTAAAGTAAACTGAAGTGCAAAATAATAACTATAAGGTTTTTTGATGTACAAAATAGTTGGTCATAGAAATATACTTTTTAAAATTATAGGCATTCAAGCATTTTTACAAACCAGAATGACTAAAAGAAATGAACCACCACAATTACATTTCTTTTTTTGTTTTTAACTGTAGTTGGATCAATGGGAGATTTTTCATTCTCCCAAATGATTCAAAGTTTTTAGCATCTTTGTTTTCTGACAGGTAAGCTGTTGATTTTTTCATCCAGCACATTTGCAGCAGAAGAAAAAACGCTCACTATCAATACTAGTGCAGGGCGCTGACAGCTATTTCCATGCAAGCCCCGCAGTTTTGTTTTATTTATTTTTTATTTTCCAGAATGAGCGCTAGCAATGACGGCGGCATCATATTCTCTCCACACATCGCGGTGGTGAATTTTGAAATAGATTGTGAGATTTGTGGTGTTAAATCTTGACCTTTTCCCGTCTTTGTGACACTTCTGTTGAACACATCTCAGACACGGTAAAACAGGCCCACATGGGTGAGAGCTGTGCCGTGTGCAGACAGAGGTCTCTAGTTCAGGCGCTGAGAAATGACGTATCCTACATGCTACAGAAACTTGCAGGATGGGCGGATGAGCAGACACCTTGCTGCCACAAGTAAATACAGAGTAGTAAATGAGGAAGCGACAACAGTTTAAGCTTTTAGTCATCGGTCCATTTTATCGGCAAATTTTTTTTCTTTTCGGAATTATCGGCATGATGTCATACTGTCCATTATCGGCGGATAATATCTTGCAACCTCAGTGGAGATGGTTAAAAAAAAAAAAGCCCCTATGTGATATTTTTCCTGCTCAAACCCTATTCAAATGTTGCTCTCCACCACACGCAAACACCCACTTGCATACATAACTGTTAATAAATCATTGTCAGACTCACTGCCTTGCCCAAGGACATTTTGACACGTAGACTGCAGAAGGACACAATCAAACCACCAACCTTACAAAACAGTCAAGTGTTGACTGTATTTTTCACATGCATGGAAATGATAAAGTGCTTCACAGAGGACCTTCACACCAGTGACATCAATTTTTTTTAACTACGTAAATGTACATTTTAAGTTTTCCTGTGCGACGACAATAATGTGACATTTTTGAAAATGAATACTAAGAAGAAGCAGCAAAACAACACACTTTTTGCCTTAAGTTATATCACCGATCACTGAAATATGGGCTCTGGATTCCTTTATATCATAAATGGCCTCCATGAGCAAATTCCATGTGGATGATTAAATCAATGTGGTTGTTTGTCTTCTTAGAGCAAGTAAATTTCATGTGATGCACCATCAAGAAAACAAGCAGAAAACCTCCAACAAACTAAAGAAAGTTTGATGAGTAAAAAATATAACACAGACCATAACAATTGTATGATGATGTCACGCAACCCTTTGATCCAACAGACTAGCAGATTACTCCTCCAGGTACTGTGCAACAGCTGCTTGAATGCATTCAAGATTGATCGTATAAAAATTAAATTTAACTGCAGAAGCTTGTCTCATAGCAACAAAGCTCTGGTTCAAATGCAATCTTGATCTTTCCAGAGTGGGGATTTGCATGTAAGGGTTTTTCCTAGAACTCCAGCTGCCTTACGGTCCAAAAACCTGTTTTGGAGGGAGACTTGAGTCCAAACTGCCTGTTGATCATCTATCTGCACGACTCTGCAATTGACTGGTGTCTAGAACTAGACTGGTCACTAGAACTATGCTGTCTAGAAGGGACTTCAACGACTGGGCTTGGAAACATCCATTAGAAACATGTTTCGATATGAAATAATTTTCCAAAAAAAATAGAGAAAGAACAAACCTGAAGTTGTGAAGCTAAAGCTTTTGTAAAGATATTTCTCTCAACTTGGGGTAAGTAAAGGGCACAATGTCCCCAACTTAAATGCTCTGGGGTACAAAAAGGATAAGCAAAACATCTGAATGTGCCCAGTTAATGTAAAAAAATAAATAAAAAAAACTATTTACAAAGATTTAAAGGATTGTACTTTTATTAAGCCAAATACTACTTTTTCGACAACTCCAAAACAGGGGTGTCAAACATACGGCCCAAATCCAGCTCAATCATGAAGGGTAAAAATTATAAGGCAGGGCTCACTAGGAGCACAGTGGCCCCCAACTGAAAATTTTAGGGGCACAACCAGAAAATATAGGGGCGCATACCGTAAATCAACATGCTAACCAAATCTACAAATTTCCACTATTACTGATAAATACTTTAATAATAGATGCAAAAATTACAATGTGCCGTTTCAAATTCAGTGTCACATTTTAATCTGCACTTTTGAAGATGCAACAACAAAGTAAACTGACAAAAGCATCGCTGTCATGACAGTACAAATAAGTAAAGAAAACGGATGGAAATGTATGTTGGTGACACCAAAAGCGTGTTTGAGATCACCCAGGTGGACTCAACGCTGCAAAGATCACCTGGTGTGTGATGTATATTTTTGTTTATGCTCAAACATCTCCTGTCAATCAAAACAAAAATATCACGAGAAAGGGGTGGGAGCAAGGTCCCAACCTGAGCAAACACAGCTGGATATTTAGCACTACACTGACTGAAAGCTGCCCAAATGACTACAAAACAATGCATTATGGGACATGTGTCCTGATGGTTTTTGTAGTTCAGTGATCAATCAAAATAATTTAAAATACCAATTGATTAAAAAAGGCTACGTACATTACAAAACATTCAAATAAGCATAAAATATATAATAACACACATCATACTGAGGGGGAGAGGAATAATAAAACTAAATTGAATGTTAAGGACAACTCCAACTTCCTGTTGTCCTTGATTCGCCTCCCCCCCCCCCCCCCCTCCCTTGCCTGGTCTCCCCAACGATCCAGGCGCGGCGCTGGTTCATCTCAAACACGTCTATCGTTGCATTTTCCCCACGTGTTTTCAGTGTCTAAGACTAAATCTTGTCACTCGCACATATTTAAAGTTCAAGCCACGTTAGCTGTCACGCATGTAGGTGTGGGACATTTATTCTCCTCAGCTGACCCGACTCCCGCAGGACCGGTGAGCTGCCCTAACAGCCGTGCATAAACCGTTTGTGGTCGGGGGTGACACGCCGCTGCGCGCTTAACCAAAACCCTAAACCCTCCTCCGGGTCTGTGCGACCCAGAAAGAAGTTCAGCACGGACTGCATGTATTTAGAAAAGTACGAGCGAAAAAATACGTTCTAAAGGAAAGTAAGGAACTCCTTAATGTGGTCCGGGGAGGGAGGGGGCTTTCAGGTGTCCTGCTTTCAAGCCCTGTCATTGTCACGCCCCAAAGAGTAATTTACCCCGCTGTGATTGGTTGGTCAGCTCCGCGCACGACAATGAAAAACTGTCTTTCATACAAACTGGCGGGCCGAATTAAAATTGACCTTTCGTATTAAGGCGGGGGCCGCAAAATATCATCTTGGGGGCCGCGAGTTTGAGACCCCTGCTGTACACTCAGGCACTGGTACACTAGCAGCAGGTCGGAAGAATGAATCAATATTTCGCTGACCTATAGCTCAGACGCACATATCAGGTTGTGATGATATTTGTCTCCGTTTCCTTCCCACAGATTTTTACGAGCACGCGAATATCTCTAGGCCCCTCCCCCTAGGAATCACGCGAATGTGTGCTCGCATTTCATGAGTATGTGCGCGAGTGTGTGTGTGTCTGCCTGCGTGCGTGTGGGCTCGCGTCTCATTGATTATTTCATTGATCATTGACGTGCCCCTTTCATGTTTAATGTATAAAAAATACGGAGGGTGGGGGAGGCAAATTTACTGGTCGCACATGTGCGACTGGATGTAAAATTTAGTCGCACACTCTCAAATTTTGGTCGCAAAATGCGAGCAATTGGTCGCAGTCTGGAGCCCTCTAAGGATGTTTAAAACAAAAAGCACATTTCTAGTCCATTCCTGTGGCGAGTTCTGATTTTCGTAACCCTTGTGCTATCCTAGGCACTTTAACATTGGGAGTTGGGTCATCTAGACCCACTAGACCAGGGGTCGGCAACCTTTTTTACTCAAAGAGCCATTTGGGACCGCCCCTAATAAAAAAAGAAAGCAGCTGGAGCCACAACCCGTTTTTACATCATTATATATATTATGCATGTATATATTATTAAAGGGTGCTCATTACGTCGATCTTCAAGGACATGAGTGTAGATCGTGGGCCAGAAAAGATTTAAAAAAAAGTACTTCTTAAAAATCCACCAGCCAATCAAAATCCTCACTGAGAAGTACGGGCTGAAGTTCTGGTCTGATCGCTGCATGGAGAGATGTGTTCATCAATACATGGTAGACACTGAGAATGTGGAGAGATCAGGTTTATTATTTTGAAGAGTTCTACTTGGTAATCATGTTTCCATGTTTGAGTTCATAAAATCATCCCAGAGAAAGTCTCTGCTTCAACTCCTGCAGGGAAAGCTGCGTCTGAATCTGACGCCTGTGATTGCATCTCTCTGACAGAGTTTGAAGCCAAAGCCCCTCCTCCGCCTCTTTACTTGCTTTTCCTTTCTACCTGTTCACCTATTCACATCATCTGCAGCTGAGATTTGTTTCCCCCGTGCTCCTCAGTGTAATCTACACAGAGAGCGCAAAATACGGTCATAGCAGGATGACACCAATAGTCGAGGCGCTCCAGCGAAGCACAAGGATGAAAGAGCAGGACGCAGGTTATAGCGGGGATAGAGTGAGTTAAGCAAATGAATGGAAGAAGGCGGCCAGCTGAAGAAATATTCAATATTGCACACATTTTATTATTAGTCTGAAATATCTTTTATTTAGAACAATATTTTATTTTGCTAAATCAGTCCAGTACGGAAAAAAAACATCAACAAAAGCTGTGTTGGGCGGCTTTTGGCTGGGTCTGGTGGTTTTCAGATGACTTTTGGGCTGGGAAAACTGTGACTATCTGGCACACACTGGCGCGAACTCTCAGTCTGTCATCAGAGAGTTGCTCTCTGCCCCACGTCACGTCAAGTTCACGGTAGAAGATCGGGGTGTTTATTGAAGCCACCCCGCGTGTCTCCTCCTGCTTTCGTTCGTGGCACGCGCTTCGTACCAGCAGCGCCTTTGAAATGCCATGAAAGATGAACAAACTAAAATAAAATGTAATTATTATAAAATACTCATTATTTTCCAAAGTCACAGGGAGCCACAACAGATGGATGAAAGAGCCACATGTGGCTCCGGAGCCATGGGTTGCCGACCCCTGCACTAGACAGTGCGCTGAACCTTTTTTCTTCAATGATATGTGATCTTCACTGGTGTCAATGGATTACATGAAATCCCCTTCACCTTTATCCACCTTTGTCATGGTAGAGAGAACACGTCAATGTAAGGGTGGGGTCATAGGATAGCACAAGGGTTAAAGAAATAACCAACCGGACTGAGGAGTTTAAGCAAAGAAACAAACCTACAAGAGTAACAATTTCATAAACTTCTGCAGAAATGACAAAAACACTGTTTCTATTGATTCTATCCTTTTTTTTAGTTGTCTTAGTTTTCTCTGTTATAATGACATCTTAACAGTAAACTATGATTTTTTTTTATAGAAAATGTGGGCGTTCTCAAGCGTATGACAGGTGAGATGACTTTTCAGCCACAATCCTAACTGAGAAACCAGAGCAGAAAAAGCTGCCATGTGGGCACATGGATACAGCATAAGCCAGAGACAACAGAAGAGGTTATTTTGAGAATATTTTGAAATCATTGCCCACTATCAATCTTGTTTTAAGATTAGTACATAAAGGGTTTAGGAGCATAAAGAAATTAATATAGAGCCTGTTCATAAATAACTAACAATCAGAATTCATGTTGCAACATTTTGATTGTCCAGCACTCACAATAGCAGATTATAATTGCAAGATAACATGTGCATGACAGAGAAGCAGGAAAAGCTGAACCACAACACTGTGTGCAGCTCTACAATAGATTGCAGTCTCTTGCCAAAGAAATTTGGGCTTTGTCTCACTCAAGTATGAACAGTGTGTGGTACCAGAAAAATGTGTCACAAGCTGATAGCTGCTTGGTTGGACGGCTTAAGCTTTAGCCACTGATCTTTTGTTTACGCGCTAGCGTTTTCAGAGGCATGGAGCATACGTCTCCTCTTAAATGTGCCCCTTTAGCCCTGCAGATATGAAAGGACTGCTCTTTGACGTTTTGCTTTCACCCTCACAAATGTCCATGCAAATATGTTTGCTGGACTTCAGTGTCAATGAGTCACTATGCCATGAGGTACAGATGCATCATGGAAACTGGTCAAGCTGAAAAATCAGAGGAGTTCAGTCAGCGGTCACTTTTCCATTTCTCTCTGATGTTGGTGGTGCTGTAAACCAACAAGTCTTCCTTCTGCATTCTTGTCATCCTCCTTACCTGCCATCACAAAATGTATACTAATATTGGAATAAACGTGTCCACTGGGAATGCCACAATTCTGGGTTTCATGCTGAGTGAATCGTTGCATCCCTACTGCACATCAGTATGTTTATGTTGAAAGCGTCAACCATGTGTGTAAGAAGGATTTCATGCTTATTGTTTTATCACATTACGTCAAGCTTAGTTTAGGCCAAATGAAAGGGTTTTATCATCATTATTTGCTCATTTGCAAATTGTAAAAAAGGATTTTTCTGAATTTTTAGCGTTTTGTTTTGTAATAAATAAATAAATAAATAAATAAATAAATAATGGAACAGAAACAAAACTCTGACCCAAAAACCTAGATTTGGACCGAATGGTGGGAAAAGTGAATCCCTAGCCTGCGCTATAAACATAATTCATCTGTATTATTCTAAACCTTTTTATCATTTATAAATCAAAATTGCTTACATTGGAGTATTTCCTCATTAATTATAGCATAGGTTGCTAGATGAGGCGCACCGAGATCTGCCTCACAGCAGATCCTAAGCAAACCGGGTTGAGTGTGTGCCTTGGCTTACTCAGCGTGTGCTAATAATGCATGGCTTAATTACATTTTTTTTTAAACATTCTTGATATTATTGTCTTCACTTAAAATGTAATGGTTACCAGTTTCATGTGTGTCTATGTTTAGTGTTTAGATCTGACAAAGCTGCGCTGAAATGACACAAGGTAAAGCAGGCAGCAGAACGTCAGGTACTATCGAAAAGTACAACCCTACATTCATTTTATTTTTACATGACAAATATAACAGAACTGCACAGAAAATGTTACGGATGAGCCGGTACAATTTTTTCCGGCCAATATTGATAACCGATATTTCAGCTGCAACTGTGGCAGATAGCTGATATTTGCCAAAACAGATACTTAAGTGTCTGCAGTGACAAAAAGTTTAGATTTCCTTTTTGTTA
This sequence comes from Oryzias sinensis, assembly GCA_037389245.1. Taxonomy (NCBI): domain Eukaryota; kingdom Metazoa; phylum Chordata; class Actinopteri; order Beloniformes; family Adrianichthyidae; genus Oryzias; species Oryzias sinensis. The sequence continues at coordinate 26,947,791 of CM074501.1, forward strand.
GAAATGTACAACTTTCTTTTACCAGGAACCAGTATCACTTTAAAACTTTCAAATAAATATATCTGGAAGGATTCAGACCATTTATTGAATACTGGACATAATTGTAAACCATAAGTTTCCCATTGCCAGGGATCTATTTGGGAAAACAGGTATCCCTGTCAAAAATAACATTTACCTGAAAACAGTCAAATATTAACTATGACTGTAAACATAAGCTTTACAATCTATTAGGAACAAGTATGGCTTTATGAAATAAAGTCTTTTTGAAAACAGTCAGAAGAATATTAGTAGATTTTTTTAATATCAGACAGATACCGATAAACTCAAATTATGCAAATATCGGACGATATATCACCCATCCATAGAAAATGCAAAAAACTGCAAAAATGATCATGACCGCGTTACTTAAAGTGTCAGACTGGAGAACCAGTTCCTTTCTTCATAAGCTGTAGTGAAGCTTTGGTTCAGCTGGAATGAGCCCACACGCAAAGTGATATTATATCATAGGCACTTCCTCTCAATGAGACACAGTGGGAAGGAAATCATATGGCAGTAGACATGAAGTTGGAATGAAGGAGGGCAATGATCCTAATTTGAATCTCTCAAATTAAAGCGGAGTCATCGAGAATTAGAGGTTAGGGGGAGGAAACTGTGCTGTGTAAAGTCATAATCTATGTCAGAAAGCTGGAGTTTGAAAAAAAAAAAACTGGGAAATGTTTGAGGCAGAAGATTGAGTAGTTCTATGACACCGTCACTGCTGACAAAGGCATAGCTGCAGGGCATTCCTGTACAGCTTGTAAATGCTACAATGAAGCTCCGACTGTTGAAGCATAAAGAAGGAATGTGCCGTTCTTTGCAAATGTAGGGCATCGGCACTGTAAACAGGACTTCATAGGGAGGGAGAGAGAGATGGGCTGGGAACCACTCCTTTAAATTAAGGCTTTATCATTTTAATTTAGTCACACTGCTAAAAAATGTTTGAAAAATTCTGCTTCAGATTCCCTCCCAATTCCAGCAGATGTTCCAAAGCACTCTTAGGGGATTTGGAGATTGACCTATTTTGGGTAAATGGTGTGAAATAATCCAATTTCAGATGCAAACTAAGCCATACATCTATAATTTAAAAAAAAAAAGTATGAATAAACATAGATCAATGAAAGTCATAGGGCTGTCTTACATCCTCTTAAAAATAAACTTCCTAAATGTTGTGTGAAACCAGTCTCAAAAGAGCAGGACACCAAAAATGATCAGGAATACTTTATACTGGCAACTGACTTTCAACAAACGTCAAGGCTTTTTATTAGATTTAATCAGCCAAAGTATTTAAATCGACCAGAGACAAAAGAGTGTTTATACTTGTCAAATAAGTAGACCACAAAATAGACCTTTGTGTCAGATGCTACCACTAAAACCAAATGAGATGTCTATATATATATATATAATTTTTACAGTTGTCCTCATTTTCTCTGTTTTAATTTATCTCATATAAGCTTATGAGAAATAAGCTCATCTGTTTTTATAAGTGCAAGGAAACAACACAATTCTGTAAAATGTAGTACCTTAAAGGACACATTCTTGCTGAAATGTTGGACAGACAACAAATCCAGCTACAAGGCACGCTGAAAAGCCGGAGGCAACCTTTTATTGATAAGACAGTAGAGCTGGTGTTGAGGCTATGATAGTGTAAATATCCTGGGGCAAAGACCCAACGTCTCTTCACCAAAGTGTATTTTTAATATCCTGTTTCTTAAAGACATCTTACACATATTTAATTTACACTTGAACATCTTGCAAAAAACACAAGAATCTGGAAAACTTTACCCGCACTGTTCAATACCCAGGTATTTAATTCTGAGTGACACTGGTTGAACCTTTGGCTAAAGATGTCCTGGATCGATTTTAGATCAGTGAATCAGATCGTTCAAAATTAATTAATATCCACTATGAATTGTATCAACAACCTCAAATGATATTGTGGATGAAATCGTTAAAATGAATTGTTACCCTCCAGGTTCCCAGTGATCTTCTAATAATGATTGTGCCCTTTTTCGCCAAAATCAAATATCCTTTTTCGTCTTCTTGGACATGGTTTCTGCAGAACTTCTGCAGCTCTGCAAAAACTATTTCCTAGAAAACGGCACAAGATTTTTTACATTTTACATTACAAAACAACATCATTAAAAATAAAAGACCACTGGAAACGCTTTAAAAAATAAAAGACCAAAAGATGATCGGAGTGAGACTTTAAGTCAGTACATTTGTTGTTGGTCGTTTGGCAGGCGCCTTACATGCAAACCAGCTAAGAAAATGGGTCTTGCCCAAGAACGACAGCTAGGCTGGGTGTTGAACCACCAACAAGCATCCTGAAAGATGACTGTTTGCTCCCTGAGTTAAGTCCACAATACAGCCAAATAAAGACAGCTTTTAGAAGGAAGCTGATGACACCTTATGTAACATCGGATGATATCCTTTACTGACTTCATTTCTAGGTCTCTGTCTATGCCAGGTTCATGTCAGTCCATACATTCTATATAGACAGGCTTCAGGAGGAAAGAGAAACTCTAGAAAGCAACAACCCTTTTTTTGTTTTCCAACATTACCAGAATCTTTATGCAGGTTTGATTCTGTGGAACATGAAGAATCAAGTAAACATAAAAAATATGCATCATTAGCACATGAAAAGCTGGATTCATCAGTAAGGCCAGCTTCAAAAGCTAAATGGATGACATATTTTATTGAAACTTTACTTAGAGAACAGAGGAAAAAAAATAGCAGAGAAACATCAAGAGACTATTTTTAATATTCTAGGTCACACTGTGCCACCCTACAAGTACTGCATGCGGGAAAATAAGAGAAAGGCACCTGCAAGCAATGTACTGGCTTTAAAGCTGCAGGGCAACAACATTGTGCGGGGTCGTTTCCAAAAAACTTGCCTTTTTCTGCACTTCGAGCAAAATATCCAACCGTGGACTGGATGCCAGTTTCATTGAGGGTTGTATTTTGCAAACTATGAAAAAAATTCGATTGATTTATGAGTAGTTTGTTTTACGTGAAGCTGCAAATGAGAAAAAAGTTGAAGTGTATTCTGAAGATCTGACAGATGTTAACCATCAGAACAAGGAAATGGCAGTAATGACAACACAAGAATCATTTTGATACGCACAAAAAATGATGTTGACAAATGTTTTGTAAAAGCAAAAAACCTGCTTTAGATATAAACATGTGACATGAATATTAAAGTGACAGTTTCTTCTCACCAGATAAGCCCTTCTTAGGACGCCACAAATGTATAGAATAGTAATAATTTTCAGAATTGATTCCATTTGATTCAACAGAGCCTGAATCGATTCACCTCACAATTTTGTTCTATTATTTTGATCTATTTAATTTAATTCAATTTAATTTTACGTTTACACGGTTTACACATTCAGCCATATTTGTATAAAAATACATTAATAATATATAGATGTTTTTAAGTTATCCATATTAATCTGATACAGATTATCTATATACTGTTAAATTTACTAGTGAAATAAAAAACCAACGAGATTGTTAAAACATACAGTGTTACTGTACATGGTTTCTCAAAAGGAGAAGCTCCAAAAAAATGTGCAGATCATCAACATTGTTAAGGCTCCAAATTTGCTCATTTTACAAAAATAAATGTTCTGCCTCTCCTGGAGGGCGTTTCAATTTGGGCAAAAAACTGAGATTTAGACCACAAGTGGTTACTTACTGCTGTCATGCGTTATTACATCACCAGAAAAGGAAAGGCATAAAAGGTTGAGCTCTACTTTTATGGATCTATTCTTGATTTATTAAGCTTGGACAGATACAGATTGATATAATCGATTTAACAACCCAGCACTATTAGATTACCTGATTAAAATACTTTAGAATTACAATGTTGAGGTACCATATAACGCCCACCATAAATGTGTGAATATGGCTTTCTTCCAGCACTTTGGAAAACTATTTTCAATGTGATTTTCTTCATTCCTCAAATATTTCATTGAAAAAGCAATTGTTAGATAATTTAATGTATTAATTAAAACATAAAACTGTAAAACAAGAATAGCTGAAATACTGTTGAAGAACATTTTGACCAACAAAGCAGCCCTGTGTCCACCAAAGGGACCAATCACAGCACACCAGTTGTTCCATGCCAGAACATGTTTCTATGCGATTCATTTGGTTATTATTTCTGTGCAAATCAAAGGGTTCTTTACCTCTGCAGATTCTAACATCAAATGGTAAAACAACAAAAAAACAAGTTTTCGTGCAGTGTACCAGACATGAAGTCTGTTTCATCCAGTTCAGGGATAGATCCACAGTTTGCTTTTTTGTCTAGTTTCAAGGTCTGCAAAGGTGTAATGTTGTATAAATGACGACCATGCAGAGGATTGCACACAACAATAGAAACTTCACGTATGTAATAAGTTAGACACAAATACCAAACGTAAAGAGCTAGCAACTTTGTAGACATGCTGAAATTAATCTTCAGTCTATTAGTCTCTGAGATGGTTTATTTTAATTCATGGGTTTACAAATTCAACTTTGTTTTCCTAAATTAGCTGAAATCTGGTGACAGCAGACAAGTTTCAACAATGTTCACATTTGAATAACCTTGAGTCTAGGCTGTGTTTTATAGATAAAAATGTGCCATACCTTACCTAATGTGTATTTCCTTCATTGAAGATCTGCTCCTTTTGTTTAGTTCTTTGCACTGCTTTAGTCATCTTTAATTGATTTTGAGTTTGTGTTACATAGTTTGGCTTTCTGTTCCTGTTCTCCCTAATGTCATAACCACAGCAGGTTGGAATTTATAATCACCACAGCTGTTCCTGTTAATTAGACCCCTCAATTTGCATAAATTCATATTTTGAGTCTGTCTTCGTCAGGTCAACTACATGTCAAAAAGCTTTGTGGTTCTCACAGAAAAACTAGTAGCACCTGAGAGAGAAAAATAAAATAAAATAAAGAGCGTTTTACTCTCTTTAACAATGGAAAACTATACAGTTCAACATTTATGTCTCATCAGAGGAGAGCCAGCTCCTCAGAAAATGAGATTGGATGGGAGAGTAGTCAAAATAGTAATAGGAGAGAGAGAAAATAAAGTTTATGATCTGGAGATCTTATTATTCCAATTCGAAATCAAAACAAAAGAAATTGATGCTTTTGGTCTAAAAGAATCAGAAGACTACTTTTTGACCTTCACTTCTCTCTGTTTACTGTGTGCTACCACTGAAATCATCTGACTCAGGAGGAGTCAAATGATGCAGCTGACACAATAAAACAGAACATTTGAAGGAGATCACCATGACCTTGGTTATGGTTTGTATGCATGAGACACGTGTGCTTGGATAGAGAGCCAAAAGGCGGTTTTGAATGATAGTTTTTTTTCTGATGAGGAACAGTAAAAGCCAGGTAACTGCAGAAAGTTTTGTTAAACCTTGTGGCTTCAAAGCGTTTACCAGCGACAGCAAAATATGTACTCTTTGAACTATTGTAACTCTTTGCCCATTTATACAATTATTGTAGTTTCAACAGTTTCTGCTATGGAGACAAACAGCTTTGTGCTGTCGCGCAACACTTTACATTTCTCCGCGACAAAATCAGCTAGTAGCATTGATTGCATAAATGTTTCACAACTGTGAGTGTTTGAACACAGTTCGAGTGTTTGAAGTGTTTCATATGAGCGCAAGGCTGCTTTTCTCTGCTTCAGAATCCACTTGAGTTACTTTCATTGTGCAAACAGTTGAAGAGTTATGGTAATTAAAAGAATGTCAACGTCTGGTGCTAAAGAGTTCATAAGGGTTTAAATCACCGCCCAAAAAAGGAAGACGAAAAAACCCTTGGAGAACAAAGTTCTGGCTCATCTCCTAAGCAATTAGTGCATCCAATTCAAAGGTATTTTTGAGTAAGCAAAAGGATCTCAATGTTTATACTCTGGTATTGCACTTAAAATGTGACATTATGTTAAAAACTATGAATACAGAATTGTCTGAATGGTGTCCAAGAGGAAAGGACCAAAAAAGTCACATAGCTAAGTAGCTCCAGTTGCTGCTAAAAAAAAAAAAAGTCAAAAAAAAAACAGAGGAAACAAACCTGAAAAGTGGCTTAATACTATGATTTATGTTGCAGTCGACTTTACGGCACAGCAATGCCAACATTTCAACACTAAAAATCAGAAGTGTGTTTGCTCCGAGATACAAAGCTTTAATGAGCCTGAACAAATCTAATCAACTTTAATGTGAATGATCTTTATGGAAGAAGGTTCCAGATTTAAAAAAAAAAGACCATAAAACGTAGTTGTGAAGCAGTTACTCCAGACAGCAGCTTTGGCAAAACGTGGAAACATGGACAGCACAAAAATGAGCATTTGGGTCTGTGGTGATAAGATATCACCCCCCCCCCCGCACACACACAAACACACGCACAGACACACACACTCACTCACTCACTCTAAGTGTTTAACTAGAAATATAAAAGCAGACAAGTCCAGCAAATTCCTTTCTGAAATATTAACGCAGCCTCAAGCTGATAAAAGTAAATGTCAGCTGCAAAAGGCTCACCCAGGCCTGAAACATTAACAGCGCTCATCAAGACATAATACAGCCATAGATTAGTGGTCTGTTCTCACCGAAATCAGAAAGCCATCTTAAATTATCAATGGATGTTGAGGATTTTCGTGGAGTGCTGGATCATTCATATGTATTATGGAATTGTGTATTCATATGTATTATGCATTATGGAACCTTAGCCGAACTGGAGCAGTAACTCAGGCTTTGTCTCTGGTTTATCTTAGAGCTGTTTGCATAAAAATGCTGTTTATTTATTCTATGATGTCTATGATTATATATATATATATACACACACACACACACACACACCCCACCCCCCGACGATATCATCGTCCATCCCGATGGTTTACTGCAAACATCAACTGCCAACTTAAGGGACATCGCCCAACCCTAGCGATGCGACTATCCATCTTGCCTGATTATCTTGTCAGCATATCCCACTAAATACATAACTAACACACACAGGAAATAAATATACCAAAATAAGGATTATTAAATGACAAAGAAGATCTTTATTCCAAAATTATTAGAAACTAATTATCAATCGACTTAACCGATGAATCCATTTATATTTCTACGATCCAACCAGATCAGTCTGTCTGAGGAAGGTTGTTAATCGAATCTTCCTGTACCATTATCGGTTTCGTAAAAAAGAAGCTTCTCCTGGGTTGGTTGTTGGCCCTCCGCAGGATGGTCAGATAGTGGGGCCACCTTAAAGGGTCTATGTTTGTCTGGAACCTTGCCAGGTGACCGGTCTGCCAAGGGTGGCCCTACCAGGAGCAAGTTCCAGATGATATCGCTCCCTGGGTCATCGGTTCACACAAGCCTCCTTGCCACGACAAGGCCAGACCCATGAGGAGGTACCAATTTACAGCAAAGAAGCAAAAAAGTATGGTCTCAAGGTGAACTGGACAAAAACCAAATTCGTGCAAGTTGGTGATGGCCCAGACCCACCCCCCCTCCGGCTCGGCAATTTTGTCATCGAGCCTATAAGGAGCTCTGCATACCTGCGATCCACAGTGACGGCTAACGGTGACCTAAAACCAGAGATCACCCGCAGAGGGCACTGGCAGTATCAGCTCTGCAGTCTCTCAAAAAACCACTGTGCCGTCAACAAAACATCACGTGTAAGACAAAGCTCCGGATCTACAACCTAGCTGTACTCTCCATTCTGCTTCATAGTTCGGAGACATGGCCTTTAAATAAAAGCTTAGCCGCCAGAATAGATGGCTTCGACAGCCGGGCTCTCAGGACTATTGAAAACATCAAGTGGCCCCAATGTGTCTCTAACCTGCCAGCTCCAAGCCTCCTGCCTTGCTGCGCAAAACCGCATCAGATGGTTCGGCCATGTTCTCCGTCTTCCCTCTTACCATCCGACGCAAGCCATGTTGAAGTTTAACCCAGGGGCTGCTGGCTGGAAACGACCTCAAGGCAAACCCCGTAATCGGTGGACAGGCGTCATTGCGGGAGATGTTAAACGTTATGAGGTTGCTATGAAGGATGCTGAGCTTCTGGCACAAGACCGGAAAATATGGAAGACCTTTGTTTCTTTGGTCGGCTCTACGCACCGGGAAGGGGCAAGGCCCCCCTGCAAGAGCCATAATGTCTTTATATATACACTTATATATGTATAAGTGGCTAAGTGGCGGCAGTGGCTCAGGCGGTTCGATCCCCGCTCCCCCCAGCCAACTGTCGTTGTGTCCTTGGGCAAGACACTTCACCCTCCTTGCCTCCAGTGTGGCTCCACTGCTGTGTGAATGTGCATGAATGATCCCGGTGATGGTCAGAGGGGCCGTAGGCGTGAACTGGCAGCCACGCCTCTGTCAGTCTGCCCCAGGTCAGCTGTGGCTACATCAGTAGCTTACCATCACCAAGTATGAATGAGGAGGGAATGAATAATGGACACACTGTAAGCGCTTTGAGCGTCTGGAAAAGCGCAGATAAATCTAATCCATTATTATTATTATTATTATTATATACTATTTGGATTGAGGAACGGTAGGTTTATTTTACTACTAAGTAAAAAACAACCAAGTACCATCACAGCAGACAATACACATTTGATGACAGCAAAAAATGATCAATCCATCATTACAGTCTAAAGTAAGGAAACACTTTGAATTTCGAAAAGTCATGTCCATACAATGTGGTAGAATGTTCTATTTTGATGTGGAAAAACAACAGTGGGCTGAACTTGATGAAACTAAAATCAGGGCTCCAGACTGCGACCAGTTGGTCGCATTTTGCGACCAAAATTTGAGAGTGTGCGACTAAATTTTACATCCAGTCGCACATGTGCGACCAGTAAATTTGCCTCCCCCACCCTCCGTATTTTTATACATTAAACATGGAAGGGGCACGTCAATGATCAATGAAATAATCTGAGACGCGAGCGCACACGCACGCAGGCAGACACACACTCGCGCACATACTCATGAAACGCGAGCACACACTCTCGCGTGATGCTCGTCTGTGAGGCGGCCACTGCGTGTGAGAAGAATAAGTGACTTATTCTTCTCACACGACTTATTATAAGTCACTGTGGATAAAATATGTGGTGGGGGCGGGGCCGAGAGATATTCACGCGCGCGTAAACATCTGTGGGAAGGAAACGGAGACAAATATAGTCACAACCTGATATGTGCGTCTGAGCTATGAGCAAGTGAACTATTGATTCGTTCTTCCGACCTGCGGCTAGTGTACAGCAGGGGTCTCAAACTCGCGGCCCGCGGGCTATTTGCGGCCCCCAAGATGATATTTTGCGGCCCCCGCCTTAAATGAAAATGTAATGTTACTGCAGCCCGCCAGTTTTTTTCATTGTCGTGCACGGAAATGACCAACCAATCACAGTGGGGTAAATGACTGTTGGGGGCGGGACAATGACAGGGCTTGAAAGCAGGACACCTGACAGCCCCCTCCCTCCCCACACCACATTAAGGAGTTCCTTACTTTCCTTTCTAGAACGTATCTATTCGCTCGTAATTTTCTAAATACATGCAGTCCGTGCTGAACTTTTCTCTGGGTCACACAGACCCGGAGGAAGGTTTAGGGTTTTGGTTACGGTTACGGCGGCGCATCAAACGGTTTATGCACGGCTGTTATGGCAGCACAGCGCTCCCGCGGGAGTCGGGTCAGCTGAGGAGAATAAATGTCCCCCACGTACGTGCGTGACAGCTAACGGGGCTTGAACTTTAAACATGTGCGGGCAAAAAAAACATTAGTTTTAGACACACTGAAAATACGTGGGGAAAATGCAACGATAGACGTGTTTGAGATGAACCAGCGGCTCGCCTGGATCGTTGGGGAGATCCGGCCGGGGGTGGGGGGGCTGTGAGAAGAATCTGCAGCAAGACTGAAGGACAACAGGAAGTTGGAGTTGTCCTAAACATTTAATTTAGTTTTAATATTCCTCTCCCCCTTAGTGTGATCTGTGTTATTATATATTTTACGATTATTTTAATGTTTTGTAATGTATGTAGCCTTTTTTAATGAATTGGTATTTTAAATTATTTTAATTAATCACTCAACTACAAAAACCATCAGGACACATGTCCCATAATACATTGTTTTGTAGTCTATAGGCAGCCTTCAGTCAGTTCAGTTTTCAGCTGTGTCCGGGTAGGTTTGCCCCTTTCTCCCACCCCTTTCTCGCAATATTTTTGTGATGATTGACAGTTGATGATGGAGCAAAAACAAAAATATACATCACACACCAGGTGATCTGCGCAGTGTTGAGTCCACCTGGGTGATCTCAAACATGCTTATTGTGCATCTTGGCTGCACCTATTTGGTGTCACAAAGATAAATTTCCATCCGTTTTCTTTACTATTTTTACTGTCATTTCAGCGATGGTGCTGTCAGTTTACCTGTTGTAGCATTTTCAAAAGTGAAGAATAAAATGTGACACTGAGTTAGAAACAGCACAGTGTAATTTCTGCATCTATTATTAAAGTATTTATTCGTAAAACAGTGGAAATTAGTAGATTTGGTTAGCATGTTGATTTGCGGTATGCGCCCCTAAATTTTCTGGTTGTGCCCCTAAAATTTTCAGTTAGGGGCAACTGTGTTCCTAGTGAAAAAAGTTAGTCTGGAGCCCTGCAGTGTGCCTTATAATCCAGAGAACACTATATATATGGATTCATTCTGGTTGGGCACACAGTCCGACACCCCCCCGTGTTACAAACAAGGTTGGGGGTTATTGTGAATACACGCCAACGCAGCTAATGCATAGATATGTCAAAATGTGTTTTTTTTTTTTTTTTACGCGTTAAAAACAACGCCTGGAGTTACCATAGTCAGTAACGTTTGTTTTAGTGTTATTGATCTGTTTTTTAACTGTAGGAAACAAGGTTGGGAGTTAATGGTACTGTGAATACCAACTCTTCTAACATGGCTAATATGTAGCATGTTACAAACAAGTTCTAGAGTTAATATTAGGGCTGCAGCTATCGATTCTTTTTGTAATCGATTAATCTAGCACTTAATCGATCGATTAATCGAGTAATCGGATAAAACGATTTGTGTGTGTTTTTGAACAACCAAAACAAATAATGCATAACAAAAATGATGTGGCTGTAAAATGAACAAGCATTTGATTTTAAAGATCCGGTCTGATGAAGATGTTACTTTTGGTGTTTTTAAGTTGGTCTTGAGAAGTGGCGGAGCTAGGACATTCTGTATGGGGGGGGGGGGGGGGGGACAGAAGACTTTGAAAGGGTGGCACAACACCAAAGTGGAAGGCCATTAAAAATAAAAAAATCAGAAAAACATATTTGATCATTGTCATTGTTTATATTTCGTGTAAAAATAATGCTTTTGTTATTTTTGCAATGCTTAAAGAAGCCTCGCGGTCCGCCGAAAGGCGAGCTACCGCCTGTCCCAGCCCCTGCCTCTCGGCGCCCCCTCGATGCTCTTAGCCGAGTGTCCCGCAGGGTCTGAAACGTTTACTTTGAAAAAATTAGAGTGTTCAAAGCAGGCCCGGTCACCTGAATACCGCAGCTAGGGGCTCTCGCCGCCCGCCAAGGCGGCCCGCACTGGTCGCCGCGGAGGGGGCGCGGAGCGGCTGACACCGCCCCTTGCTCGCTGCCGGTGGCATGCACGGGTCCCGCGCCTAAGGCGCCGGGGTTCCTGCGGGTGGGCAGATGTCTTCTGTTCAGATGCTGAATCATGGAAGATGTGCTGTTGTGGTATGCCAGCTCTATTTTGCAGTAAAGACACTGCACCTTGTTCTCTTCTTTATCAAGTGTGTAATGATCCCACACTTTAGACAATTTCTGCCGTTTATTTTATTTAGATCTATTCTCCGCCACCGCGCCAACTAAATTCAAAAGGTCTGTGTGAATAAACGGTCCGTGTGACACAATCAAATCCCTGCGCCGCGCGTATAGTGCGCGTCATAGGAATTTAACGAGGCTTCGAGGCAGAGTTTTTGCCTCAAGGAATTTTTGTAATCGAGTAACTCGAGGAATCGTTTCAGCCCTAGTTAATATGAACGCAGTAAATAAAGTCTGATTAACTGACTCCTATCTGACTTTTGACTTGCTTAATGCACCTTATAGTTTGATACGGCCTATATATAAGTTAAAACTATACCATTGATGGTATGCCTTACATTTTGCTGCGCCCTATAGTGCAAAAAATATGGTAAATTGAGCTTTGGATTTGCAGTGAAAAAAGAAAACCTTAGTTTTACTTGAAATATAGCCATTTACTTATTTTTTTCAAACAAAAAAGTCTCAAAGCATCTGCAGAATCAAGCATTTCAACCATTTATCATTCAAAGGACAATGATTATTTTAACATCGTCCCTTCTGGGACCGCCGGAACCTAACTCAGCAGAGAGAACATGCAAACTCCACACAGCAAGCTCCCCCATTGATAGTTTAGCTTCAGGTCCCCCAGCCAGGACTTGAGCCAGGGCTTTTTTGCTGAAAGCCAAAGCTCTAACCACTGTGCCACGGTGTAGCATTGCCACCTTTAGCAATTAAAAACTAGAATGTGACCTGACAGACTTCAAAATAAACAGGAGGAAAAATTTCCTACCTGCAAACTTTTTTTTTTCCTTTTAGAAACACGAAAATCCATGATAAATTCATGAAAGAATAAAAACATGCGATCAAGGCTTGAAGTGAAAGACTGCAGGGGAGGATGACTTCAAACAGTAAATACATGATCACAGTCAGGTTTTCGTGACTCTGATCACTTCATGCTGAAATGACCGCACAAAGGCTGTTCAGTATGCTTGACCACAATCCCTTGCTACACGTGCTTCAGTGGTCAGCAGTAAACTCCAGCTTGGAAACGAAGCTTGGTGAGATCCTTTATTCTAATATTTTAGTAAAGAGTCATTGGAACTTAGAAGCCAAATCACATCAAAACTTTGAAACTTTTGATGAAGTTCTCAAAGCTCAGGTCTTCATACTCCGGTGTGGCCTTCTGAGCTCTCTCATTTTGTATGCGTGTTAGAAGTTTTTAGACAATAAAATGCTACTCCACCTTTACTTCGCCCTGGACATCTCCAAGACTGTGCTGCTTTCCATTTTAATTTGGTTTCAATTACTTACTTGGCAGTTCATTTTATTTTAGCGACAAAGTTCAAGGCGCTCTTGTGAAAAAGGGAAATGAAGCTTTCGTGTTTGAGAGGAGGGTTTATTCCGCACAACAGCACGGATAAGTGATGCTTCAACTGAGCTGCCATGGGGCTTCGGTCACACGTCGCTGATGGAAAAGAAATTTGGACTTGATTGTACTGTATTCGTTTAATATTGAGTGGAGTCTCATTTTTCTGCCAAAAAGAAATGCATACAAGCTCAACGTTGTGACCCACATAAGCACCTATGACTGTAATTATAAGGAGTTTGATGAAGTGCAGATTAAGACAGCCACTGTTTGTGATTTCATTTCATGTTTCAGAGACTCTTCATCAGGAAATGTCCTTTCAGGCACCATCATAGATCAAAATGGTTAAGCTAACTCCATGATGAAGCTAAAAAGAGTCTTCATCATTATCAATGAGAAAATCATAGCTGCAGTAAAAAAACACAACATCTACTGCAGTTAAAACATTCACATGAACGCTGTGACTGGATTTCTACCCTCTGAGGTGTTTGGACTGAGAACAGCATCCACCGCATTCAGACCAGCATTTCACAGACCAGACAAAAGAAGCTACTTTAGGTCCAAACCACAGTCAAAGGGAAGTTGAAGAGCACATTAACCCTCATCAGTGGCTGCACTCTGTCCCAGATCAGAGAAAAACTAAGAAGCATTGGAAAGAATGAATGTAATGATGACAAAAGGCTTCTTTTCATCCCCTTCGGTCATTTTTTCTTTGGCAACGGCACATTTTTAACTTTCAATGAAGTTCACCTTTCCCTGAGGATGTAACAGACATTGCGTCCTGATCTCAACAAACAGCCACAACTATAGATGTACATTCATCTTTTAGTATATAGAAATGGAAATAGAATGCCTTTATTGATAGAATTACCTTTATATCAGCATTTAAATGTTTTCCTGGTTTAGTTCTGAGAACTAAGACGTCCTGCTTTCAAGTGACAACAGAAAAGGGGGTTTTGCATTGAAGCAGTACGCTACATCTAGTAATATTGCTTGATTATAACTATAAGCTGGAAATATTATCTTTTATTTGAAGCTTTCAGAAAAAGTCTGTATTCAGTTACCAGGGATACCAATGTGATTTCAATCACAAAAAGGCTGTAGTCTCTGTAGATAAAGTTAACAGTGCATGTAGGGGTTTACAGATGGAAATCAGATAAGTCACATGAAAATAAGACCTTTCCCCCCCCCATGATCCAATGCAAATAGACACAAAGTGAGGTTATCTTCATGTCATGACACTGGTTACTGTTACCATTTATTTCTCCATCTGAATAGTTGCAGGTGTCAGATCATGTTGAACACAAACAGAAAGTCAATCTGAAGAAGCCCCATGATAGAAAGGCAACTTTTCAATTCCTGTATTAAAAAAAAAAACATGCAAAGGTTTCCTCAAGTGCAAGGAAATGTTTCAACTACAAAGCTATAACATAGACTAAGGTGCATGGCAGGTTATTATGAGCTTTAGCCACAATTTATCTTGTTAATCGGCTTTATTGCTGCTATTTATTGCTACTATGTTTGGTGAAAACAAACCCTGAGCTACAGCTTTAATTGTTGCCTGATTTCTTTTTAAATTTGAGTTATGCTTTCTCAAGGCTTTTCTTTTCTCAAACACTAGCATGTTTGGGAGTGCTAACATCATTCAGACCAATTTCTCACCAATCTTTTAACATAACTTTAATTATGCTCCAAAGAAACTAGTCTACATGGGAGGCAAGCCTCTTAACCTAAAAGGGCTTTATCCAATTGGTCAAATGCACAAAGGGATTTATGTGAGTCGATGGATAACCGTTCATTGCGATTTTTGCCGTCTTTTGCGACATGCATATTACACAGCTTGATATTGCGATAATCATAAATTTGCGATTTCCTGCAGACCTAATGTGTTTTACTGATATTCAATGATTACATAACGGTTACGGTTTCCTGAAATTATGAATAAAGGTTTTCTGAAGATAATCAATCATTACTGGGAAATGGATTTTGTAACTTGAAAATAATCGTATCTGATCAGAACCGGATTACAAATAGGGTTGTGCCGATGGACGATATCATCGTCCATCGTGATGGGTGACTGACATCCCGATGGAGAGACCACCATCGTGATGCCACGCCCCCGCCACGTTGCGAGTCAACACCATAAGCCGTGGTTACATGTACAAAATATCTTGATGGGATCAATAGTCGGATAAGAATCCAAGCGTGTACCAGAAAAATGTTTTCAGAATATAAAAACGTTCACTAAGGTCACGCTTTCTGTCGGAATAAATCATTCGCACATGCGCAGTAGGGTTTGACAAACCGGAAAGGGAAATATAAATTCCGCCGAGCCGCTTTTTTTCCCCAAACTTTATTGAATGTAACAATTCAATACAAAACAATGTTAAACAGCGCCGAGCGGCTATATATATTGACATGTCAGCTCGGTAAAATACGAGATGATCTTCTAAACGTGCTTTTAATAATGTTACGGTTATTATGAAACACCTGTTCGCTCATCATTTGAATTTTAATCCGTGTGGTCAGTGCTTTTTCTGAACGGAGCCAGGATTAGCAGTATGCTAACACGGGCTAACAACATTAGCTTTGGGTGGCGCTGCATGCTGTGAATAACATCAGCCTTTATTTAGTCGGGACACGACTGGAAACACAAATCCACGTGATTGTTTGAATGTTTTCTAAAGACTGAGCCACATTTCTGCTTTGAAGCTCAAACCGCTGTGTGTTTGCTGACGATCCGAGCTGTGCTCAGACACACACTTTTAGACCCGGTTCTGAGTTCGGTAGCTTGTACCCCTAGAGCTGCGGGACGGATCCCAGTCTTAAATCTCCCACACATACCGCTCATGTACCCCCCCCCCTTCCCGTCAAACACAAAGCTGTAAATCCGCACTCCGCTGTCCACTTCGCTAGTTAAGTGCGGGAGCGGACTACTTCTATTTTGTTTGTTACTTTTTTTGTTAAAGTCACTTCCCTCAGTTTATACTGGATCATCGCGGATTAGTCATTAGTTGGGAAATAAAATGAAAAAAGCAAAATAACGAATAGCAGTTATATAAGAACGAAAAATGTAACATCGTCAACGGCCAATTTAAGGGACATCGCCCAACCCTAATTACAAAAACTATGTAAAACTATAAAATGAATTGACTCAGTATGGGTGGGATTATATAAACTTGCTTCTTCACATTCCTTTTCAAGAAATAAATCAAGCTCTAGTTGACTTTAGTTAGTGGTCACTATATTTAATTAAGCAAATGTGATTTAAGTGTCTTTTTGTTTGTTTTCTTTTCTGTTTATCCGTGCATTTCATAAAATCTGTCATGCTATTGATAAAACTACATTCTTTATTGCTTTGACTACGACGCTTGAAAACAATCAAAACAAATCAAACCTAGAGGTGTAAGCTGACAGGTAATCAATGCAGTGCAAATTGTTTGAATATGCAGAAATATTGAAATTTACATGGGTTGTGTCTCTTTCCCTCTCGCATGATTTGATACGCATCTCTATACAAGGTCCACCAATTGATAAAATATTCAACTAATTTTGTAGTAACACAATTCAGTCAAAACTTTTACCTAAATGGATACTATGATATATTATTCAGTAGGCATTTAAAACTCTTTGAACATGCCTTTAAACAGAGAAACTCAACGTCTTTGACAAAAAATCTTTATATATTCAAACCTAGCATTTGGGGTATTTTAGACTTTGGGTACTTTGTTCTTTGTAGTTACTAAAAGTGTGTCATTAATTTTTTCAGGCATTGTTTGCAATGCTGTAAAAAAAGTATCATCATATGTTAAGTGCATAAAACATACATTCCTCACTGTGGTTCACCTTGGGCCAATTGTAACTGACCCAACTTTGTAGAAGCAAGCTTGTGATTTGACGTCTTTTTGTTTGTGTCACATTTATATAAAATGACAAAATGATCAAAGCAGAGCTTTGAGTGATTTCAGACTATGGGTCAAAGGGAAATACTAAACTTCTACATGTATCGGAATTCCAATTATTCATTAAATAGTTGATTTAATTACATGATACGGACCAAAAATGATTTTAACATCCTGTCAGTAAGTTACATTAAATGGTTCAATAGTCACACTCAGCAGGGTTAAGCTTTTCTGAGAGAATGTAAACTATTATTACTTTTATCCTCCTTTCACCTTACACAGTGACAAAAAGCCAATTTAGAGGAAAGCAGTATTTGATTATTTTTCTGTTTCAAGCTGAAACAAACATCAGGAGGTGGAAAACAATCAGATTGTTGGCATTTCTGCAGTCCTGAATATGCTTTCCAAGAATACAGTGTCAACTGTACAATTGTGTATTACCACGCTGGAGCCTTATGTTATATAAAAAAAAATGTTCTGCCTTTCTGTCAAAGTGACAGCAGCTAATGAGACCTTCCAGATATGTTTGCTACCTCAGAGTTAGTCTCTTTTTACCTCTGAATACTCAGTTGTGTTTGCACAGTTTTTTATGCCATAACTATTCCAAAAAAGAAAAAAAATGCAGAGTAGTCGCAGATACAAAAAAAAACCTAATTAGATCAAAATATACCCACCTTTCACAAAAACACGGGCTGAATCAGAATTCTTCGCCTACCCCAACAGCTTCTCCCTACCCCTCTAAATGTAGTCCTACCCCTTCTCCGTCACACTGTGCTGCAGAGAAGTGCTTTCTTCATGTAGGTGTGTTCTGAAGCACAGAAGTTTACATTAAAATATCAGTAATGACTTTTTGTTTTAGTATGATCTTTTTAAAGTTGTAAAACCGATATTTTTGTGCATTTCCAAGCGCTAGCAGCTTCACGCTAAGGTAGCTGACCGGCAACTATTGAGGGCGTGGGAGTAACGTCCAGATTTAAAGACACTAATTTTCCATAACTCTTATCAAATTAGGAGTGAGCTTGTTGGATCGCCACAACCCTTCAAGACGGGCTCAAGAAAATCTGTGACACTTTGAATGTCTGATGTGAGAACACATACTTTTGAGGCACCTGATTGGCCAGTTCATAGTTCATAAATAACTTGCACTGAAAAAAAAGGGGGGGTAGTATTCGCAAAAACAGGTTAAAAACAGGTAACAGAGCAAATAGAAGGACTGAGGAATAGCTGTCTATTTCTCAATTAAAATGAAAGTGAGCATACAGTACAGCAAGTGAACGCCACGCAGCAGCAGAGCAGACCGACTAAACTTAATTGAACAGGTGAGTTGAATGTTTATTGATAATGTTACAAATGTTTGGAAGCTCATTTTTTTTATTAACGATTTATTAATGTTTTATTTATTGATCGGTGGCTTGCAGGATCTCTGCAGCCCAATGATGAAGACATTGGTGTCCCTGCAGCTGTCCACTTCAATCCTTTTTTTCCTCCATGAAACCAAGGTCTCCAAGTCTGTGTGAGGTTTCCATCTGAGGAGGAGCACATTTTGGCATTTTCAACGTTCTTCTGCTAATATAACAGACTATTTTCATTCATTTTTGTCGTTTTATTTTGTAACGGGACGTTTTATCTGGAGGAGGGGGCGTAGGTAACTGTTTACACATTGATGTTCTGTGCATGACAGGTTCATGACGTAATGAGACGAATGGACTTCTGGGTATGTGAATAAAAAGGAAAATAAAGTAGCGGCCCTTTATACCCAAACGTGTGTCTGAGCTCCTTAATATACATATGAAACTCCACTTTACCGAATCCCGGAAAGCCGGCTACACTGACAATAATCTGATTTTGAGTCGCAAAAGGTTCAGAATTTCTTTGTTTTTGAAACCTATTCGTAAATAAAGCTTAACAAAATACTCCACATCTTTCATCTTCAAGGTAGGCTCCGATAAACAAACAACTTTGGTGTTTTTTCCTCGTTTATCTATGACTTTTTTCTCATAAATTTACGAGATTTTTTCTCATAAATTTACGATTTTTTTTCTTGTCTTGACTTAAAAGTCGCAATTAAAAAAAAAAATTTGTAAACTGGCACTAAAACTCCGTCATATGATAAAACTGAACAGCGTTTATCAATCACTGGACAAGACTGACAGACACTGTGAGATGACCGTATGACTGTAGCAGAGCTTAATAACACAAAGTAGTTAATAAAGTCTGACTGCATTTTTGAAACAGAACCTTAAAGATTTGCTTCTCGGATACACATCATGAAGGAGTAGGGGGGGCCAAGTGTGCTCTTCGTCATCTAAAAAAACTATTAAAATTATTTGCCAGAGCACATTACTGATATGTCAATATACTGTAACCCTATTATTTGAGAAAATACACATTTTTAAAATTGATCAAATTAAAAGGACCTAGAAGAGTATCGTCTGTGAACTTCAAATGTCTATTTATTAAAATTCTGATTATAAGAAAGTACATAAAGTATCAATAATGCCCTTTTAGGTGTGGGAAAACAGAAACAAAGACTCACGAAAAAGCACAGTACTGCACAGGCAACACACAAACATACAGTGACAAAGTACTCACACCCAAACAGCGCATGAAGTGCTTACAGGCACTGCAGTACTTTTTTCATTAAGTTTGCAGCTCTTTTGAATCTGTGCAGGTTGGCACATTATCAAAAATCACACATCAAGCAATGCAAATGTTTGCCTCCTTGTGGGGCTTAATAGGACCATAATGATCCATCATCAAGACAACAAAGAACTTCCATTAGAGCTCGAAAAGAACCCTTTGTTGAATTAAACAATCCACCCACCAAAAAAAGGGGTAAAATAACAAAGACTTGAAATGGGAAACGGAGTAATGCACAAACTCAATGGTCTACCAGGAGTCTCATTTGCCAAAGCCCAAGATTAATTAAGACGTACAATAACTGCTAAGAGGTTTCATTTATTCAACAGCCGACAAGATAAAAAAAAAAAGTCTTTACTTTGTTTAGTGACTTGTTGGACTTGAAAATGTCTTTGGCAAATCACAGATAAGAAACAAAAACATTTCTTAAAAGAGGTTTCAGCTCAGCTTGGATTCCACAGATAAAGGCTCAAACAGGCACAGTACATGAAAAAGTTATTGCCCTGTCCAACAGTGAAATGTACTGGAGTCCCCTTTACCAGGAAGGTGACAGCACACACCCTCAAGTAGAAGGAAAACCTGTTCTGGTGACAGTGAAGTATGGGTGCATGGGCCAAAAGTAACAACACTATCAGTCAGTGTGTGATCCTGAAGTGATCGCCGACGCGTCTGCAGGATGTTCTGAGGGCCAGCTGAGTCTGGATGCTGTCAGAACTGCGGATTTCCTCAACCATCTTCCTAATGCACCACAATGCAGATGATTTCTCAGATAAGGGAGATCATCTGAGTCAGTGAGGAATACTGCAGTGAAAACTGCATGACAACACAAACAAAAACAGCCCAACTTCTATCACCATTTAAAGACCCACTACAATGAAAATGGTGTTTTGGGTGTTTCTAACAAGTCTTTGTAGTTTTTTTCAGATGGTGGAGGACATTTATTACGAATATGAAGATTAAAATAGCATTTCTGAGGATTAATTTATTGAAATTGTAAATCAGGAGCAGTTAAAAAAATGCAGTTTGGAAAAGATTGTAGTTGTCACTTTGCAAATACAATGGGCGAGCCACAAGCTCCATGTTCCACTCCATTCTGATGTTTTCCTAGTCCGAGCTGACATCTGGTTCAAAACTGTACGGCTGGATAGCTTCAATATTGCTCGCCATTTTTTGCAACAGTAATTGCAGATAGGAGGTGTGAGGCGCTGTAAGCTAGCGTGGCGATACTGATTCATGTAAGCTAGCGTGTCAATGCTTATCTGATTCATGTCGACCGCATAAACGGTCAAGGAATTCCGACAGGTCAAGGAGCTTGTGTTATTCTGCTGTCGCTGGGGACATCTTCAGTCCTAAAGCGTCAAAGCAAAATTGTGTCATTTTAAAATTTAAGAGATGATGCAAATAAAAACTATGTTTTACTGTGAAAACAGCCCACATTAGTAAGAAACTTGAAGTCATCAGTTGCCCTCCACAGACAGGTCGTCTACAGTCCTTTAACTTCAAACTTCTAAACAACATTTCCAGCTGTAATCACAGGGGCATCAAGCTGCTTGCAGATGGTCTCCTAGCCTGCTTTGTCTATGGTATTCTTTCAAATCTCCTCCGAGAACATTTTCCTGGTCCTCCTTTGTGTGAATATGACCACAGGAAGAGGAACTCTGTTCCTCTTCCTGTGGTCATATTCAGTGTGATGTTTTCAAATGTTTCAGTGTGCAGTCAGAGTGACTGAGCTTAAAGACATCAGTGCTGCTAATGTATCTTAGTTTAACATGTCTCTAGATTGTTGTATTTATTATTATTACTCAAGACAATTAAAAATCAGGGTCTGATTTTGAATGAAAACCATGAGTATTTCAATGTTTTAACAAAGGGATCAGCTGTCTAATAGCAAATAGCACAATACCACAGACTATTCTGTAGACATACTGAGACCAAACAGTCCCTTTCAAAGCTATGTTTCAAAAACTGGCAGAAACGCTGCATCAGGCGATGTGTTAAGAACAACAATCATCTGTTAGCCAGGCGGATAACAAGGCATGGAAGGATGTCTGGCTCTGCTCAGCAGGTCACTAACTGTGCTCAACACCTGCACTAACTGATTTCCTGGCTGTGGTGCTGTCGCAGGTAACTGAAAGCTGGTATGTGACAGAGTTAAATGAACTGGTACCTGCAGCACTCTGCCTCTTATTACAAGCCCTTCTGATGCTCCTTCAAAGATAATTATGGAGGTTCTGTAAACAGGGAGGTTGTCTCCACACAAAAAAGCATCATTATTCCATTTTTAGAGGCTCTACTTCCTATTTTTATGAAGAGTGAGGATAAACATAATAAAATCCACAAGAATTTGAATTAAATGCTTTGTTGATTAAAAAAAATGTATAATTTAAACATAATCTGCAAAAAAAATTTGTGGTTCTGTTTTACTGTCCATTTACTTAAGATCATTTGGACAATAATGAAAAAATTGTCTTAATCCCATGCCTTCATCAGGAAAGACAATAAACTCGTTTTTACTTAGTGTTAAACATCAAAACTTTTTATGACAATAGTCAAAATAATAAAATAACTTATTCTATATTCAATGAATATATTATCAAAGCCCTCATTTACAATGCTGGTTCATGGTATGTGGTAGAAAAATACTGTATCAGAGATCCCACAATGCAGTGAAGCTCAGAAGAAGCAACAAGATCAACATACTAAGGTTAGCAATGCAGAGTTCAGCTTTCAGATTCCATTCGTCTGACTTTACATCAAGCCATTAAAAACACAAGAAACAGAGCAACTCAGTCGATTGAAAGACTAGCTATGCAGCCAGCACACAAACAAACATCAGACATATGCAGCGTGTCTGACTGTGACACGCCATGCCAGAAAGACACAAACATTCCAGCTAAGCTTCTCCATCATGTTTGGATGGAGAAACAAACTGACACTTCTGGCATCAATTCCCACCTCTTAGATAAATCACACACACATATCTACATTTGTAAGCATCAGAAAAATGTATTCTACTTTATCAGCTTTCCTAATTGTTGTGCAAAATCAACTTCAGTAAATACATGTTTGCTGATGTCCATAACATTACTTTTTATTATTTTCCTTTAGTTGCTGTAGAGTCTAGTCTGCTAGTGCTTAGCGAATGTAACTGCAAGCTTTTAAAAAAAAGAATAAGTTCAAAACCAAACCAAAAAAATGCATTAAGTAGAAGCTCAACTGAATTAAGTGAAATATTATTCAATCCATGTGTTTATTTTTAATTTACTCCATTAGTCATATTTATTTTGGCAGAATCCATATTGGCCTATGTGTTTTGAAACATTTCTGTTTGATTGATGTTTCTATAAACATCATTAATCAAGAAGGAAAGAAAAAGCCTCTGGATTTAGCTTTTTATTCCAGCTTGATCCAAACTGTTCCCACATAATCCAGACTGACAGTTTGTCATTTTTATTTCATTCATTGCATTTCATATTTTTGTTTATTCTATTTCTACAATAATCTTAGAGTTTGAATGAAAAGGTGTTTATGTTTTTTTAACAAATATTGTATCCCTTTCAGCAAAAAGCTGAGGAGCAAAGTGTCTGTTGCTCTTCAGGTAGAGCTTCTAGATGTTTTCCAACAAAGCTTCAAAAATTAATATGAAGCAACACATTTTAAAAATGTAATTAACATTTTAAAAATTCCATCAGCACATTGTGATGACAATGCTGTCTTTTTGAACTCATCTGATTGCTAATAAGACATTTATCGTTCTTGTGGGGTTGTTATGACTTTGGCTGGTCATCAGATGTTCCCATTCTTTGTCGTTTGCTTTTTTTTGTTTTTTTTGTTGCTAATCCTCACTTTTAAATGTAGAACTAGTCTGGCTGTGCGAGAAGACGCTGTCAGTTTTTGCACTGAAGCCATCTATAAGCTAAAAGCAACATTAAATACTACTTTACTTGATTTTGATGCAAATGAAAGGAACCTGTGGAAAAGAAAATATCAGAAAAGCCAGGACAAGAACCTTACAATAATTCATATTTCTAGTATTTTACAATAGGCGGGCAATTGCTTTGTCTTAACAAATTATGTCAGGGACACTTTATGGCTTCTACTTTGTTGAATATTTGTTAAATAAGATTGTTTTAGCATATTTAAGGTTACCATTTATCATCATTGTCGCCGTCTGAGAATTTTCGCTCAACTGTCAGTTGTGACCAAGTATGACATCAAAAAGGAAAAAACAGACTATGTTACAATATAAAAGCCGATACAAAAAAAGAATTTGCATACAAACTACTACTATGCGACTATTGGCACGTAACTTCTAAAACATTCTAGTTCAGACTTATTTTGAATGCTGAAAAAAAACATGGCTTAATATAGCCGCACTTAAAATATTCACTGTGCCACTTGGTAACCATTCCTGTTGCTACAATTACCCCTTAAAATGTGTGCGACCCACAACAAAATTTAGCAATTTTAAAATATTTGCAGACAATGCAGCAATGTGCTTCTCTGTGCCACTTATTACATGCAGCAAACATGAATTCCCATCAGGGGGGTATTCCAGAAAGCAGGTTATGCTAGCTCTCACGGTAAGTTTGAGGCTAAGGAAGTTGATAACCTCAGTTTTCGGTTCCAGAAATGGAGGTATGTTTCAGGGTAGGTCAAGTTGCCATGGCAACTCATGCTCTGAACATAACCTGGTCGGGAGCAGGTTTAGTTGAAGCTTAGTTTGTTTACAGAGAGGTGAAGCAGCATGGCGTGTCCATTTGAAGATGATTTAGTGGATGAAGAAGCTCAGATAATACTTTTTCTACCGTGAGAGGGTGATAAGACCACATATGGATGCTGGAAAAATATTTTTTTTTACTTTGATCTAACTTTATTATTTGTTTCAGTTAAAATAAATAATTTTTTTGTAAGTCGGTTTACAATTTACACGTAGTTTTCAGACAGTTATTTTACTTTCATTCAAAGTAATTCAATTAAGAAGGTGTAACTTTGGTGCTGCTGTTAGAGCGGCACCGCAAAGGATTGTGGGATATCATTCCCTTTGCCTGTCTGGACGGATTTGGGTTTAGGTGTGGGTTTTTGACCAAATGTGTTTAGTTGTTTAGCTGTTTTACTGTGTTTTGCCATGCTTCGCCGAGTTATTTTGGCGTACTGAGCTTGCGTCTCTGCACCATGAGTGAGAGTGAAGGAAAGGATGGTTAGTTTATATAGCACCCCTGCTGTTGCGTATTGTAATTACTATCAAGGTTAATTCTTCAGCGACTTTTTTTGCACTCCGTGCATTATTCCCCCCGTCTTTTTTATTGTTATAAAAATGAGTATATCTGCCGGCTCAAACTTAGGCATTTGAGAGTTCAAGAAATGTAATTAATTAAGATGGAAAAAAATATTAATTGAATTGGAGTAATATGGCATTTAGTTAGATAAATACGTAAATTTGAGTTGCATAAACAATTATTGAGTTTTATAGACGTAAGAAATTAGGATGAATAATTTTAACTCAATTTTTTGTTACCAATAGAAGTAATTCATTTAAGTTGGCAATATTGGATAAGTTATATATGTATGTGCGTCACAAGGAAAATGGAAATAAGATCAGAAACTCGTGCAGTTACTTTGTCTGCTCTTTTTCTACACGCAGAAACTCTTTTTTTGATGATGCAGCCGTGTTACTTTTTTGATGGACGTAAAATTTTCATACGCCGTCATTAAAACCTCAGACTCCGTCTCACAGAAGTACAGCGTTTTCTTTTTTTTCACCACGCGTTTCCATGGTGACTCCAGAAATCGGCGATCCATTGAGAATGTCTTTATGTACCTGGCGTGCACGCCCATTAACCCAGGGTTACCAAGTCGAGCGTAATTACGCCAACTCATATCCGGTCTTTTGGAACGGACATACCCAGAGTAAGCAAGTTCAGGCGGATTTCAGCCAGAGTTCAGGCTTAAAGTCAGGCTAGTTTAAACATGCTTCCTGGAATACCCCCCAGTTCTTGTGTTTGGTCGCATGTAAATACATGTGAACAACATCAGCCTAAGAAAAATAGCTATCAAATACAAATTGTCTTCTTGTGTTATTTATTTATATGCAACGTTTGTGTATTCGCTTAATGTCATTTCACCATACATGCATACACACACACAAGGTATTAACCTCAAAATACCACATAAATATTTGTCAACAGTGATGGAAAAGGGTTTGGGCCCCCCTAGTGTTGCAAGAATAGTACCGCCCCTAGCAGCTTTCTGCTATAGACACTGCTGTTCTGCAGCTTTTTTCCACCAGCCTGATGAGGAATTCATGGTGTTTGATAGCGTGCACCGCTCATTACAAAGCACTGTTACAACTAGTGGTCGCCAAACCAGCCCACTCCAAATCCCCCATTCCACATCCTTAGTGGTCTGAGGGAAAGCAGAAGCAGTTCTACAAACTTCTTCCTTAAATGAGTGATTTGAGAGCAATGCTGACACATGGAATCACATTTTCCACGGAGGGAAATGGGATATTTTTGGAGGAAAATGCCATAGACTACAAACCCCCGATTCTAACTAGCAGATTTGCGGGTTTCTACTGACAACAGCCTCCATGATCCACAGGCGACAGATTCACAAGAGCAAGACGTGTTGACACGTAGGTTTTTATAGAAATTGCCTCAAACTAACAAGTTCTTTTTTTTACAAAAATACTACGCCGCTATGTAGAAAGGTTATTAACAAATACCCTCTAAAATCATGTGAAAGGCTGACTCAACGGAGATACTCAGCAAAAAAAAGGGAACAGCCAGAAAAAACTCGACATCTTTTCGAATCCACCTTGCGCGCAGACACTTGCGCAACAAAGTTTCCCTTAGACTAGACTGCATCAAATTCAAAGGCAGAAACTAAGAGCCATGCCTCAACTTCTGACCTAAATACAACTTCCAAAAGAACACAAAACAACTCCACTTCTTCGCTCCAATTCCTGCACACTTTCGCCCAAAGCTTCAGCAGGTTAACAAAAGCAATCTTTCCCCTACTTAACTCCACAAAAAACTCCACAGACTGAGGAGCGTGAAAATAAATACCAGCAGAACGCAACACGAAGAGTCTTTTCCACCTGCACTTACTTAAAAACTCGAACACAAAGCGGTCCGAACTGTAAAGTCCTCCCGCAAGTCCTCCCGCAAGCTCCAGAAGCGGTGGTCTCTTTGCTTCTCCTTCTCCTTCTCCTTCTCCTCCTCCTCGCCTCCACAGCTGCTGGATCAGTCCGCTGACGTCACCGGGCTCCGAGTCTCGAACGGCTCCGTTCTTTGCTGGAATAATAGGTGGAAGGCGAGGGGGAGCACACGATCATGGGCTATCGATTCAAAACAATAGCCATGAAAAAATAGAAATAAAATTCTGAAAGAAAGAAAAAATCTAAATTTAGATACATCTTCCGTTGATTTAAGCAAACATGACGGGGACTTCCTTGAGCTGATTAACTCGTGCATTGCAGCTGTGTGTGTGTCTCTCGTCATACTCATCAGCAGAGAAGTTAGCAAGCTAGCAAAAAAAAAAAAGAAAAGGCCTAAAGCCACTGTCAGATTTTAAATAGAAATGCTGTTGACAGCTAAAGAAAGAGCTAAATAAAACTAATTCTGGACTTCTTTTTTTAATGGAGCTTTGGACATGCATTTACATAGGAACAAGACAAATTGTCCCCTTAAATTATGAAAGTGTATTGTTTTCATGTAAAAAAAAGAAAGGATGTTTTGTTCTAATATTTTGTGTTTTCCATTTTTTTTTGCATTTTTGTGCAATTTTCTTTTTCCAATTTTGATGCTAATTTGTTTTTTAGAAATGATAAAAGCAAAGAACTATCATGGCAAGCACATAAACAAAACGTACACAACACATTATGGCTTTTCAACTTATACTTTTTTTATATTAGTACCCATACAGTTCGTAATCTTTTGAGTTTGTTAGTGGCTAAAAAAACGCTCAAAAAATGTGCAAAAAAATGTGCATGAAAATAGGATATGCCTCCATGTCAAATAATTTGGCTATGAATTAGTATTTTGTGCATTCAAATTAGCATTTTGTGGCCACAATTTATTGTTTTGTGTGCACAAGTTAGTAGTTTGTGACCACAAATTAGTAGTAGGAATTGAAGATACTAAAATACTTATCAGTGCGCACAAAATTTGAGCTGTCCTCTTCCTCAATTTGTTCTCTTTGATATCCCGCCATTAAGATTTTTTATTATAAACATGTGCATGGGATACAAAGTAACTGAACATAGTTTAAAATGTTATTAATAACTTTTATTTAAAAATATAGCTGATTCATATTTATTCACTTTTTATTTTTTTAAGGGTCGATCCAGCAAAAGAAAAAAGTTAAACATTATTTTCCACAACTACAAACTTTCTTAAAGATCTCTAACTTGGCACACTTCTGAAATTGATATTTTTGAAATCATTATGTTGTCTTTGCTCCATTAAATCCCATGTTCTACAGCACAGGAGACTAAAAAATAATGCCTTTAACGCAGCAAGCAGAGTTTCAAATGACTTGCTCTCCTCTAACGTTAAAAACACAGCTCATATCACAGGATCACCTCAGTTACCAGCACTCCGTTTATCATCTCTCCCTCCCTGACCATGCAGGGAGCCTTCTGATGACATTGGCAGATACAGTTTGTGCCTCCATGTTTCAGTTGAGGACAGACTCTGTGTTCCATCATCACGAGGAGCTCCATAGTTACGGTAGTATTCTTGTCAGGCATCGTTTTCTTTTACAATCTTTGGACTTTACGTGATCTGAAGCCTGGCTCAAATGTTTCTCCTGAAAGGTATTTCGAATAAAAAAAAAAATTCTTTATCAAGCATACAACTTTTCTTTGAAAGTCTGGTCTTTACCACAAAAATTCTTCTTAACAAAGTCAAAGAAATCTCATTTAAACTTATACATGGATTTTACCCAGCAAAACATTACTTAACTAAATTCAAAGCTGACATAAACACCAGCTGTAATTTCTGCCAGAAACAACCTGAAACGTGCTCTCATTTATTCTGGTCTTGTGAATTCATAAACAAATTTTGGAAAAACGTCCACAAATTTATCACAGACTCTATTATTGGTGATTACAACTCTATTTATTATAAAAACGTCATATTTGCTTTTCATAGTTTTGAACTCAAAGATCGTGATGCTTTCTGTTTTATAAACATGTTATTATTAATGGATAAATTTAATATTCATAAAAGTAAATTTTC
The DNA here is from genome assembly GCA_037389245.1 of Oryzias sinensis. Lineage (NCBI taxonomy): Eukaryota > Metazoa > Chordata > Actinopteri > Beloniformes > Adrianichthyidae > Oryzias > Oryzias sinensis. The sequence continues at coordinate 26,976,777 of CM074501.1, forward strand.
TAATAAAAAACCCTGATTTCTTCGTGTTCAAACTGGAATTGGAGATATATATAAATTTAATTTACGCTTACAAAAATACAAAGGCTCAAAAAACGATTAACATCTGTAAATCTTTTGGAGTAATGACATAAGTTTACTCTCAAAGTTCCACGTTTATTTCTTTTTTATTTTTAGGTTTGTTCTTTTTTTTTCCTTCTGTGAATGTTCTTAATAATTAAGATTTTCTTAAGGTTATAACAAGGTTATTCTGTATTCAGAACTGTATTGTACATTATATTTGCATAGATGCTGCATTTCTGTGTTTTTTGCAATTTGTATTTGTTAAATAAATTTAAAAAAGTCTGTCCTGCCCTACCCACAGGCTAACACACACACACCCATCTTCTCAGCAGAGCTAGCTGTGATAGATGTCAGGGTTATGACTTTTTCCTAACAAAGAGAAGAACCATACAGGAAACTTCTGTTAGAAATTTCTGTTAGACTTCTGCAGAAGGAGAAGCCCATCTGTCACAGCCTAAACTGCAACAGAGGAGTTCTACCTTCCCAGTGTATCCAGTCTGGTTTTATTGGTGGCCGGGGTTGATAACATAAAGGTAGGTCATTCAATCAAGCAGTACAGGAACATCATTTCTTGTATAGTCAGCACCAACATGTCAGTGTTTTCTTACTGAAAGACAGAACTGAGACACAACCATTGTCTGGTGATAATAGTGTGTAATGATAGCTACATAAACCTAACATCCCCTCCTGTTCATTGTTTCAAACACATAATAAGTAAACACGGATAAATGAAAGGTAAAAACATGAAGCATGGTTATATATACATAAGAACATGGCATCAAAACATAATTTCACCATTTGCTTTTGACATTTTCATTGAAAGATTCATATGATGCCTTTAAAGTAGAAGTATTCACTTTTTGGGACCAGCTGGTAACGAATGAAAGCCTGTGTGGTGGCCTTTGTTATCATGGACTTGACAAAAGGCAAACTACATGTTGTAAAAAGACAGAACAGGCACAAAACAGTAGCCGCGTTTACATGGGCAAAAGTAATCGGAAAGAACGCCTGATCGGAAAGAAAATGCTTCATGTAAACGCGCCGTTCGGAATACTCTGCCCCGATCAGACTCATTCGGATCAGAATTTCTTTCCGATCGAGATAGGTGGGTTATACCGATCGTTTATCCGATCGTGGAGCATGTAAACGGTCATTCCGATCGTGTGTCACTGCTGCTCTGGGTTACGTCATGCACAGACAGTGTGTGGCTCTGCGGACGCCCCGTGAAAAGCGCCGCTCCGCACTCGCCCCGCACTCGCCCCGCACTCGCCCCGCTGGCTCTCCCCTTTCTTACACCCCTCACGAAGGAGATGCAGGGAAGGTGCCCCCCGACGCTCACTCAATTCTCACTCACTTCTTCCAGCTCTGTTTCATTCATAAAACAGCACTGATCACACGGATTAAATATAAAAATGAGCCAACAGGCGCTTCATAATATTCATGACATTAAAAAAAGCACGTTTGGAAGATCGTCTCGTATTACGGAGCTGCAGCACATGCTGTCTGTCTGTGGCAGCGGTTTGTTTACAACGGGACCTATTTCCGCATCCGGGTGATTTTACACTACTGCGCATGCCCAGATGATTCATTCCGAATGAAAGTGTGAGCCATGGGAACGTTTGTCCTAATCGGAAAAAGGTTTTCTGTGCCCATGTGCACGGGTGAATTTTAACCTGACCATTGATCCGATCAAGATATTCTGCCCATGTAACCGCGGCTAATGAGTATAGGTTTCAATAAATTCAACAGAAGATGCCACCATGGGCCAGGCATAAGCCAGGACCAGATGTCACTAGTGGGACTGTCACCTGAAGTTGCAGACTTAACGTAAGCTTGCAGCTCCGTGAAGTCATGCTGTGCGGTAGCAATGTCCTGTCCGTCGCTGGTGTCATCCGGGATGAAAGTGCAGCAGGTTTCTCAAACCATCTTGCACACGCCTCCCAATGATGCGGTTAGGAGTTCGAGCACTAGTCGATTTGGCAGAACCGTAGTTCTTATTGCTGACATCTCTGCTGCTGATGCAATGAAAAACTTGTAGGTGATGTTAAGTAGTCTCAGCAATGCTTATCTGCAATGTGGTCCCTTACTTCTGCCACTCCTATACATGGAAAGAGTGATTGTCCGAACTTTGCTCCTCCGCTCTACGGGCTCTACATATAAATAAGACAGCCACTTAACACACGTAGAAATTTAAACCACGTCAAACTTTGATGTTCAAACTGACTTTGATTTCGCACCAATCCTCTAGCAAAATCCCGGGCAAGTAAATAGTAGAAAAAGAAAAAGACCCTGGGCTAAATGCATGTTCTTGAATGCAAGCGACTTGCCAAGTGTGTGTAGCTGTAACCCTTTAGCTATCCTAGGCACTTTAACTTTGGGATTTGGGTCGTCTAGAGCCACTAGACAGTGCGCTGAACCTTTTTTCTTCAATGATTTGTGATCTTCACTGGTGTCCATGGATTACATGAAATCTTTCTACCTTTATCCACCCTTGTCATGGTAGGGAGAACACGTCAAAGTAAGGGTTGGGTCATTTAAGATAGCACAAGGGTTAAAACAAGCATTTGTGATATAATAAAAACATTTGTTAAATATAAAAAACTAAAATAAAAACTCTCACATTCATATAATCCTATCTGTGTGACTTTGCCAAGTTTTCAGGAAATCTTTTGTATTTATCTACAGCACAGCTTTATGATCATTGGATTGGCTATATCCAAATCCACTGTTTCTTTTTGTGAGCTACAGACAAGGGAAACGTGCTGTTTTACCACAAGCTCCATGCTTTAGAAACACTGTCAAATCCTGCTGATTTTACTGGTGAGCGGAACAAAATCATCCGATTGTTTTTGACATTCTATAGCACAGTCAGCAACAGAGCCATTTTCAGGCAATCATTTGAAATTTTAACCATCACCAGTATGCAAGCAAATTGTGCACAAACATATTAAGAACCAGTTCAATCTTTTTTTGCTTCACAGAACAGCAGCTTGTTTCAATGTGGTCTGTCCCCATTTCATTATATTATTTGTCATTCAGGTCCCCCAGTAAATAACATGGAAGGGTTTATCATCAACGGTCCAATTTGATCCATTTCCGTCTGATGATTCCAGATTGCAAAGGGGGAATGGAGTTACACACAGGGCCACTCATTCAGTGTTGCAGCTCATCACAGATTCCCTTGGAATTGATGAATATGAGGAGGAAAGGCAAGCTTGGATGATGTTTTTAATGCCGCAAATAAATTCTACATATTTCCAATTTTTTTTGAATAACAGCAGCAGAGAGATGTTTGTCCCTCCTATGATAACGTCTGATCAGGGTTGTTTACTCTGATAGACCCAAGATAGATGTTAATTTTATCCAAGAGTTTTTATGTAATCTAAAATTAATTAAGGTTATCAACCAAACAGTTTTAGGATCCAGGAAATTATTATTTTTTCTTCCCTGGGACCTCCGCCCAGTGGGACATGCCCAGTGTGGGTACCGGATGTTCTCGGGTTTCCGGATGTTCTCAGGGTCCTTCGGGGGTCCTTCCAATGAGTTATATCACTAGAGGAGACATCACGTGGTTCCTCATGGGAGGAGAGCACCGCCATGTTGGTGAGGTCAAGTTACAACTGCAGTGCAAATTCTTTAATTGTGGAATTATAAAAAAAATTCTGGGATGAGTTCTGCTTCTGGTATTCTTCCAAAATTGCAATGCCATTTCATTTACACTCAAAAAATGTTCTATTCGGTGTGGTATCATATAGACCAGAAAATACAGTTCTTGATATCCTGATATTGCAAGGAAAGTTTTATATCCACAAAAACAAAATTTTGAAGACCAAACCACTTTTTAGAACATCTAATAAAGAGCTCTGTTTTTACTTTCAATCACTTTATCATATGAAAAAGAAGAATGGCTTGAAATTGCTTAGTTTTGTTCAGAAATACAAACTTCACGAGTACCCCTAACTAGTATTAGACTATTTAGATTTTTTCTATGTTCCTTTTTTTTATTTTACTTATGTTTTTATTTATTTGTGTGTTATGTTCATTGTTTCTTTTTTCCCCTCTATTCTTTATTTTCTATGTTAATATGTTATGTTTGGCAAAGGTGACTGATCTTTGAGGCAATATTGATTACATTGTTATTGTTTGTTGTTAATGTTACTGTCATTGTTAATACCACAATTGTCAATAAAGTTTAAAAAAAAACTTAGCGACGTTAACTCATTGGTCATGGCAACTTACAGCCAATCAAATAGTGTGACGTCATCATTGGTCGAAGGACCCCGAGAACATCCGGCAACCGGAGAACATCCGGTACCCACACCGGAACACCTCCCCAGGAAGGCATCCAGAAGGCATCCTGACTAGATGCCCAAGCCACCTCAACTGGCTCCTCTCGATAAGTAGGAGAAGCGGTTCTATTCTGACCTCTCCGCGGGTGACCAAACTTCTCAACCCATCTCTAAGGGAGCACCCAGCCACCCTATGGAGGAAGCTCATTTCAGCCGCTTGTATACGGGACCTCGTTCTTCAGTCATGACCCAGAGCTCATGACTATAGGTGAGTAATGGAACGAAGATCGACCGATAAATTGAGAGCTTTGCTTTTAGGCTTGGCTCAGCTCTCTTCACCAAAACGGACTGGTACAGCGACCACATAACTATGGAAGCTGCCCCGATCCGCCTGTCAATCTCATGCTCCGGTCTTCCCTCACTCATGAACAAGACCCCAAGAAATTAAACTCCTCCACATAGGGCAGGGAAACTCCACCCACCGAGAGATGGCAAACTACCTTTCTCCGGTTGAGAACCATGGCCTCAGATTTAGCGGTGCTGACCCTCATCCCAACCGCTTCACACTCTGCCGCAAACCGCCCCAACGCACGCTGGTGGTGCTGGCTTGATGACGCCAACAGGACAAAATCAACTGCAAAGAGGAAATCCTGTGGTCCCCAAACCAGACCCGATCTGTCCCCTGGCTGTGCCTAGAAATTCTGTCCATAAAAACTATGAACAGAACCGGTGATAAAGGGCAGCCCGGCCGGGAATAGGTCTGACGTACTGCCGGCTATGCAAATCAAGCTCTTGCTCTGGTCATACAGACACCGGACAGCCCTCAGTAAGGCTCCCCGGACCCCATGCTCCCAGAGCACCCCCCACAGGATACCATGGGGGACGTGGTCGCACGCCTTCTCCAAATCCACAAAACACATGTAACCCGCTGGTAATTTTGTTTTAACATAATTACATAAATAAAGTGGAAGATTATTTTTCTGGTATTCATATAACTATTCTTTTGGGTAAATATTAGGACTTGGTATATATATTTTTTTAATATAGTAAATAAAAGAAGAAGAAAAAAAAAGTTCCTTATTTTAGCCAATTGTGATTGGCTCCTGATACGTGAGAGGGCGGGGACAGGGGAGAAAGAAGAAGGAAAAGAGGACACAAGGTTCGAGAAGAGAGGAGTTGGTGAAGTTTTCCCTCCAGATCTGTGGGAGAGTAGAAGGCTGAGTTTTCGGAGAGACAAAACCCGGGACACAACAGAAAATTTTGAACAGAGAGTTCAGAAGACAATCTTGGCTTTGTGAGTTGAGGGACTGCGGGAGAGCTGGAAGCGTGTGAGCCGTTTTCTGGATCGGAGGACGGAGCGGGAGTCGGGAGCGGAGGCTGCTAAGCTAGTAAGCAGAAAAGGTTCCAAACGGTTAAAACTGTTAATGTTCTACAGTTGTTACTTGTACAGTGACTAAGGAGTAGGAATATCTGGGAAACTTTTATTTTGTGACATTTATTTTGTAAATTGGGTTGAAAACCAGTGTGTACTTTTGTTTGGATTAGGCTAAAGGGGGACATTTTGTGTGTGTTTTAGGGTAACAGGTTTAATTTAATACGTCTTTACTTAATTGGAGTGTTTTATAATTTTTTATTGGGGATCAATTTATATTTTATTTGCCAAATTATTATAATTTATTAAACAAAGCCGTTACAAAAGTTGGCTTAATATTGAAATATCTCTGGGTCTCTTTATTTTTTAGTAGAGGACACGTTTTATTTGTCAGGTAAACCTTTTTCTGGTATCCACCTTGACATTGTGCAAACCCAAGCACCCACCCTTCTACTCTAAACCAACAGGAGGGCTCCATGGGTGTTACACACATATGGACTGGATGAGCGAACTCCCACGAACCCTCCAGCTTCCTAAAGATGGTGTAGAGCTAGTCCACTTTTCCACGACCAGGACAGAAACCGCACTGTTGTTCATGGATCTGAGGTTCGACTATCGGACAGACTATCCTCTCCAGTATCCTGGCATAGGTTAACCGCGATTATTGCTGCTTCATCACTGCAGTGGTAAAAAATTCCACACCGTCACAGCTCTAGGAACTACCAACCCAGTCTACCTGCTGGTCTAAGGTATTTAAACTATTAAGTTGTCATGATTCAATATTAAAAAATATGCTTGAAAGTATTACCACTGAGAGGGACAGAGTGAAGTCCTCGGTGCAGCAAATGGATGGAGGGGTGGCTCCAGACACAGAAGTCAGAAAAGAGAGGAATGCTCGCTGGAGCGTGGTAGAACTCAGCAGCCTGGGGCTCAGTCACAAGCACTCTTGATTTTGTAATCCAAATAATATTCTCTAGAAGGGTCTCTGGGAAACAGTTCCAAAAATTGCAGTGGTGCGGGGACTTGGGACATACCAGAATGGTGTGGCAGGGAAACAGGAGCAGACAATGGCTGTAGAATGGCTGGGCAGGTTAACTGGAAGCCAGGCTGAATAGCGAGCAGACAGGTAGACAAGCTTGAACAAAATTGAATGTAATTTTTTTTTTTTGTTGTTGTCTGTGTTTGTAACTTTTTGCTGCCTCTTGGCCAGGACTCCCTTGCAAAAGAGGTTTTTAATCTCAATGGGACTTTCCTGGTTAAATAAAGGTTAAATAAAAAAAAGAAAAATAATAAAAACAAGCTGGCAGAGAACAGAGCAGGTGAGTTGACTGAATGCTTGCAGTGCAACGATCCAGCAGTGAGTGAAGGACAGAAGCAGAGCTTTATAGGAGTAGACAAACGTGGAGGAAATCAGACAATTAGCAGCAACAGCCTTGCTGCTGCCATGACAAGTATAATAAATACTTACATTAGGATTTGGGCTTACTGCTTACCGTAACGCAAAAGATTGCATGAGGCCAGCCATTAATTAAAAAACAAACTCATTTAGATAATTCCGCTTGAGTTTTCATCCTTTTTGGCACGTTTTTTTTAATTTAATTAGTATTGTATTTGTGATTATGTGGTTTTCGGTTTAAAAATGTGTTAAAGAATTGTCGTTCAAGACATTTTTAAAAAGTTGCTTGATTTTGACTTCCAGCTTGAAGCCATTTGACAAACATGGAGCCAGGTCTGTTGACTAACTACTGCAGGCCTGTAAAAGTCAGTTTTAAACATTTATTCATTATTTACCCTTTTTTTATTTAAGCTGTGGAGTGGCAAAAGGTAAGACCTTTTGAGAAAAGAAAAAAAAATAGGTTACAGGAAATAAACAAAAAAACATCAGCAATAACACAAGAAAGTTTAAAAATCAATATTGGTAGTAATTTGGCAATGAAAAAAAATAATATTTACAGACTGTTTTGAATTTTTATTTTTTGTTAGGTTCATTGACATGACAAGTGCTATGGGGAAAGTTATGTTATGGTGTACATGATTTTATTGCATTCTTGACCTCCAAATAGCAGTTACACAAAGAAGGATGTAGTCTCCAGTTCATCTTCTTTTCAAATGCTGTATAAGAAGATGGTATGTGGGTTGGCAACACAAGTCCTTTTTATTGTATCAGCCTGAAAAATAAAATATTGGCTGCGTGGTCTGTGACATCTTAGCTGATATGGGGTGAACAAACTCTGGCCTTTGAGGATATGGTAGAAAAAACAGTAGGAAAAACAAGTTGTACATTCCCGTTCTAGAACTAAACAGGTTTGGTTGACCAAAATTCACACTCAAAACAATTGTATCAGTTTTAAAAAGACTCATTTAGGTTTTTTTCTTTTTCTGGCACAAGACTCATGCAAGAGGGGCTCGTAAGTGAAAACAACATTAAACAAATCACTTAATGTAAAAACATATTAAAGATCACAACGACAATTCATAAAAGCAAAATATACAACTTTCGGTTGAAATGATGGACAAACATCATCATCCAATCAGTGATGTCCATAGTACCTACTGTACCTTTTTATGTTTCCATAAAAATAAAAAAACATTGCGGAAAAAGTTATTTTCAGAAACCAAAATGAAATGGTAAAAACTGAAACTAAAGAAGAAACCTAAAAAGGTAGGTGCTTTGGGACATGATGATGTTAGTCAATCATCCAGTCAATTAGATCAAAGCTGCTTTATATGAACAAATGGGACAATGTGACTTTCCCCTTGTGCTGAGTTTCTTTTAGTCATTGGCTCTTCCCTTTTTTTGCATAATATCATTTGCTAAAGTAAATTTCAAGATGCCTGCGTAAATGACCATACACCTCTTCACTTTAGTAGTTCTCAACCTCTTCCCATAAGAGTTTAACTTCTAGGCTAAGTCTGTCAATACCACAAAGTGAACTCCAATCATGCTTTGCATTTTTAATGTCTGTTTCTGAGTGCAGAAGGATGTTACATTAAAAATGCCTTTTCACTATGACAGCCTGTACATCATGCTGTCAACCAAAAATGCTTTTGAGAGCTGCACGTTCAATTTCTTCCAGAGTTGTGTAGTTGTTGATGCCAGTCATGAACACGAGAGCTGGTGAAGTGATTCTGTCCTGGATGAATGAGGCAAACCTGCATGGCAGGCCTGGTAGCAAAATCACGGCCAAAGAAAATGGCCTCTCGTGAATCACTGATGAATACCACGGCAGCGCCGTAATAGAATGCTAAGGAGATATGACTGAAGGAAGGTTTCAGATTGCTTTGTACCACCAGCAGGATAAACAACATAAAACTGTCTCCAGCCGACAGACTTCTTTGATTTGCACCGCAGTGGGTAATGCTCCGTTCACTGGCTTGTTATGCTGCTGCAAAGTTAAGTCATCAACATTGTCAGCTGTTTCACTTCTACTTTTTCTGAAGGAGTGTAACCTCAACCATCATTTCTTGTGGACAAAAAGGAAGTACTGTATAAGGAAAATATGGGGAAGTTGGTAAAAGCAAACAAGTAAAGAAAATGTAAGTTTTTTTCTTTCTGAAGAATTGATACAAAGATGCTAATTATATCAGCAACATAAATTTCTATCCAGCCAATCACATGGCATCCAATCAATGCATTTAAGACGATCTGCTGCGATTCAAACCGAGCATCAGAATGAGGAAGAAAGGAGATTGTACTGACTTTAAACATGGCATGGTTGTTGGTGCCAGATGGGCGGGTCTGAGTATTTCAGAAACTGCTGATCTACTGGGATTTTCACCCACAACCATCTCTAGGGTTTACAGAGAATGGTCCAAAAAAGTGTTTGTTGATGCCGGAAGTTAGAAGAGAATGGTCAGATTAGTTCCAGTTGATAGAAAGGCAACAGTAAATCAAATAACCACTGGTTACAATTGAGGGCTGCAGAAGAGCATCTCTGAGCGCACAATACGTCCAATTCTGAGACAGAAGACCACAGCAGGTACCACTCCTGTCAGCTAAAAACAGGAAACTGAGGCTAAAATTCACAAAGGCTGACCAAAACTGGACAGTAGAAGATTTGAAAAACGTTGTCTAATCTGATGAGTCCCAATTTCTGCTGTCACATTTGGATGGTAGGGTCAGAATTTGGCATTAACAACATGAAAACATGGATCCATCCTGCTTTGTATTAACGATTCAGACAGGTGGTGGTGGTGTAATGGTGTGGGGGTTTATGACCACAGTGTATCAATCTTCTTATGGCTACTTCCAGCAGGAAAAGGCGCCATGTCATAAAGCTAGAATCATAGATTGGTTTCTTGAACATGACAATGAATTCACTGGACTCAAATGGTCTCCACAGTCAGCAGAGCTCAACCGAATAGAGCATCTTTGGGATGTGGAGGGGCGGGAGATTGGCATCATGCTTCATCAGCAAACAAATCTGCAGCATCTGTGTGATGCTATCATGTCAACATGGACCAAACTCTCTGAGGAATTTTTCCAGTTCCTTGTTGAATCTACGCTACCAAGGATTAAGGCACTTCTGAAGGAAAAATGGGATCCAACCCGATACAAACAGTGTCATGAAAGAATGAGTAATAAAAAAAGGAAAGCCAGTTTTATAAAAAGAAAACAAAAAGTAAACAAAAACAAATATTGTAAAATAGTGTTGCTATTAGTAGGAGTCATCTGCTTTGCATTTTCTTGCTCCTGATAACTTTTGCTCTCTTTTTTTCTTGCACATTAAATTCACCATGATGTCCAAGCCTGCCCAGAAAAATTCCCTTCATTTGCTCAGACCAGGGGGGAACATTTCTAATCCCACTGAATTGCCCAAAGGCCTTGGTGATGCACCTGCCATTTATGAGACGTTGTTTGCTGCTTATTGATAGTGTGTAGTTGGAGCCTGTGGCAATAAAACAGTAACTTTTGTCTTGTGGTATAGTTAAAGCTTGTTGTTTAGTTGAAAACTGCAATAAAAATTTTTAACGTCTTTCTGTTTTTTGCAAGTAAAACATCATTAAATGAGTGAGTCCAAAGTTTTAACATTCTTTTTTTAATCTTTAATATATTTTTTATAAATGTTAATGCATATTTAGAGGGAATTTCCTCCTTCACAACTGGATAAATGGATTTTCAGTGCATTTAATTAGACTTTTTCTCATAGGCTGCAAAGTAATTGAACCATTTTAATATGATCTCTAAAGAATTGGAATACAACTTTCGTAAACAATTTGGTTTGTGATAATTATCAATATTATGGACAGTTTGGATGTTATTTTAAATATGATCTTTGCAAAAGAAGAAAAACACCTTTACAATATTAACAAAAACAAAATTTGCTAATAAGCAAAAAATAATGGAGAACCTTTCAGTTACTGAGATACTTTGTCATGTCAAAAAGCAAAAAATAAAAACAAGTTTCCAATAATTGCCTCGTGATGGACTGGCGAAGTGTCTAGGGTGTACCCCACCTTTCCCCTACAGTAGCTGGGTTGGCTCCAGCAAACTCTTGACCACAAATGGGATTGAGCAGGTTTGGTAAATAGATGGTTGCCTTGACTTATCTAGCTTTTAGCACTTTTAGCACCACACAGCAAATGCCTAAAATGTATTTGATAATTGAAGGAGTGGGACTTCTCTTTTGATCCATTGTAAAAGCATTCCCAGTGGTCTTTTATTTATGATTATGCAGTTTTTAACCAAATCAAAAAACCTGTGTTGTTTTCTAGGAAAACTTTTGCAGATTCAGTTCATCAGAAATGCACCTGTGATTTGTGTGTGGGACCATTGGCACGGATTAAACCTTCCTGTCATCCTTTTTTACATGTTCTGCTAGTTTAAAGCCCCTCCTAACCCCAACCTAACATTACCGGTGCAACAAAAATGTAAAGCAATATTTAAGCTTTCTAACTGTACAGTTTTGAACCAAATACCTGCTCAGACAATGAAAACAAAGATGTAGACAGATCTAGTCGTCTGCTAGTGGATGCATCAGAATGGAGCGGAGTAGGGAACTTGTGGCCTGCTAATTGTAAATTGTACATAACAAATACAAGCTTTTTTTCAATTGCCTTTTTTCGCCTGCCAACGATTCACCACAATTTGAATAAAGAAATAATCAGAAATGCAAGTTTAATCTTAATTGTTGTAATATATGTTCTCCCAGCATGATGAAAATGCTACAAGAACCTGATACAACCACAAAAAAAACACTATTTTCATGGGAGTGGGTCTTTAAACATGAAGATCCTGGTACAGTGAAACGAGATTTAAGTTTTTTTTTATTTAAAAGGTGTATTTTAGCTATCATAACAAACATAGTTAACAAAATAAACTTAACAGAGCTGATTCTTTGTCCTACATTTAGGGAGATAAGATTCATTATTTCCTATTCCTCTAAGCTCATGAATGACATTAACAAAATTGGCTGCATTTTCCATGGACACTGGAATGGTCATGTTGGGCCACTTTACCATTCAGTTACTGTGTTGTTGTTTATGTAGTTCCTCTACTAAATATGTGCTTGTATGGCTTTCATTCAGGGTATGAGTCAGAACTAAAACAGACTTTATCAAAGTATATTAATCTACTGCACTTTCTGCAGCATATTTGTCTTTATTACCCATCTACACTGTCTGTCTGAGGCTTGGTGTTTCATTGTCAAATAAATTTGGAAAGGCCTAACATGGCTCAGTCATTTTTATTACGTTTTAAAACCCCCACGTCTTCACCCACTGAAAACAATGTAAACAACAAAGATTCAGACTCCTCTGTGTATTTTCCTGCATTTACTTAATGTTTTTTTGAGAAGTTGTTTTTTTCCCCAGTTGTTACCTGTCATGGAATCTGTAGGTTGAAGTGACACTGCGGGGAGGTGCAGCTGAGGATGCAAGCTCGTGTTGGAGGTGTTTCCCGCTGTGTACCAGGTATGAGGTTTGGTTTTATCAAAAGTTTGCTCTTCCATGTCATTATGTTCCACTGCAGAGTGGTGTTTTTAAACTCCACTAGCCATGCCTGAATTTTTTTATATGGAGCAAATTCCTTTTTAAAAACACTTTAAGCTCAACCCAAGTCAGAAAAGAATGACACAAGGCATACCAGGAAGTGGGTTTTTACCCAGGTGAAAGATGCCTGGAGGACATAGTACCAGAGTGCCTCAGGCTCCTGACACAAAGCCTGAGCATAAAGAAACATTAAATTAGTAATTAAACACAAAGTTAATGGGTTTTCCAAAAAGTCAGATCGGTGCCATATGGTTTGGTTTTAAACATTGACACTATATCAGAATCAGAGATACTTTATTGATCCCACACATGGGAAGGTGAGGAGGTGTGGGGGGTTCATGAGGGGGGAGGTCAGATAGCTGAGAGGCAGCAGGAGCGGGGGGGTGGCGTGGTGGAGGTGGGGGTGAGGAGGCTGAGGCATTCAGAGAGCTAAACCTATCGAAAAAGGTGTTAAGCTCGTCAACTCTTTCTTTGCTGCCTGCGATGGGTCTGCTTCTCCCCCCACATCCTGTGATCTTCTTCATTCCAGACCACACCGCCCTCATGTTGTCCTGCTGGAGTTTGGATTCCAGCTTCCTCCTGTAGGAATCTCTCCCGTTCCTCAGCTGATCCCTAAGCTGGTGCTGCACCCTCTGCTCCTCCCGGTCTCCAGACCTGAAGGCTCTCTTCTTACTGTTCAGGAGGTTCTTCAGGTCACAGCTGATCCAGGGTTTGTTGTTGGGGAAGCATTGAACAGTTCGAGTAGGCACAATGGACGCCTCACAGAACTTAATATATTCTGTAATGCAGTCCGTCATGCCGTCAATGTCCTCCCCATAAGGCGTGCAAAGAGCGTCCCAGTCTGTGGACCCAAGACAGTCCTGCAGGGCCTGCTCCGTTTCTGGGGTCCACATCCTCACAGCCTTTTTGTGGACACGTTCCCGCAGGGCAATAGGGACATAGTTTGGGATGAGGTGAACCAGGTTATGGTCAGACCTGCCGAGGGGAGGGAGGGGGGGGGGGGGCTGTGGCTCTGTATGCATTCTTTGCATTTGCATACAGCAGATCCAGAGTTTTATTTTCCCGGGTGGGACAGTTCACATATTGAGTGAAGTCCCCAAGCGTTCTGTCCATGTTGATGTGGTTGAAGTCCCCAGTGATGATGCAGAAAGAGTTAGGCTGCTGTGTCTGCAGGCGGGAAACGGTGGTAGTGATGACGTCAGCGGCGGCCTCAGCATCGGCGGATGGACGAACATAAACATTCACCACCACAACCGATGTGAACTCCCTCTGCAGATAATAGGGCAGGAGTCCCACCGCCAGCAGTAACACATGCGGCGTGCAGAGTCGCTCCTTCACGCAGATATGAGGACTGGACTGTGTGACCCCTCCCCTCTTGCATTCTAAATAGAAAGTACCAGCTGGCTCCAAGAAGCCAAGATCCTATAGACTTCTATAGAGTAATAAACTCCATTTATCAGAATAACCGTTTTTACTCTGATGCCTTTTTTAAAGTTTAAGTTTTATTTCCTGACTTTTTTTCTGTAGTTCAGGTTGATTTACGTTATAAACTGACCATTAAAATGCCTCAATAGAAGTATGTGGTCTCACGTTGAGCTGTCCAAATGTTTGATTGACAGATTCTCCTGAGCTGACTTTCAAGTGTTAGGGGTGTGGCCTTCCAACAAGCTCAGACCAATCACTGCTTACTGACAACATCTGGTTCCAACAAAGCTGCATTCTTATTGCCAAAAAATACAGAATATGCCATCTGAATTGAATAATTGTCACTGGAGCTGGAAGCAAGTGATTTTTAATAGGTGACATCACAATCAGTCTGTTTAGTTTTGAAAAAAAGTCAATGGTCAAGTAAAAATGTTGAGTTCCTTGGTTTTAACTGATGATGCCTACAAAAGGGTAAGGATGTGGTGGAAAATGGAGTGGAGGAAATGCGGAAACAGTGATGATATTTAAAGGTGAGGAAAAGACATTGATTGGCAGGTAAAAGCCGGCTGTATAGTCATTAGACCAAAGCAGAGACTAAAACAATGAATACAACTGACAGTGTGGAAAGTAAAAGTGGCACAAGTCCAAAGCCATTTTAAACAGGGAAACTCATTTAGATTTATATGATTAATACATCAATCACAATTATCATTTGTCATGCAGGATTGGTGAATACAATGTCCAGCCATTCAAAACCCTTAAAAACGTCCAAAAAGAGAAAAGAAGAAGCCCTTAGTGAATGTGTGTGAATGTGTGTGATTGTGCCCTCAGGCATTTCACAGCCACAAGGTGTAGATCAAACTTCTGCTACTCAGCTGAGTCCATATGTTGGAGATGCTATTACATTCATCAACTTACTTCTTGACAGAGTACAAAAAAGAAAGCTGGAGTTATTGAGGCTTGTCTCACTCATTATGAACTGACTTGAACAACACTGACTCAATAAAGACTGATGAGCTGTTTCCAGCATTCTAATTACACCTCACCTTATTAACTGTTCTATTAGAAAATAACAGACTGTGAGACAAATGTGTGTTTTTCTCATACTTTCCCAATAGCTGTTCTTATTTATTTTTAGGCAAAGAACATCACAGCTGTTAAATCTGTTTAGAAAAAAACGACGCTGTTCATTTTTAATTGAGTTTACGGCAATCACATGGAAAAGCTTTTTCTTTCCATTTTAGGCGTCTTTTAGGACATCGTCCATTTGCGTGGGGCTTTTGAGGCCTGTGCAACACAAAACAATATGACAGCAGCCAATCCCACCTTTCCTGGGAATAAAAGTCAGCATAAGTAAATAAATGAACCTAAAATCATGCAAGTCATGCATTACATTTAGAGCAGAGATTATGTGGCAGTGTGCAAAACTGATTAACTCTCCCATGTGTGCTGTGTGACGTTAAGTGGAAAAAACAGGGCGCAGAGGAAACGGTCGACAACTGCACAACACTTTAGCCTGTTTTTTTTATATCATGGTGCCTTTTTTTCTCACTTGCGTGGGTTTGTTTCAAATGATACACAAATGTGTCTGAAAACAGCTCATCTATAACAGCTCACTTCTTTTCTTTATCATCACAGCATAACAGAACTTGCTGGCTCTTTTTCATGCTGGCTGAATCAGGTGTTTCGGTGAGCATAGGTCTACCACCACAAAGCAAGAAACCTGCGTTCAGTAGCAATGGATTAGAGAAGAAGATTAGTGAAGCTCACTGCCATTTTTTGCTCTTGATCTCAGCAGGAGCGGCTATGACTCTTTGCAGCTCCATATAGCAGTGGATGATTCAGTTCTAGAATTAAGGATTCCAGCTGGTATTGCAGGCGTTGCGATTGTAAAATGGGATGGGACATATTGTAAAAATAAATCACTTTACTTCTGTGCTCATGTTTGAACTGCTAACCAACTCAGAAGCTGTACATTTGAGGTTACCTATTTGTGGAGTAAATTAGAAGTCGGGAAACTGTTCAGATTTGGTGGAACCACAAGCCTAAACTGCTAAAGGCAGGTCCAACTTTAACGATTTTGCTAAAAATGGCAAAAATTATGTTTCGCAGGTTTTTTAAATGTAACTTTACAACATTTGCTTCCCCTGTTCTCATTTAGAAGAGGTTCTGAACTCCTGGATGTGTCAGGCTGTATTGCTATGTTCTGGCACATGTGTTGCGTGTTCTGATACTAGTGCATATACCTACAGTTGGAAGAGGCTCGGCACGAAATGTCAAAGTGGTGCAAATCTCACAAATCTTTCTCGAGACTTTTTCTTTCACAGTTCTATTTTGATGCATGAAAGAATAGGTGTCATAAAATTCCAGTCGGGCGCAAACTGCAATTATCAATTTCCCCTCCATAATCAATTTTCAAATGGTTGGAGCTTCTCCAAAGATAAAAGGACGCCATCCATTTGTCAAATCGGAGTCTACTTGGTTCAACTTTTAAAGCGGATTCAATGGCTGTGCGTTTTGTACATCGAGCTGGAAAATCGTTGTAAAACTTCTGTAGGGACGTGTCACCGTGAGAATTTTGAACCCGGAATCCAGAAACACATTTTCACACATTCACACAGAATTTTCATTGGAGGTGGCCGCTTAAATGCTGTTGCTGAGGACGGTGCCATGCATAAAGTTTAAGCAGGTTGGCTGACTTTCTTCAGTGCTATGTCCGTGTGTCTGCTCTGCTGCTCTAAAGCTGCAGCTTCTAGTACTAAAGTGGTATAGAAGTGTGTTTTGGGCGTAAATGTTGGCTCAGTCGCAAGTTTGATAATGGCTAGACAAAGGCCTTCTGCAGGCAAAAACTGGGTAAACCACTCATACAACATACAATGGTAAGGTAAAAGAAAGGTGGGTGAGAGGCATGGGTGTGTACAGACTCTTCTGTTTAAGTGATAAGTGTGGGTCCATATAGATTAGCCCATTTTACACACATAGACTGCACATATCTAGCGATTGGGATTTGTGTCTGATGCTTTGCTAATGATAAAAGTGTGGCATTAGCTGTATGACAGCATCACCCATATGTAATGAGTGTGTGCACCTTACATTAGCCTAACTAATACTTTACGGTACACTGACCATACACACGAAAATCAAACATTGAGTTTTCATCAAGCCTCAATGGAACTGCACGACACACCTGCTCCTCTCTACAACCCTTTACACGCTTCGACAACCCAAAAAAACATGGCATCCATATGGGTCAACACCCTAAAGTCTATACCAGGTGGCAACAGAAGTTTTTTTCTTTTATTTGCTCAAAAGCTTTTCTGTCTCATGAAAACCACAAGTGTTGAAAACACTCTAAATTTAAACAGGTGGAAAATAAGTTTCACAAAAAAAAAAATCTGTGTAATATATTTCTTTTAAATGTATAGATAATCAGTGCAACCAGATCTTTTTCTGTTTTTATTAACACATTTTCACACAATTTCCATTTGTTTAAAGCAAACATTTTTCTAAATTTAAGTGGATGGAGCCTTCTGGGGAGCTCCAAATGTCCCCCTTTCAGTGGGCAATAATAACCAAACATGTTTGCCACACAAAATGGCTCGACAGTTGATATGAAAATCCCATTAAAAATAGGTCAGCTGATAAGGGAGATGAGCACATAGCGCTCCAAGTGATTCCCAATTTCACACCTCACTATCCATTTAGTGCAGGGGTGGGAGAGTATTTGGAGAGTAAGAAAAGCAGCATCTGCACAAACAACACCATCTTTTTTTAAATACTAAACCTGCTAAAACACAACAACGTTTAGTATTTCTGCTTTTATTCAAACATTCTGCTACATTAAAGCTTCTATGCCCAACTTAAAAGATATTGATTGTTTCAACAATACCCTTATTTGACCTATGATGACAGGTAGTGATTCTGTGAGCACATTTTGCAGCAGTAGCATTTATTAACACCACTTTTCTACGGAAATAATCAATAAGTCCTCCTGTTTGGCCTCTGATTTGTTTTTATAAAGAGCGTCAACAGGCTAAATACTCCTCATGGTTCATCAATTGGTCTTTAACATTGTCTGCTGCCCTTGCAAACAGTGAAAACACCAACCCTGCTCGGCTAATTATTCACAAAGTGAATTCGATCAGCGGTTCTGAACTTCCCCACTCACATTTGTTGATTTACTAAAGCGTGTTTGTTCATCAGGACCTTCGGATGTTTTCTATAAAGAGAATTGCTTCAACAAAAATGAGCCTGTAGGGCAGCATAAACTGTAAAATATTCAATAAATGATTAATTTTAAGGTTGAAATACAAGAAGCTTAACATAACGGATTCACAGCTTTCACCTTCTTTGATGCCTGTCAGTTTCTTGGTTTAACCAAAAAATTTGAAACATGTAAAGTCCACTACATCAAATAGTTTACAGAAAATTTCCAATTTTTTGGGAATTTAAATCTTACAAATTTTTTTATGAAATCCACTGAAACATTTCCAATATCATTTTATCATGAAAAATACATATCATTTATGATACGTGAGGGATTTGGTAAGATTAAGATGAAAATATTTTAACATGAGTGTTTAGGGATAACAAGCAACTAATGTCTCAAATTTGATAGATATTTGAATATGGTTTAACTGTATTAAAAATAATTAATTATTGACACATTTTGCAGTTTTTCAATGAAGCGAGTTGTCTTTTAAAAAAATAATAACAATAGATGAGTTATACTCCTCTTAAAGGCTTTAAAAAAAGCTTTTCCAACCAGAAGTGTTTTCATGAAAGCAGACATTTTGAAATGTGTAGGAAAAATAACAATGAACTACAGGGGCGAAAATATGGATCAAGTTGTATACAATGGCTTTTTAAGGAAAGTTTGAATCAAGCTAATGATATAGGGGTCTCAGAAATGCATGTATGAAATACGATACATACTGTATACAATGTTAAATGTGGGTAAAGTATTTTTTAAAGTTCTTTTTCTGTTTCCTGGAGACATGATAGTTACAGGATGCCATTCTCTTGTACTGGATGAAGCAGGTACAGAAATCAGATTGGCATTGAAGCGTCTCAAAGTGATGAAGCCCTTTCTTCTTCTGTAGTGCTGCTGCTTATGATATGAAGTAGTCATCTATAAGTCTGGGTTGGAGTGTAATTCCCTGCCACTCCAAGAATGTCATCTCTGAAAAAAAAGTAGATTGATTGAAAGATAAGTGTAAACCATTTTTTCATTATGCTGCTGAGAGTGTATACCTATACCAACCAAGATACACTTCTGACATGCCTAGCTCCAGGGCTTGTTGAGGGTCAAGCTTGGCTTAACATTGTCTTTTATTTATGTTCCAGGTAGGGGATAGGTTACCTGGTCAAAAGATAAGAGTGCAAGCCACCACTTTTACTAGCTTAATGCAACAGTAGTTGCATTTGCAATTTCGTTGTACTGTTGTACCTAGTGTGATTGTACAATGACAATAAAAAAAGCTTTATCTTATCTTATTTAGGTGCCTTTTTGATTTGATAAAAAAAGTCACCTATTTTAAGATAGATTTGACTCTTAAGCTACATTCACATCACTAATTTTGCTCCAGGCTTTTATTTTTCCAGATCTATTCTGGTACGTAAAAGACAGTTAAAAGTAATTGCAATCAGAGAAATGAAAGAACTGGATCAATTTTGATAGAAAACAACAAAAGTACAGTCCTCTTTAACACGAAAAAAATAATACACAACCATGAACGTAGACATTGACCCAGATACCAATTTCTTTGACTTTGAGAAGAACCACTGCAGTTATTACACAGAAGAAGAATACAATAGAAACACAAGTCCTAATCACAAACTCTCAATCATACATTTCAACAGCAGAAACTTGATCAAATGACCAAACCATTGAAGAATACGTGCAACAATTTAACAAACCTTTTTAAAAAAATTGCAATATCAGAAACCTTATGAAAACAGGAAAAATAAGCAAGGTCGGGGGGTGGCTATTTATATACACAACAGTCTTCAACACAAAGTTGTGGAGACAATGTCGGGCTGCATTGATGATGTCATGGAATATATATCAGTATAGATATGTATGGAGAAACAGAGTAACATAATAATCAGCTGCGTATAACGAGCCCCTTCATCACACATGGAAACCTTCACAAGTGCTATTGAAAAAAAGATTGGCTAATATTTCCAAGAAGGTCATATTTCTTTGTGGCGATTTTAACATAGATTTGTTGAACCCAAGTAATTACACCAAAACAGAAGATTTTGATATGGTGCCTCTGTCGGACTCCTCCCCCTCTCCTCTCCGCTTGGCTGCTGATTCTCCCCAGCTGCGACCACTTACCTCATCACCTCATCCGCCTTCATAAGGAGCCACAGGATCATCAGTCTTTGCCAGTCCGTTGCCCCTGATGGTGCATAGTTGGTCTTATTGTCAAGTTTGTCAAGCTCTAGTTTCCACGCTACATCAAGCCTCGTCTTAACTCTCTTTCTGCTCACCTCCAGGAAACCTTTACCACGAGTGGTCGCCAGAATCAGCCTCATCCAGGATCCCCCACTCTGTCTTCACCTGCGGTCACACCTCGAGCCTCTGCCGTTACCTCGGTTCTTTGGACCTCCTCTTCAGACGGCTGCTCTTCCTGTGGAGGAACCCACCAGTGACGCCACCAGCATCTGCCTCACGCCAGGGACCTACCTCTTGTCCTGCTCTCACTCTGTCTCCCGAAGCTCCCATTAAATCTCTTACCTGCCACGCTCGTCTCCCGCTGTGTTTCTTCCGGGTTCCAGCATCTGGGTCTGAAAGTGTTCTGAAACCATGACAGATTTCACCCATACAATGTACAGTTTAAGCCTATATCCATTAATCAACAAACCCAGCAGAATAACAACAAACAGCGCAACCTTGATAGATAATATTTTCACAAACTGCCTTGAAAACAGAATAAAAAGCGGACTACTAATGACGGACATCCGCGACCACCTCCCAGTATTTGCAAACTATGAATACGTTTGCAGAGAAATAAAAGAGAAAAGCAAATAATTTACAGAAGAAAACTAACTGAGGAATCAATAAATGCATCTAAATCAGAACTACAAGCACAAACCTGGAAAACTCTGTATGAAAGCAATGATGTCAACGCAGCTTATGATATATTTATACAGAAGTTTACATCTATATACGACAAAAACCTGCCCTTTTAAAAAATCCTGTAATAGAAAACAACATAAAAACCCATGGATGACAACTGGACTGAGAAACGCATGCCAAAAAAAAGAACAGTTTATACAAACCATTCTTAAAAAAAAGAACTTTTGAAGCGGAACAGCGATACAAAAAATATAAAAACAAACTAACCAGTATCATGAGAACATGCAGAAAAAGACTGTTACACAGAAATATTAGAAAAAAATAAATCAAACATTAAAGAAATTTGGAAAGTACTGAACAGTGTCATTAGGAAACACAAAGAGAAAACAACTTACCCCTTCAGTTGGTAAAAATGAGATGTGCAACAATATTCAATACATGACAAAGGAGTTTAATGAATATATTGTAAAAATAGGGCCAAAGTTAGCCGACGAAATAAACTGTTCAACAATATCAGAAAAAGAAACTGTCGAAAACTTGATCTATTTGAGACCCGTGGAAGCAAAAGAAGTTCTAAAAATGGTCAACGAATTAAAAAACAAGACATCTACAGACTTTAATGGAATCAATATGATGGTGATAAAAATGGTCGTTGATTCCATCATTGTTGACCCGCTAACCTATATTTGCAATTTATCCTTTCAAACAGGAACATTTCCACAAAAAATGAAATTGCCAAAGTAATTCCACTTCACAAATCAGGGGACAAACATCAACTAACAACTTACAGACCAGTGTCTGTACTCTGCCAATTCTCAAAAATACTCGAAAAAGTGTTCCTCACAATGCTGGAAAGTTTTATAGAAAAACACAAACTAATATCCGACGACCAATATGGTTTCAGAAAAAACAGATCAACATACATGGCGATTACGCAACTAACCCAATAAATTGGCACTGACAATAAAGAGTTCGCAGTAGGAGTGTTCATCGATCTGAAAAAGGCCTTAGACATTATCGATCATAACATTCTAGCAAACAAACTGGAAAAATATGGAATACAAGGACCAGCATTAAAATGGTTAAACAGTTACATTAATAACAGGCAGCACTTTGTCCAACTGGATGACTGTAAATCATCCCTTCTAAATTTAAGCTGTGGACTTCCACAAGGGTCAATATTAGGTCCCACACTGTTCATCCTTTACATTAATGACATACGCTTGGTATCACATACACTCAAATACTTTTTATATGCAGAAAACACAAGTATAATCTGTACAGGGGAAAGCCTCAGGGAAATTGTCGAAAAACAGTAAATACAGAATTAGGGAGACTAAAACAATGGTTTGATAAAAAAAAATTGTCACACAGTGTTAACAAAATTAAATTTATGATTTTTGGAAATCGCCACATTTCTGCAGATCTAGAAATAAAAGTTGCCATTGATAATCATGTTTTGGAAAGAGTGTCTGAAATCAAGTTCCTTGGAGTAATTCTGGACGACAAAATAAGCTGGAAACCACAAATAAAGCAGGTCAGAGCTAAAATTGCTAAAAAGATAGCAATGTTGGGAAAAACGCGCCATACTCTCACTCACAAAGCACGTTTACTAATATATTCATCCATAATACTGCCATATTTACAGTACAGTGTAGAAGTTTGGGGAAATACTTATAAAACAAACCTACAGTGCTTATATGGGACACATACAAATGCTATTTTTAAAGTTGGGTTTTTTTAAAGTATGGGATCTAGTGAAACTGAAAACGGCTCTCATCATGTATAAAGCCAGATACAACTTACTTCCAATAAATTTACAGCATATGTTCAAAGACAGAGACGGGAGTTACAATCTGAGAAAAAAACTGAATTTCAAAAAGCAGTGCATTCGCACAACAAAAATGAAAACATGTTTATCAAATTGTGGTGTGGATTTATCAAATGGATTGGATGAAGGTGTAGCCCTTGTGCTATCCTAGGCACTTTAACGTTGGGAGTTGGGTCATCTAGACCCACTAAACAGTGCTCTGAACCTTTTTTCTTCAATGATTTGTGATCTGCACTGGTGTCCATGGATTACATGAAATCTTTCCACCTTTATCCACCTTTGTCATGGTAGGGAGAACACGTCAATGTACGGGTGGGGTCATCTAAGATAGCACAAGGGTTAAAACAAACCGAAAGTTTACATGTATTCAAAAAAACCTACAAGAAGTCACTAATAGTACTGTATAAGGCCAGAAACGATTAAATAAACAAAAAATGTAACTTTTGCACAGTTGCCATGCAGAATTATACCGAGAATGTTTTGTACCTATTTGTAAATAGCAATACGCGTATTGAAAATGCCCATCATCAGGTTTTGTAAAAAGGAGTGGGAGCACACAAGATTTCTCTTCAACCCACTCCTTTTCAAGCACACTGTATTGTTTTATGTCTTTTTAAACCACTGTGTTGATTTTTTATTTGTTTTGTGTTTAAAATAAAAAAAAACTAAACTACAACTAAACTAAAAACTTAGTGTCGTATAGTTCCAGCCAGGCACAAACTGTAAGTATTAAACCAGAAACACACATCTATGCATTTACATAGACCTTAGAGTGCTCACTGGAATGTGACGTGGCCGAGGGCAGTAGGAATGTAGCTTTACAACTACTAAAAGTAACATTTACATTTTGCCAGTATGTCTTTAGTTGATTTTTAGTCTTCACATTTCAACCAAAACTTTTATAAAACTGAAACGGTTTTATAAAAACTGTATGGTGCAGTGGTTAGCGCTCTTGCCACAGCAAGAATGCCATAGGTGTCCGTAGGTGTGAGAGTGAATGAGTGTGTGATTGTGGCCCTGCAACAGACTGGCGACCGTCCAGGGTGTCCTCTGCCTTCGCCCGTAAGTGGCCGGGATAGGCTCCAGCAGCCCCGTGACCCCGAAAGGGACAAAACTGAAGAAGATGAATGAATGAAAGAGATTATAATAAAATCTGAACTGGAACATGGATACAAAAAATTTCAAAAAAGAAGAAAAAATAGACGTGTATTGTTAAAATGTATTGTTAAATAAGTTTAGATACATAACCAATTCCTGATCATAGCTGTACTTCTTTAGAAGCAAAATGCTCTTTTTGTGGTGATGAAAACTATGACTATGACATTTAAAATAAAATATATTTTTAAAAAGTGGATTATTTGTCATGATTTCACAAGGATGAGGAACCCAGATGCTGCAACCCAGAAGGAAGACAGGTAAGTGGAGGATGAGAATGGATTTATTGTTTTCTCCAGATGTGAAGATGGCTGGTTTGAGGAGTGTCCAGGTTAGACGTGGCTGTGGCGTGGCTGGAGGGTCTTGAAGCGGTTAGCGGTTGCCGAGAGTTTCCGTTCTCCTGAGGCGTAGAATGGAAGGTCCGTGCTGCCGTCACTCGTGAGCGGTAGGATCCTGAGACAGGGAACAAAGAATTAGTCAGAGTCAGAGACTTGGAACAAAGCTGTAACGAGGCTAGAACCAGAGCAGTCACCATAAGGGGTAACAAACTGGCGTCGAGTAGTGGCGTTAATCTCCTTTTGAATCCACAGAAGATGATGAGGAGAGTGATGGCAGCTGGTGGCAATCAGGAACATCAGGGCAGAGCTGGAGGGGGGAGGAGACCGCCAGGCACCGTGACATTATTTTTGCAAACCTGCACACTCAGAACAAATGTTCAACCTTTCAAGACTTGGCATTCCCAATATATAGACATTACATTTTTTTTTTTTACCACAGTAGGTAATTCTGCTTTAATGGAGCCCTGTGGCTTTGTGTGTAGAGGGTTAGCTAAGATATTAGCTTGGGTCTTATAAAGGTAATAAGTTAAATGTAGTCTGGGTGCGAAGTGCAAGGGTTTATAAATTTAGTCCCAGCAGATAAGAACAAGTTATG
Organism: Oryzias sinensis; assembly: GCA_037389245.1. Lineage (NCBI taxonomy): Eukaryota > Metazoa > Chordata > Actinopteri > Beloniformes > Adrianichthyidae > Oryzias > Oryzias sinensis. The sequence continues at coordinate 27,001,919 of CM074501.1, forward strand.
AAACACTCTTTAACTGAGTGACATAAAAATGAATTTGCTCAGTTTTGTGTTTTGCATATCTCAAAAGAGCAAAAATAAAAGAAGACTGCAGAAAGAGAGAGCTGATGGTCTTTGTAAAAAAGGATTCTTTGTGACTGTTATGAAAGCATGTCCACTAACTGGTGGGGAAATGATGAATTACGCCGTAAGAGAAATTAATTTGCTGGGAGCCAAATAAGTGGGGTGTTAGCCAGGGGGAAGCATGCTGTATTAAGAAGGATGTCACAGTGAGGGGGATCTCTAAAAGCTGAGTTATGGCTCGTCTCTAAAAGTGAAATGGTTTTCCAGCACACTATTTGGGATCAGTGTTTTGAGACCCTTGCTCCATTTGTGGAACAACTGGCAGTGCCACTGTGCTCAGAGCCGCCGGCTAGCACCGGCTCATTACTTAGTGAAGCCATTGATTTTCCTCCCGCCTGAAAACTAAGGCTGATATGAAAAGCATGCAAGACAGATTATCAACATTCAAACGGAATTGGAAGGACATTTTATCAAGACGGTATTTTGTTCTTAGAGGGAAAAGAATCTTTTTTGTTTTCCAACATTGCTGGTCTTTACAAAGCTCTTAGCTATTTTACAAACACAGTCAAGGCACAGATTGAAGAGTTTTTGTTGACACATTCATTTAAGAGACAATTTTTAGAAATAAAAAAAAAATATTTTAACAAACAACAACTGGAAAAAATTAATAAATCAGTCAATTCAATTTTAACAGAGGAAAAACTTCATTTTAAATTCCCACTCCAAACGTCTCTTTCACCATTTCAGAAGTGTTTCCAGTGGTTTCTAAATAATGATTGTGCCATTTTTAGCCAATCGAAAAAACCTGTTGCTCTTTGTAGGACATGCACTGCAAAAGATTTTATACATGCAAATATATAAAACCATTTACTTAGTTTGAAGTTGTTTGACTTATCTTTGCTCTACACCTTTCCAAGTTTTCTCAAAATCAGCCTAGTTTTATCATTTTGTCTCATCAAAAGCTAGGTTCTAGAAAAACGGAAACTAATTTTTATGGTGTATTCAGATTGGAAAAATCCTTTGATCTGGAACAAGTCTGTTTAATTTGTTCCCGATCGAGTACTAAATCGTGCAGTTGGTCTGTTTCCAGACTGGCATCAAGCGGACCATTCTTTTACGGAACAAAGCTTGTCAATAAAACCACATTACTAAAGATCTCTTCTGGCATTGGCCAGGAATTACGAGGGCGGATCAAAACAACAAGAGAAAGACAGTCGTGCTGCGCTTTGCAATCCTTATCGCGACAGTAAACTTATGAAAACTTCATGTTTCGATTACCAGTTTTGAACACTTTTTAGTTGTAACATTGGTGTGGCAGGGGCATGCTGCAAGGCGGTTACTGATAAAGGGCTGTGTGTGCTAACAACTGTAGTGATGAGGAGATGCCGGCATGAAGGTAGGGCTGATAATTGTTTATGGCACATAGATTGTCGGGAAAAGAGTAAGCAGCATGGTGTTTTACTTTTAAAATTGTTTTGATGAGTCTGAATTCATCCGATAACATTTCAATGAGTTGCTGTGTTTCATTGTTGTGGTGTTATGGCATTGTTGTAAGAGAATTTTTTTAAGTAACTAAAAGTTAGCTTTTAGAGTGACGTCACAGCAGCGCCTATCGGGTGCATGCCGAATAATGAGACACAGAAAACCATGAAAGAAGTGTTTTTTGCTGTTTTGAAATAAATGTTCTAACAAGTAAGTAGTTTGACTCTTTTTTCCGTTTGATAACACAACAATTGTTGCTTAATATTTGTCTGCAGCTCATCTGTTGCTACATTCCTATTCTGTTTACGTCGTCTACGGTTTGACGGTTGGTCCAGTTGTTCTGCTCCGAGGACGGATTGCATTCAGACTGAGGAATCTCAGAGTGACCGAAGCTCAGTCCGATTGGAAACAAACCGAGACCACCTACAAAGATGTGCCCAAGAGTGGCTCCTGGACCTGAACAAGGGTCCGCGTAGGTTTATTCAGACTGAAAATGTGATCCTCTTCACAATAGAAAAATGTGATTCTTACAAAAAAATTAATTTCACTTTTATTGTTGGTTCCCCATTTTAAAGATTTTATTTTAAATTTCAATAAATCTTGAAAAGTTGTACTGACATTCATTGAAGTTATATTGGAAACAAAAATTTGGATTTATGTTCTAAGAATAAGTGATAGATTTATTTTTTCATTAGGATTTATTAAGATCACCTAACTTGTACTATTGATGCTGTTGTCATTTTGTTAGCAATTTAGTCATTCCCACCTATTACACTACTTTTTGTCACTATTATCAAAATGAACTATAAATAAGGATATTAAAACTCAAAAAAAAAAAAAAAAAACTTTGTGTCACACCCTTAGCCGATGGCTCTTCCTGACACAACCGTGTCCTTTCAGGGCACAGGGAGATCCAGAAAGGCTTTGTTAGTCATGGAGCCAAGCTTGTCAGCCTGAGTAAAAAAAAAAGTCACAGAGTCCTGCCCTGTGTGACCCGCACCAGCGAGCAGATACTCATCTTTGGGGAAATTAAATAACAATGAGGCAGATGACAAATGAGAAATTTTTCTTTATATTTAGACACAGTTTCTTTGTCTTCTGACAAGTTTGTGCAAGATGCCAACCAGAAATTAACAGTCATGAGTCTTTAAGCCAAAACAGATTCCTTTCGCAAACGTCTTTGCTTTTGGAATTCTCTCCTTGTATGCTCAGAATGTCCTAACACATTCAATTTATTTCCTCTCCTGGGAGTTAAAGGCTGAAGCTGTCAGTTTCCCAAAGGGAAATTGCTGACACTTTTCCAAAGTTGTAGCTGCTAAGTGGAGACTCTCTGGCACCTATCACACGGCTATCTAATTCCCACTCTGCACTAAAGAGACCTGCATAGGCAATGTCTCTGCTCAGTTGATGCTTCTTTTGTTTGCTCTGTGCTGAGTGAGACCAAGCCTTCTGGCTTTGGCATCATAGAGGAGTATAGCTATATAGTGAAGACAGACAGAAACAAGGCAAAGCAGGAATAAAGGAGGACTTTAGCACTAAATGTGCAAAAGCAAAAAAAAAAAAAAAAGCTGCAAACATCTCAAAAACTATGCAAGAATGTGAGCCAGAGTTTTTTTTGCTTCTTGGCAATCCAGTAATTGAGCGTAACCGCAGCGGAATGACCCATTATTAGAAAACAAAGGGATGATGGTTTTCTCTTGGTCCCCCCCAAAAGCTCACTGCTCTAGTCCAGGCCCAACTTCTAGGCCACCTTGCTCGGATGAATAGAGCATTCAGGAATTTTAGCAAAAAATGCCGTTCTTATTATCTGTGTGCATGACTGCAAAGTAAGTACACTGGAGGCATTTTGAGCAAAGCCACTGTGGAAGGTCACTCATAAGTGGTTAAAGATGAGATCCGCCACTGTCGTTATTGAGATTCAAATCACACATCGCCTGACCCTTTTGTATCACATTGCTTGATTAAACCTGTTAAAGTCCAAGTGAGGTGTGTTTATCAAAACTTGGAGATGTAAATCACTGAGCACCTTGTGCAAGGAACACTCAGGAAGGTTTCACACAAAGATTCTTTCAGAAAAATACAAAACTTTCAATTTGTTTCATTTGCATTACTCAAAAAAGTTCGACGAAAACTTTTCCAATTTAAAAAGAGCTAAAATTGTGATGTAAAAAATACAATAGGCTGGCCTCAGGCTCTTTCCTCTGTTCCATTCCAATGCATCCACTTCCAGACAAATAGATCCACAAACCTCTTTGTTTTCTTCGTCTTAGTTGGCATCAGGCTCAAAACGGTATGGCTGGATAGAAAAATTGCTCAGCATTTTTAATGCACCAGTAATGTTGGGTTGGAGGTGTAAGGGGCTCTAAGCTAGCGGGAGAGCTTATAAACAGAGGATTATGGGAAATGGGGGCAGCGTTGCACCTTGCCAACAGTTTTACTCGGGACTCAGAGGCAAATTTCTAATGAACCTGTCGTTCTGCAGAAACTATGTCCTGTAAACCCACACAGGCTTTTTGATTTTGACTAATAACAGCCTCATCATAATTGAAAGACCACCTAAAAAACAAAAAATAGAGTTGGACTTTAAAGTTCCAGCATGCTTTAATTTGTGCTATCTTAGATGACCCCACCCTTACTTTGGCGTGTATTCCTACCATGACAAAGGAGGATAAAGGTGGAAAGATTTCATGTAATCCATGGACACCAGTGAAGATCACAAATCATTGAAGAAAAAAGGTTTAGCGCACTGTCTAGTGGGTCTAGATGACCCAACTCCCAATGTTAAAGTGCCAAGGATAGCACAAGGGTTACAAATGGCTTTTATGGCTCTTAAATATTTCTAGCTAAAAAACTGAGTACACTGTTGCCACTCTGTATTGCAGCTTAATGTCAGCTTTTAAGGTCTTGCTGTTTCACAGACTTCTTTTTGTGCAATTATTTTTGCTTTTTTACACCGTTTTATGTCCAGAACTGCATCCTGTTTGGTTGTAGCCTATTATCAATCTATCTCCTCTGCACCATGTCTCCTGTACCAGACAAAATGCAGTCAGCGTTTCACATTTGCATAAATCTTCCATCTTTGTTTTGATTCTATAGTGAACTTATTTTTCTATGAAGGTTTAAACTTTGAGAGTTTAAACAAGAGAGAAAAGTGAGAAAATGTTCATGAATGTCTGAGAAAAGGGTATAAAGTGTGTAGTGAGGAACTTCTATAATTATTGTAAAAAAGAAATATTACTTTGCATTTGTGTTTTCTTGAAGATTACTTTTAGAACAAACTACCATGATTCATTAGGGACAACTGTACCTGTCAGAAAAATTTTAGCCCAATTTGTTCTCAAAACTTTTTGAGTCTTTTTTAACTCCCTTATCTGATGGCTGTTATACTCTGGGGTAATATAGCTTCACTACTGAGCCTGTGACCCGACATGGGTAAAATAATTATCTCGATCCCACAAATTAATATCTTGTTCCTACATTCGGTCAGCTGCCTGAATGCCGGCATGACAAAAATGAGCTCTGCGGCGGGCCGGAGCTCGTAGGAGCTACAGCACAGACCAAAAGTTTGGACACACCTTCCCATTCATTTGAATGAGAAGGTGTGTCCAAACTTCTGGTCTGTACTATATGTCCGGTATGGCGAATCAGCAAGCTTGGGCATCCTAAATCTTATGATATTTTTCTTATTTTCATTGAGATAATAACAAATCGATCATTCTTTTATTTTTATTTTCCCCCTCTTAAACGAATGTGGGTCACAGAGACACGGAGGTAGCGGCAGAAAGCGGCTTTTGCAGCAGGATGGAGTGATGTAAATGAATCCAGACATGGAGACCTGATTACCGATGCTTTTGTGCTTTTTAAAAATAATAAATTTGATCTCTAAACATCGTTAGTGTCTTCCATGCAATGTAATGAGACACACACAGACAGAAATACAAAAGTATCAGCTGTAAATCCAAATGTTGCTCACATCCGTGTTTATGAATGACTTATGATGTAAATACTTATTTTATTTGTACAAATTACTTATTGCATGGGAACGGAATATTATTTTGTGGGAACAAGACATTATTTCATTCACTAAACGTAATTTTTGTGTGAGAACGATCTAGATAATATTTTGTGGGAATGAGATATTCATTTGTGAGAATGAAAAATTAATTTGTGGGAAGGAGATATTTATTATTTTACCCATGTCTGGTCACGGGCTCCGTACTTCACTGCCTTCAGAGTAATAAAGTCCCACTCCGATCATTTTTTGATATAGTATAAAAGTGTTCCCACTGGTCTTTTCAGTATGATTATGCAGTTTCGTGGCCAAAATAAAAAAAAAACCCTGTGTCATTTTTTCTAGAACATAGTTTCTTCAGAGTGGCAGAAGTTCATTAGAAATTCACCTCTGAGTTGAGGGTGTGACTGTTGGTGCGAAGTAAGCTTTTCCCTGATTTCCCATCATCTCTTTGATTACACTTTACCGCTTACTTAGACTCCTCACAACCTCAACCAAACACAACCGGTGCAAGAAGACTGGTGAGCAGTATTAGAGTTTTGACCCCAATACCAGCTCAGACGAGGGAAACAAAGACATACATGGATCTAGTCGTCTGCAAGTGCAGTGTAGGTCAAACATCACATCTACAAGCTTTCCCAACCAGCATTTTTTCATCTGCTCCTGATTCTCAATGATTTAAATAAAGAAATACTCAGAAATGCAATTTTAAGCTTAGTTTTTTTTAAACATACAGTATGTCCACCATCATGAGAAAAAAAAACAATTTTTATCATAGTGTGTCTTTAAAGTACATAAAAGAAGAACATTGTCTTGTAAAATAAAAAATATATTAGAAGTGATAAAAATATTTCAGGACAAACCACAATGCCAGTTTCTAGCATGCAGAATGTGTTTTTGCAGCTTGAAATGAGCCTGAAGGCAGTTTAGTGAGGCGGTGGCTCTTTCTCAGCCACCGTGAAACAGAGGGATTATGACATTTCTTTTGTTCATTGACTTTGCTGAGGCAAGCATGGGAAGTATGACCTATTCTTTTTCATTGAAACAAGTCATTATAGTAATCATGGTCAATCAGTTATTTTTGGAAAAGGAGATAATGGACTTAAATTAAGGTTCCATTATCTGCATGAAGGAGAACCAATACATTTAGCAGTCCTTCAATTGTCCTGCCTTTTTATCTCAACCTCCCCCACCACATAAAAACTATCAGCTGTAAAAGTAAAACAGCAATTTTCCTCCAGTTTGCATTTAGACCTTAATGTCACAAGCACACAGTGAGGCAGCAGCTGGTAGCATTTTACCTCCAAGTCTTTTCCAATCCGGTTCTCCAGCAGATGTGATGGCAGTTCTGAACTTTCATGCTGTAAAATCTTGTGTCATCTGCCTCTGATACGCAGCGGCTACAGGCAAAGCTATTAGTGAAATGTTCTGAGAGCATCCTTGGGTGCGCTGGGTTTCAAACAGATTTAGAAAGTCTACATTTTTTCTCACCAACAATCTTTAATCAGCAAAGACAGCACTCTGATTTATGGAAAGGGTAAACATCAGAGACCAGACAGCAAATCCACAATTTCAGGGCACATAGGGATGCTAAGAAAAAACTCAATTTTTTCACAAGTCCATCTTATTTTGGGTTGTGGGGGGCAGCAGTCTAAGCAAAGATGCCCAGACTTCCCTTTCCCTCTGGGGGGACCCCGAGGAGTTCCCAACCCAGCCGAGATATGTCTCTCCAGCGTGCCTTCCCACGGGAGCCTCCGCCCAGTGGGACATGTCCGGAACTCCTCCCCAAGGAGGCGTCCAGGAGGCATCCGAACCAGATGCCCGAACCACCTCAACTGGCTCAATGTGGAGGAGCACCAGCTCTCATCTTAGCTCCCTGCGGGTGACCGAGCTTCTCACCCCATCTCTAAGGGAGCGCCCAGACACCCTACGGAGAAAGCTCATTTCAGGTATTTATTTTTGGGACAGCATTATTTCATTCATGACTCATTTTAAGCTGTTAAAATTGGAAGAAAGATTTAAATAAAAAATGTTAAACAGTCCAATCATTAATTTGGACTAGAAATCAATCAGCTATGTTTTTTTCATTTTTCCAGGGGAGATACCAATTAATAGTCATCCTGAAGGCCGATAATCGATATTTGGAGCTCATGTTCATACGCAGTAAAAGTAAACATGTTAGCATCAAAATTTAAAATAGTACACACACCAGTATTCACCCTTTTAATTTTTAAACACGTAAATAAAAAAGCAAATAAATAATAGGCTTAGCAGCACATCCTTGGTAAGTTTTTTTTTTTTTAAGTTAATAGTTCTCTGAAAAGAGTCAAAGATTTAAGGCACATGAAATTACTTATCTTTGTGATAAGTTGAAGCAAAAACAAAAAGTGCAGGGAGTTCCTGGCACAGCAGGAATAAAAATAAAAATTTAAAAAATACAGTAAATAACCCCATGAAGAATTGTAAAGTAAAAAGTTCAATACAATTTGAGCAAAAATGGGACTGTTAAATTGTCAGTGGTCCCAATTGAGCCACATGAGATTATAATTAAAAGAGCAAATTGTTCTGCATCATCTCCAAACAAACAGCTTCTCTTGGGCTTGTAAATAGCAGAGACCTTGTTCACTTGCGAGTCACAACTGGTGAGGGTGGTGCACAAAAAACCTTCTGACTTGTTTGCAGGTCACCCTTCATGTTAGCGATGAGCAGGGGAGGAGGGCCGCAGTTTTACCCAGAGACAGATCAGCTGAGGCACTCGTTTTCTTTTTTCTCAGTACAGGGAGAACAAACATTCATTTTTAAATGAGAAATTAATGCCATTAAAAGACATTTGCGTTGATATGTTATTAACGCTTTAAAAGTGACATGGTGCTGTGGCTGGATCTGAGCTAAAAAAAAAACTAGTTCAAAATTATCCAGTTGAATAAAAAAAAGGCAGATACTAATATATGTCAACTATCTGCGCTGATAATCTGTCTACCTCTAAGTTAGACCCCATATTGGATTCCAACAAAGTGCTAAGGAAGTAAAAGAACTGTCTCTATGTGTGGGCTGGCATATCAGCACTTTCTAATTGCTGAGAAGGACTCTGCTGGCCACATGGGTTTGGTCTGTGAGAGGGCTTTATATTACTTCAGATGATGGTAAAATGCCCTAACAGACTTTAATTGTTCCCAAACTGCCTTGAAAGCTAACATTATTTGTCAGGGCTGCCCTTTCATATAGAATATCTTCTCTAAGGAGGAGAACTCTACTGCAGGTTTATGGATGTTTCAGGAAAGAGTAATTTGACACTGATATGGCACCCATTGATGCAAATATGCATTAAACCACTTTGGTTCCAAAATTATCTTATTATCTTAAGGAGCCAGTGATTTCACTTTACCAACAACTAGGGTGCAGACTAAGGACACTGTATGACAGCATCCACGTCATAAGTGCGTGTTACATATATTTATAAATATTTATTTATATATATTTTATAAATAATTCACAATACACCTACCATTCGCAAGACAATTGTACTTTCCATTTTCATGACGTCTCCAGAGGTGGCTTGACAGACCTTAACCCTTGTGCTATCTTAGATGACCCCGCCCTTACATTGACGTGTTCTCCCTACCATGACAAAGGTGGATAAAGGTGGAAAGATTTCATGTAATCCATGGACACCAGTGAAGATCACAAATCATTGAAGAAAAAAGGTTCAGCTCACTGTCTAGTGGGTTTAGATGACCCAACTCCCAATGGTAAAGTGCCAAGGATAGCACAAGGATTACGGGACAAGACTAACTTGCGCTGCTCTTGTGATGCAACCCTCTACGAGCCTGGACAACCCAAAAATCTGCAGCACGCGTACGGGTCAACCCATATGGGTCTGCATAGACCGTTTTAGCGCTACTGGTCATGCTCCAAAACCTGACATGTCTTCATTTGTTCTAATCCCAGATTATAGGAAATGTCAGACTTTGGCAGGATTATACATGACTGAGATGGAATTGACTAGCAGAATCCAGGACCACATGAGCACATTCATCTTTCACATTTCTAAGGTCTCCAGCTGTTGAATAGCCTTACTGGGGATGTTCCAACATCTGTCAGTCTGGTTGGTTCTAAGATTGGAGTTTACTGACGTCTTGTCTTGGTAAAATAGCAGAAATGAGAAACTGGCTTCAAGTTTGCCCTTTTCAAACCAATGGCTCTGGTCCTGACCATCCATCTACTGTCAGTTTTAATGTGGGCATCTACTTGTGTTTGTATTCTGAAAAGGATTTTGTTTGGCTCAAGCTGTGATGGGTACGTAAAGAAGGCTTTTTTACTCAATTATCTTTAAGTATTTCAAAGACATCTAAGGAGCTCTGCTTATAAATTATTCGCTACCATCAGAGATTACCACTCCAACTGAAGTCCAATTGAATATCCAGGGAAATGGCAAAGTCAGAAGGCTGGTTGAGACACAGCTGCTTCTTTAAAAGTCAAAATCTGAATCAGCTGTCTGAAGATACGATTTTTTAAGAGACTGAAGCGTTTGGAATATAAAGGTCAAAATGAGCGCTTATGGTATTTATGGTAATGGAATTCTGGGTTTAATATTCTTTGTCTGCTGTGTGAGTTTTTGTGTTGCAGCTGCAGGACAAGCAAAGAAAGGAAGGTGGGACATTGGCTGCATAATAAGAAAAATATTTATATGCCTAGTGATGGGCAGAGCCAAGTTTTGACTTATTTTTAGGGCCAGCTGCCAAAAGAAGGTAAAATAAATTTCTATACTCTTACTTATTTTTAACAACTTGGAGAAATGAAGCCTCAAGAGAAGCACATGCAAGAATATTAGGACATAATCTTTCCTGTGTTTTAGCATCAACATATAAAGTAAGACATAATCTTACTTTAAAAGATAATCTTACTTTTAAAGGTGATCTCATAATCATCTTTTATTTATAAATCATTTAGTTGAAAATGGCACGTTTTCAGAGTGGAATTTTTTCCGTGGCTGTACCAAGTATGTGCTAAGGCTGTACTTCAGTCTCAGAATTTGGAAATACACACAAGCTGTTTCACAAATGCATGCGTTCCGGTTCATGAATGTATTTGGATGCAAATACGTGATATAAATTTACAAATATTTTGCAAACCAATGGCGGTGCTAGGAGGTTTTATATGGGGGGCGGCAGAAGTCCTTGGTAGGGTGACAAAGAGTGGATGGCCAATACAAAAGGAAGGATCAAAAAACGGTTTTATTATCATTATTGATATCAACATTAAAACAGCAGTTCTTTTAGATTTTAAATATTTGGTTTTAAATATACTGATATTAACTCAAAAATGGGGCGTAGTTGGGGCAATGTTTGTTCCTCGGGGAGCAGATGCTCCCCCCTGGCCCCCTGTAGCTCTGCCCCTGTCGCAAAATAAAATAAAAAAAAAACATTACCAGTGACCACTGCGAATAGGGCAGTTGACGTCCAGGAAAGACTGGAGGGCAGTCAGGGAAGACTGACTGACTGCAGGAAAGGCTGCACCGGGCATGGAAGGGCTAGTTACCCACTCCACAGGCCCTTGCCTAATGGCATGGGTCAACCTAACTAACTACAAGCACAAGAAGGAAAAAACAGCCCAAAGGTCCACCGAGAGGCGGGATGGAAGATGGACCAAATTGGACAGACAACATGGTATCGACTGGAACGGCTATCACTAATGAGCAACGGACCCTGAGGAAATGTAGCTGTGGGTGGTCGAGCGTGACAACTTATAGGGGCCTGCGCATCCATCAGGGGAAGACAAAGTGCGGAGGATCGAGCCAGAAGCAATCTTGCACTGCGCCAGTAGATCAGACAAGCAGGAGACAGAGCCCGGTTGAGCACCACAGTGCTGCTGTTTTCAATATTGCAGATGGTGGAAGGGAGGAAGAGTGTTTTTCTCGGCAGCAGGAGCACTATGAACGTCAGGCACACAACGAACAGCAGGAGGAGACCCCTATCAGCGAAATTTCGACACGAACAAAGATGGAGAAGCCTATTCGACAACCAAAAGTCAAGTGGCCGAAAGCCAGTGACAAAGAGCGGTGGAGAAGCTTCGACCACGATCTGCATGCCATCTTAGGAAAGTCTCTGCAAGGCAGCACAACCTCCAAACTGAATATCTTCGGCAAGATCATATACGAAGAAGGCAAGGAAAGATTTGGAGAAATTGTGCAAAGGAAGAACACGCCCAGGGAGCCAGGGAGACGAGAAAAAAGAAATACACAATCTCATCAAACAGAGGAGGTCCCTCAGGAAGGCCTGGAGGAAGGCGGCTGATGATGGGAAAGAAGGGCTCAAGGCACTTTGGGTCCAAGTCAGAGATAGGCTTGCAGCCTTAAGAAGGGCAGAGCGGATCAGAAGAAGAAGAAGCAGGAAAGAGAAAGAGAGGGCAAAGTTCTTCCAGGACCCTTTCAAGTTTGCCAAGAGCCTCCTTGAGGAGAAAAAGAGTGGAAGGCTGAATGCAACAGTACAGGAGCTTGAAGAGCACATAAAAAGTCAACTAAGAGACCAAGATAGGAATACTCCTCTTGGTTTACCAGGTTATGTGCCCCGCCCTGCTGAGCCTAGGCTTCAGTTCGACACAATTCCGCCAAGGTGGGCGGAAATTAGACAGGTGGTGGACAAGGCAAGATCTGCGTCAGCACCAGGCCCGAACGGTGTGCCCTACAAGGTATACAAGAACTGCCCGGCGGTGCTGAAGCTCCTTTGGAAGCTAGTGAGAGTTGCCTGGAAGACCCAAGCCATTCCAACTGAATGGAGCAAAGCAATATCTACCTTCATCCCAAAAGAACAGGATTCCCGGAACATCAATCAGTTCAGAGGAATTGCCCTTCTCAATGTGGAAGGGAAGATCTTTTTCTCAGTGGTGGCAAAGAGAATGGCTAACTATTTACTGGAAAACAATTACATCGACACCAGCTGCCAAAAGGCAGGCATTGCAGGATTCTCAGGTTGTGTGGAACACTCGACTATGATTTGGAACCAGATTCAAGCAGCCAAGCGCGAGAAGTCTGACCTGCATGTGGTCTGGCTGGATCTGGAAAACGCCTATGGTTCAGTTCCTCATCAGCTCATAACCTTTGCGCTAGAATTCTTTCTAGACTAGTTTCCAAGTATGCTACACCACACAGGAAGCTACCACCAGTTGGCACCATCTGGAGAAGGGCATCGCAATGGGCTGCTCAATCTCTCCCATCATCTTCACGGCAGCCTTCGAGGTCGTTCTGATTGGTGGTAGGCAAATGGGGCGAGGGACAAAGTCACAGTCAGGCCAGCGACTACCAGCCTTGCGGAGTTACATGGATGATGTAACAAGCCTGCTGCAAACAGCGCCCTGTACTACTAGGTTCCTGAAGAGGTTTGAAGATCTCCTTGGTTGGGCCAGAATGAGAATTAAACCCTCAAAGTCTCGCAGTCTCTCAATCCGGAAGGGGGTGAGGAATGACCACATCTCTTTCACAGTGAATGGAGAAAGAATTCCATTGTTGGCTGAGCAACCGGTGCGAAGCTTGGGAAGACTGTATACGGCAGAGCTGTCTGACAACCACATGCCGGCCACCATTATGCTCCAGCTTAGGGACGGACTGGAGAGGATTGACAAAAGCCACCTCCCAGGGAAATTCAAAGTGTGGTGCTACCAATTTATCCTCTATCCACGCTTGATGTGGCCCCTGAAGTTGTGTGAGATTACATCATCCACAGTAGCAAAGATGGATGCCATAGCAAACAATTTCATCCGTAAGTGGCTTGGCTTACCTCGAAGTCTGTCCAACACAGGCCTTTTTGGGAGAAACACACTTCAGCTGCCACTAAAGCCCATCAGCCTAGGCTACAGACAGGAGAAGACAAGGCTTGTGCTTGAGCTGAGAGACTCAACCGACCCTGTTGTAAGAAACACCAAGGCTCCTGTCCGAACCAGAAGCAAATGGAAGGCGGAAGAGGCTGTTGACCAGGCCATCAGCAAGCTTAAGCACAACGAAATCGTGGGAAAGACGCAGTCCGGCAGAGCTGGGCTAGGCTGGGGAACAGCCCCCAAGTTCTGGTCGAAAGCCACAAGAAATGAGAGGAAAGAGCTGGTAATTGAAGAGGTGACCAGGAGCGAGGAGAACTAGTACAAGATTAAAGCACTCAGCCAGCCACAACAAGGGCGTTGGACAACATGGTAAGGCGTGGTCAATAGGACCATAGGGTGGTCTGACATATGGAAGATGCCTCAAGCAAGGCTGAGCTTCCTTATCCGGGCCACCTATGACACCCTACCCAGCCCCAGCAATCTGAGCCTATGGTTTGGCTCAGAGGAAAACTGCCATCTCTGTAAGACTCCAAGCGCGACATTACAACACATCCTGTCCGGTTGCAAAACAGCTCTGGCCCAGGGTAGGTACAGATGGCGGCATGACCAGGTCTTGAGGAAACTGGCAGAGGTCCTGGAAGTACGGAGGATGGAGGCAGCTAAAGATCCTCCCATGAAGACACCGTCTTTGATCCACTTTGTTGGAGAAGGGGCTGGAGCACAGAACACCAACCAGAGAGGGACAACATCACTGCTAACACCAGGATGCGACTGGAAGTTAACGGTGGACCTCGACCGTCAGCTAAAGTTCCCACCAGAAATAACCACCACCGTTCTGCGACCAGACATCATCCTGTGGTCCTCTGCAGCCAAAGCAGTAATCCTGGCAGAGCTCACAATCCCTTGGGAGGGAGGAATGGATGCTGCATATGAAAGGAAGAAGGACAAGTACACAGAGCTGGTAGCTGAGTGCCGAGATGCTGGGTGGTCAACCATCATCTGCCCGGTGGAGGTCCGCTGCAGGGGCTTTGTTGGAACATCCACCCAGCTCCTCCTTAGGAAGATGGGAGTGACTGGGTCGAAATTGAAGAAGGCATCCAAGAACTTGGCGGAGGAGGCTGAAAAAGCCAGTTTCTGGCTATGGTTGAGGAGGAAGGACAGTTCGTGGGGAAAAGATGGGTCCTAGGGGCAGCTGCAGGGGGCGGCAGGGAGATGTCCCTGCCGTTGCTCCACCACCACGAGATGTTCCGGGATTAATGGAGCGAAACATCAATGAAGGGTGGCTCCTGGCTGATGACCCTGCAGCTGCCCTACTGACACCGTCGGAGGTGCGTCAGGCGGAAACGCCATGCAGGTAGCGTTTACCTGTGCTTACACCTGTAAATTTGAAAATAAAACAAAGATACATTATTCATTTTGTCCTTAGTTATTCGGAAATTGATTATTATATAAAGAAGTCTTTTTTATTGTTTTCCCATTGTTGATTTTAATATGAAAAATGGATGGATTTTAATATGAAAAATGGATGAAGGAATGATACACAATTCATAAAATTGGCAGATTCATTAGCAAACGATGGCGTTTGTCGACCTGCAATGTTAGGGGAGTCTCAATATTCACCACACAGCTTTCCCACACAAATGAAGAGTTTCATAAATGAAAAGCTGTTCATAAACAGAAATTCTGCTATTTGTATGATCTGTTAGTTTGTATTACAAGTGTACCTCAGAATTATATTTGTGAAACAGTTCATATGCATGTTTGAATTCATATCACGTATTTGCATTAATTTATGTTTGTGAACCGGAGCGTGTGCATTTGTGTAACATCCTGAGACTGAAGTGGCCTAATGTAAGGCACACCTGTGCAATAATCCCGCTGTCGAATCAGCTCCTTGATATGACACACCTGTGAGGTGGGATGGATTGTCTCAGCATCATCTAGATCAGGGGTGTCAAACTCATTTTCACCGAGGGCCACATCAGCATAGTGGCTGGCTCAAAAGGGCCAGATACAACTTATACATGTAACTAAATGTAATGAAAAATATATGCAACTACTCCTTAATGTTAAATAACTCATTATTTATTTATTATAACATTTTAAAGTCACAATTGTAGTTGCATTAAAAAAAACATACGTTTGCTTGTTAATCTAGCATAAATACTTTTAAATTTGATTCTGTCAGGTTAATATTTAGAAAAATATTTTGTGTTTGTAGAAAATGTTTCCCATCTTTGAGTACATCTCATGGCAAAAACAAAAAACAAAAGTGTTGTGTTTATATGTTTTGTTCAGTGTACAAGCAGCGCCACTACTAATCAGAGGCATGTTTGGAACAGGTTCAACTGTAAGGGAGTGTTATTCTATGAGCTATTTAGTTTTTTTAATATAGAATAATTGACTTTGAGTAGAACGGATACATAAATGGATGTGATGCAACAGATATGAGTTAAAAATCACTGGGGTGATTTTAATAAATCTGTTGAATGTGTTGTTGATTCTTCCAGTATGGGGAGGATTCAAGCTTCACTGAGTTCAACCAAAACAGCTAAACGCAGCCTAAAGGCAGCCACAGACTCTGGTGAGGTGGAGGTTTTCTTGTGTATTTTGTGTCACTTAAACATATGTCAGCCTGGTCTCCAAGTGTTTTATTAACAAGGCCCACTTCCACATAACAGCAGAGGTCATGCTCCTACAATCCATCCAAGAAGATAACACTCTGGAAAGACATGAACTCACGGAGTAGATGGGGTCAAAATGGGGGCAGGCAAGTTTTGTCCAAGAGCAGGTCAGGACACTTCTTGATAGATTAGTAACATGAGGCTGGAGAAAATCCACAGTGGATCACAAGGAGTGTGAATACAGTGAAGCTGAAGTGTCCGTGAGGAAACAGGAAGTGAATTTCAAAGTAAGAGTCATGACTAAAACTGGAACCCCTGTCACGTTGAGAAAAAAAAAAAAAAAACTATTCATAAAAACATCCACTGATAATTTGGCCAGTATTGAGGTTTGAAACTGTTCTTGTGATATTTTTTCTGATAATGGAAGACATAAAGAAAATTAAGCTCAAAACTGCATTTCTGAGTATTTCCATATTTTGTTGTGAACCAAAAGCAAACAAAGCAATGGTCGCTTGGCGGTGTAAGGGGCTTCAAGCTAAGCTTTTTTTCCTTTTGTATGTTTTCAACTACTAGTCAATTTCTGGTGTAGAGCAGCTTTAGACTTTAAGGCTTCTTTGTAACAACAGAACAAATTGTATTATGTACCGTAAGTTTCACAACAATTATGCAAAATTGAAAATAATTAAATTTGAGCCCAAATGACTGGAATAATGTGCAAATGTATATTACACTCTTGAAAGGCATGACTTCAGTCTGTTTTGTTGGGAAAGGAATTAAGTCAAAGTTGCAAAAAGCAATGAGGTCTTATTTTACAGTCAGATGAGAACATATTTTAAAAAGTTTAAAATAGCCTTTCACAATAAAAGTCAAACTTTGAAGTGATTTCTTTAATTTCTAGCTATCCCTTCACTCTTATTCTTCCCATCCATGAGGTTAAGTCATCTCTTATCTGCTTTCATTCTTATTAAAAAAGATTTGTCTTTGAAATTAAGCTTTTTTTGAAATAAATAAATAATACAGCACAGACATCACACAGAAAAATCTTTCATTTGTCTATTCTGTAAAGTCAGGTTTTTATTGCAGAATCCATTAATCCACTTCTGATATCTGTTAGATCCTGGTGCATTTTCATTTGCTTCCTGCAGGCTTATCATCAGTGACCCACTGTCAAGCATAAGCTCTAACTGCTTTTTTTTTGCTAAAGTTGAATTTCAAACAATCACACTAAAAGAAAAAATATGCAAAAAATTACATGAGACAAATATGATGTCACAAGAACAGGCAGATGGCTGGATCCAAATGCAGCAGATTTATTAGCACAACTTAAAGCCCACAAAGCTAAATCAGGGTCAGGCAGGCAGGGGTCAATAGCAGGCATGAGATCATCAGAGGAAAAACACTGTAATCAAGATCCAGGCGAGAGTCGGGGCAGGCAAACTGAGTCAGATGCAGGGTCAGGAGACAGAAGATCAGGTCTGAATTTAACGCCCGGTAATGAAGGCAGATTGGCGCAAACAATGCTTTGCACCAAGTGAGGCTCAGTACAGTGTTCAAGTAGACTGTGATTGATGAGTAAATAAGTGAGTAAGTCAGGTGTGATTAGAACTTTGGAGATGGTTCCCACTGGTGGCCAGAGGGGGAAACAGATCTCCGACTTCTGACAGATGAGAAGTGCATGATTGACATCAGTTCAGTTAAAGGAACAAGCGTTTCGGCCATGTCCAACATAGAAACGAAGATTTACCTTATCTAAAAGTTGCCTGTCTAAACTGTCAAAAAAACAATAGTTTATCAGTTACAATCTTGAAAACGCTGTTTCCAAAGCATGATGGTAAATCCACAAAACTATATTTTTGTCCCTTATTTGGACTAATTTATCAAATAGCACCCAGAAATAATAAAAGATTTCCTAAGAAAATGAATCACAAAGAATTACAAACTTTTGATAAAGCAAAACAAGAAAAGTAAATTTACAATTGAAGAAAAGTAAAAATATTCATGGTAAACATATATACAGACATAATATAAATATATATATATAAATATATACAACATTGTGTTTTACAATGAAGTGTAAGAGGGAAATGCTTAAGTAAGCACAGGCATCCAATTTGGCCAAGTGATGCAGTTGATCTTACAAGTGCTGAGTTTTTCACAGGCCAGATGGGATATGGAAAGTTTCCAGCATTTGCTGGTCTTCCCTCAGGCTTACAGCCAAATAGATCTGGGGATTGTTCAAACTGGAGACATGCAGGAAGTTTAGGAGCGGGCTTGTGGATCGCTCATTGTTATTATCCAGTTGTGGGACAAATCCAACTGTCCAATGCTCGAGCTGCTGCATCTTTCTTTTGGTTGCCTCATTACCAAAAATAAACAAAGCTGTACCTGTCATAGCCTTGGCTGCAAGTTGCTCTGCTCATATCAGTCACGTTTAGGCTATGGTGTTCATACTGGATTATCGCTACTTGACACTAGCATGTCCTCCACCTACAGAGGCTTGGTGCAAAATGTCAAACTGGTGCACTTGTTGTGAACAGGCTTTTTCTTTCACAGCTCTATTCTGATATATGAAAGACTTGGTGTCATATTTCCGGCTGGCCACAAACCGCAATTATTAACTTCTCCTTTATGATCAATTTTCAAACAGCGGGCATTTCTGAAAAAGGACACCATCCATACTTCACTACCAAATCAATTCTATCAATTCAATTCCAAATCAAGTTTGATTTGGTTTAACTTTCAATGCATGTCCAACGGCAAGGTCAAACGAGGTCAAGAGGCATATTTTTAGTGTTCAAACCATCAGGATGAATTTGATATAACATTTAAGAATAAAAGGCAAGTTTTTTCATAGTTGACAGAATTTTTTGACTGTTGTGTCTCTGATGAACAGATCAAACAGCATCTATTCCTCTGCTAATTGTTCCCATTGCTGCTTCCTTTAATGAGTTCTTCAGATGTAGTCGGTGTGGCTCTGTGTTGCAGCGAGTGATGGAAATTTGACCTTTTTTAAGAGCATGGCATTTGAGCAAATAGATATTTTGTGTCCTTAATCTTGACATTAATTTGTTATCGCATGTCAGTTCTGAAGGTCAGAGTGTGATTGCAGTGCAGATGATGAAACTTTATTGGGAATGTGAATGAAATGATCAAACATCGACACTGAAGATTTCAGACTAGAGACATAAAATAAGATAAGACTTGAAATAAGATTCAACATTCCCTTCATTTTTCCGCAAATGTTAAAAAGTTTGGCCACGTTAACAATGATCTTTTCTTATTGGTCCACATATCCATTTGTTCTTTTAAATTTAGAAGTAAAAAACGTACAGTAGACCTACTTGTAAAGTTTGTTGGATTTGAGACCTGGCTTGAATTCACAGATAAATCTTGGCATCACTCACATCAGTGTTTTGAGATGTTGCTACTTCTGCATGTAATGTGCAATACTCACACATTTCCCCTGTTCTTGTCCTTCATCTTCATCTTTACTCAGATGTAATTCCAGACATGGTTTCAGTAAAGGAAACCATCAATTTAAGTCTCCTAGTCATGTTCTTGATCTTTTAGTTTTTTGCCTTTTTTTCTGGATCCCACCAATTTTCTGCATCTACTTCAGTGACTAGAACCTGTTTTTATCTGCTTTGTGCTCCAACTGTAAATGTAAAGCTGTGTCAGAGGCGTCCAGTTACAATGTTAAGTCGATGTACAGAGAAGTGCACAGAAAAACTTTAACTTTGAGAATTTAAAAAAGGGATCCAGGAAATCATATTGCATCTTTTTTCAAAGCATCTATGATGAGAACGGTGATGAAAGTAGGTATTTGGACAATTTTTGTATAAGGTATTCCCAATGATAGAGGTCAAACATTTTCTGTCAGAAGATTTTATAAATAATTTCCAATGATACTTCTCTGAGAAGAGTTTACAGACTTTTAACATGGCACAGCAGCAGGAAAAAAAGAAACTTGATAAAGTGAAAAAGAAAAATTGATCTGGTCTAAACATTTCTTTCCACTAAATCTCATGAATTCAAATTCCTAGAAAATCTCTAGGAATTCAAATTCCCAGAAAAAAACCAAACTTTACAAAAACTGGAAGCTGATCTTGGCATAAAAGGCCATATGATAAAATAAAAGTAGCTCTGACTTTTCATTTTGTCACCTTGATAAAAATGTTCATTTTTTGTTTCTCATTTTTGCAGATCTGCCACCTTTTAAAGCAGTAAAATGATTTGTACTGCTGACACCATAAATCTTTATTTAAGAACCAGAGTCCAGCTCAGCCATGCTGTATGACCTGCTGTATATTTATGAGCTTATTTGGAAGTAAAAGCTTTAATTGACTGACAACCACAATAGGAACAAGATTTATGACTTCACTCCATTTGACTGTATTCAGGCATAGTTAGATGGGTATTAATTTTACTGTACATCTGTAATTTATTGCACATATCTAAGAAACCTTTTACAGTTTATAATTTATAGTACATTTACATTTAGTATTTCTTTTTTATTTAAAAATAAAAAAAGTACTCTTTTAAATGTTAAAAGAAACAATGACATATTTTTTTCTACTGGGGAACTTCGATAACAATCCTAATTATTCCCATTTTAGTATACTTCCATGCATAGAGAATTCAACGTCTAAACGTTTGAAGAATAACAGTAAAAAAAAAAGATGAAGTACATTGATTTTATGATATACAGGATGAATTATTTGTGGCATTTAATGAGGGATGCGCGCCTGTTTTCAAACATTCATCTTGTTTCTAAAATGACCTCGCATTTCCTCTGCCTGGAGCCGCCATCAAATCTGATAAATGACGTGAGAGCTGAGCGAACACTTCCTACTGCCAAAGCCCTTGACAGCAAGCGCTCACGTTGTCAAGGAGCCTGAGGGAAACAAATTGGTCTCAAGAAGATAGCTGCTCTTCATCCTGCTAAACACCTTGTGTATGGGGAAGAATGCAAAAGGAACGGACAGCGGCACAAAAGTTAGAGTCATTCATACAGACAGAGTGGGAGAATGGAATGACAGAAGAGTCAGTCACAGAGGGAACAGTGTTGGAGGTTCACAAGCTTTCTACAAGCCCCTGCAGCAGGGAAGCATGGGGATCATGCATCAAGAATTTGAGTTTACTTTTCAAAATGAATTTATCACAAACCAGTGATGCCTTTTTCTTTTTTTCTTAAAGACGCTCGACTGTAGACTATATGAATATTGCAGAGTGACAAAAGGCTGTCTCCTTTAAGATGATAAGTTTAAGAGAGTGGAAAGACTTGACTTTTATCTTTTGGAAATCCCATCAGAGTCATTTGTCATTTAGTTGTCACTACCTTGAGTTTTTTCTTGGCAGGTAAAGTGATAGATGTCTGAATAACCTGAAGCTGTTTTATTCTCTCATAGTGTTAAATCTGTTGGCATGTGAGGGAAATGCAGGCAGTGAGCCACTGACACACTTAAAACTTTATTTAAAAATATGTGTTTTGTTGGTCTTTTTGGCAGATGTGTTGTTTTTGTGCCGTTTCTTGCAGGGTTTTGTAATTGTTTTCACTCTGAGGTAAATCCTCAGAATGTGGAATTGTACCCATGATTATAAAGGTCTATTAATTTATCTACAATTTAATATGATTGAAGGAATACTTTTCATGTCATTTTATTAATCTCTGTGATTGCAAATACATATTGTTAGTTTACTTCTTCATTTGGTTCAGTGGTTTAGCCCAATGCTTTCTTACACAGCTGCAGAGATGAGGGTGATTTTTCTTGTTTTTGGTCTCTGTGTCTGATGACTTGGAGGAATGAATAAAAATACAAAGAACTATTAAGAAAACTATACGCCGATCTGAGCCTTTTTTCCTAGTGGCTGTGCACTTATCAGTTTTTTTCAAAAATTTTTTACCCTTTAACACCTAATACACATACCATAAATCATCGACCATTAACGCAATTACTGTGAATCAGCTGATTCTGACGTGGAGAAAAGTACCAATGTGGAACGCATTGTGAACATCATAACCAAGTGTTTTATCTAATACTTCAGGGCTTGTTGCTTTAATTTGGGATGAGCCTAGCCAAGCATTGAAATAGCTTGAAAAAATATACACATTTGTATGTATGTAAGTAATAGGGCAGATGAAGCATTTGTGTAAGTAAAGCCGGAGGGTGTGCAAAACCACTGTCTGAGATCAAATGAGTTATTCATGAAAGAGCGCACATGTAGGAGTCTTTGCAAATAATTTACTGTATGTTTATAAATAAGTAAATGCAATCTTGCAACACTGCATCTGTAACATATGCCATTGGAAACTAATGTACTCTATAAAAGTTGATACCAGAAAGCTCAACTAATACAAATAGATATCAGATCTTTTATTAAAAAAACAAAAAAAACAGGTTGCTCCTAAGGCACCTAACCTCCCAGTGTACTGTTCCTCGCATTGCCCACTGTCACTTTCTTTATGTTCACTCACAGTTTAACATAAAGACCCACTCCGATCATTTTTTGATCTATTTTCAAAGTGTTCCCAGTGGTCTTTTAAGAATGTATGCCATTTTTAGCCAAAAAAACCAACCCAAAAACTAAAAAAGCTTGTATGTTTTTTTTGTACATCACTTCTGTCATGATTCGAACGAGAGTTCAGTAATGACCCAGATGCTGGAACCCGGAAAGAGACTTGACACAATGGTAAGTATAAAGTGGCTTAATCTGAATGTGAGCTTGACAGGGTTTCCTTCCAGGAAGAGAGAGCGAGAGCAGGCTGGTGGAATCTTGAGCGGGAATCTCCTCGAGGGTGAACAGCGGCGAGAGCGAGGCTTGAATCCAGACGAGACAAGGCGCAGGCTGGAGGATACTTGAGATGGTGTGGGCGAAGCTTGAAGCAAGGCGAGGCGAGGCGGCTGGCTGGAGGTTTCAGGGTTGGCGTGACTGCAACGTGGGAGGACTGCGACCAGGTGAGGATCCAGAAGGTTAATGTCCTGAAGCAGAGCGAAGACAATAACATGAGCTTGGTTCTACGAGACTGAGACAACAACATGAGCTGACCAGACTATGCACCATAGGAGGAACAACGAACTGGCACCGGCTGATGATCCAGGAGGAGTTTATGAAGGCAGGTGTAGATGAGGTGAGTGGATCCAGCTGGTCGCGTCCATCAGCAGCAGGAGGGGGGAGGAGGGAGATACTGACAGGCCATGACAACTTCTGCAGAGCGGCAGAAGTTTATTAGAAATTCACCTTTGAGTTGTAGGTAGGACAGTTGACTTGGAGCAATCCTGCCCATCCTTTCCCGTTAGCCACAACTGACAGATCTCTGTTTACACCCTCTCCCACTAGCTTACAGCTCCTCGCATCCCCAACCTAACATTACTAAAGCAACAAAAATGGTGAGCAATAACCAGCTGTGCAGTTTTGAGCCAGATGTCAGCTTGGATAAGGAAAACAATGATGTACATCAGGGGTCTCAAACTTAATTTACCTTGGGGCCACTGAAGGCAAGGTCAAGCTGAGGCTGGGCCGCAACTTCAGCGCACACACATGCACAACTTGTGAGTGTCTGAGAGCCAGTAAATTTGTATGGAACATGTACTACACTATTAACTATACTCTATTATTAACTGTTTTCTGTTCCAAAGTAAATTAAAAAACTGTCATTCAACTAAATTAAAATACCAACATTAAAAAATCCATAAATAAATAAATCAGCAATACATTTCTGTTTATTTAGTCTTTTATGTCTACTGTTCTGATTCAAACGTCCTTAATTACGCAGTTCAGTTAACACTGTTGAATTATAACTATTAAACACAAAAGAAGACTCAAATTTTACAGTTCTGTAACCTCTATCAATGGTTCCTCTGAACACGGCTTCTTTTGTCTACTTCTTCAAGCTGGACACTTGGGAGCTCTTCCTCCCATACAGCTGAGACCCTCAGTGTGGGTTGAAGATGATTGTCAGTAAATCTGGACTGTACTTGGACTTACTGAAATTAAAGGATGACAAGAGAGTATGTGCTCCCAATTTTAAGTCTGTGTTGAATGTTTTTTTTTAAAAGTTTACTCTTTAAAACACAAATCAGTAAAGAAGAAACAAAATTCAGTAACCATTTTTGGATTATCTTTTTTATGACGTTTTGCATATTTAAACCCTGGTCACATGTTACTTTAGAGCAGCCAGTCACCTACTCCTATATTTTCATATCTCAAACTGTGGTTAATAAAAGAACAAGCGCTATTCAGTGGAGATTGGAACGCTCGTTGCTGATAACTGAGATTAAAAAAAAAATCAAAAACGGATGGAAATTCATGTTGGCAACACGTGATATGTGCAACCAAGATGCACGATAAGCATGTTTAAGATAACCCAGGTGGACACCACGTTGTGGAGATCACCTGGTGTGTGACATATGTTTTTGTTTTTGCTTCAACATCACCAGTCAGTCATCCAAAAAATATCACCAGAAAGGGGCGGGACCAAGGCACCAACCTTAGCGACTGCAGCGGAAACTTAGTACTGCGCAGACTGAAAGCCACCCGTTTGACTACAAAACAATGCATTATTTGAAACGTGTCCTGATGGATTTTGTATTTGAGTGATTCATTAAAATCATATAAAATAGTATTGATAAAAAAGGCTACATACAGTACAAAACTTAAAATAATTCATATTATGATCATACTATGGGGGAGAGGCATATTAAAACTAAATCGAACGTTAAGGACAACTCCAAATTCCTGTTCTCGTTCAGTCTCGCTGCAGCTTCGCCTTCATCTCCACCCCCCCCCCCGCAGCCGTCCGGTCTCACCAACGATCCAGTCACGGCGCTGGTTCATCTCAAACACACCTATTGTTGCATTTTTCCCATGTTGTTGCTTGCACATGTTTAATGTTAAAGCCCCGTTAGCCGTCACGCATGTAGGTGTGTGACATTTATTCTTCGCAGGTGACCCATCCCCTGGGGTAGCAGTGAGCTGCAGTCACAGCCGCGCTCGGGAACCGTTTGGTTAGGGTTAATATACGCCACATGTAACCGTAACCTTAACCTTCCTCCGGGTCCGTGCGGCCCAGAAAAAAGTTCAGCAACTGGCTGCATGTACTAAATTACGAGCGCATATACACTTTCTAAAAAGGAAAGTAAGAAACTCCTAAATTTGGTCCGAGGACAGGGCTGTCAGGTTCCTGCCCTAAATGTTTTCTGCTTCAAGCCCGGTCAATGCTATGCCCCCAAGAGTCATTTAACCCACTGTGATTGGTTGGTTCGTCAGCTCCGCGCACAACACTGAAAAAGTATAATTTATAAAAAACTGGCGGGACGCATTAACATTAAACTTTCATTTCAAGGCGGGGGCCGCAAAATATAATCTTGGGGGCCGCAAATAGTTTGAGACCCCTGGTGTACATGAATCTAATTGTCTACAAGTAGATGCATCAGAATAGAACAGAGCAGGGAGCTTGTGGTCTGCCCAGTTGTTTTTCAAACAGCGTTTTTTTCCGTTTTCTCCTGATTCACAGTAATATGAATAAAGAAATACTCAGAAATGCTATTTTAAGCCTAATTCTTTCTATACATGTCCTTCATCGTCAGCAAAATGCAGCAAGAACATGTTAAAAAGAATAAAAACACAATTTTCACAAGAGTGGGTCTTTACAAACATCCCTCAAGAATAAAAATAAAACCTGACTTTAAGTAGATTATTGCGTATACTGTATTTTCTGTATTTTTTACTGTATTTTTTACCCTATAAGACACTTAAAAAATATAAATAAAAAACAATAGTGTGCCTTTGCCTTCTAAACTAGAGCACCATATATCTATCCTTTTACACCATTGATGTTAAGCAGTTCTGAGAGGTACAGAGCACTTACGAGTTGCAAACAAGCTTAGGTGGTATTGTGGTGAGCGTGTAGCAGTGTTGGACTGTGCTTTGTTTTTTACGATTACCAACTTGCTTGTTTCTTGTCAACATACCTCCACAGAGGTATCATTTGCGCAGTCAATTGCTACAGAGCTCCAAACTTCATGTGCCTTTTAGATTAGGGAGGTACGGTACGCAGAGAGCTTCATGGAATGGGTTTTCATGGCTGAGCAACGGCATCCAAGCCACACATCACCAAGTGCAATGCAAAGTGTCGGATACAGAGGTGTAAAGCACGTCACCATTGGACTACAGCAGTGGAGATGTGTTCTCTGGAGTGAAAAATCATGCTTTTCCATCTGGCAATCTGATGGAAGAGTCTGGGTTTGAAGGTTGCCAGAAGAATAGTACATTTCAGACTGGATTGTGCCAAGTCTGAAATTTGATGGGGGAGGAATTATGGTGTGGGGTTGTTTTTCAGGATTTGGGGTCGGCCCCTTAGTTCTAGTGGAAGGAACTCTGAATGCTTTAGGATACCAAAACATTGTGGACAATTCCATGTCCCAACATTGTGGGAACAGTTTGGAGCGGGCCCCTTCCTCTTCCAACATGACCGTGCACCAGAGCACAAAGCAAGGTCCATAAAGACATGGAGGAAAAAGTCTGGTGTGATGAACTTGACGGGTTAACTGACATGAACCAGATAGAACACCTTTGGGATGAATTAGAGCGGAGACTGAGAGCCAGGCCTTCTCAACCAAAATCAGTGTGTGACCTCATTATGCTTTTGGAAGAATGGTCAAAAATTCCTATGAACACACTCCTCAACCTTGTGGACAGCCTTCCCAGAAGAGCTGAAGCTTTAATAGCTGCAAAAGGTAGACCCACATCATATGGGTTTGAAATGGGGGGCACTTCAGTTCATATGTGAGTCAAGGCAGATGAGTGAATACTTTTGGTAATATAGTGTAGCTCAGACTTTTTGTTCATGCAAATGCAAATGTTCAACAATAAAACATTCATTGATGGTGCGCCTTATAGTACAGAAAATACAGCAGTCTATATTTTTTATTTGCTTACGTTTTTTTTTGGTGGTTTATTATCAAATTGTTTATCTGTTGCACTTTCAAAAACCCCTCTCCAACACAAAGTCATTATGGCAGAAAAGCATCAAACTTTCCCTTTTAGCCAAGATGTGGCTTCGCACTTTGTCAGGCCACAGTTTAAGTTGGAGGATTCGCATAGAAACAGTGTTTTTGTTCAATAACAAGTCTTTTTTTTATCTTTATCCTTGGAATTTTTCCTTTTAAGAGCGAACAGCTAATTGGTAAAACACAGAACATTATGAATGTTCTTGGCCTTGTTATTTTTTTTCACCTCCCTGCCACCAAAGTGTCTCAGTTCATTAAAATGTAGCTCTTACAACATGCAAAATGTATCTCAGAATAATACAGAGATGATTAGGATTCGAGGATTTATGCCACGGTGGATTAGATTCCCCCCTATAAACAACTCCAGTTAATCAGAAAGAACACACAAGCAGCTTAATGTTTTTCCAGAAATGTTGACTCTTTATCATTATTATTATTATTGTTATCAACAGATGCTTCTGTCACTCCTGGAGATTGCTAATCATCTCTTGCAGAATGAAGATGAGGACGTGGAGCAGCATTCTCACACATTTATAAAACAGGATTCGACCATAATGACTTTATTTTTATTTTGTTTAACAAGTCTGTTATTTTTAAAGACGTCACACACTACCACCTGATGACGACCCTGACGAAGGCGGAAGGTATTGTACCGAAAAATGTTGGTACGTTTTACAAAAAACAAACCAGTGTCTGATAGAAAATAATCTAAGTACTCAAGTCTGTCATCCCTTTCTCCTACTTCAAAAGAAACAATTCTAATTGCTGTAGGACCAAATAACTGTAAAAGCACAATTATTTCAGAATGCTGTGTTCTGAGATGGAGTTGGAAGAGCTTTGAATGTGTTTTTAGGAGGACACAATTTGGAGATTGTCCGGCACCAGATGGCAGCTGCTTCATGTGATTCTGGAGGTTGCCAAACATAGTTTAAGCAATAAAACATAGGGATCTCCATCTGCTCGCCTCTGTTCCTCTCCTGACCAAAGATGTCAAAGATTAATACTTCAGTACAAGTTCTCTGATTCTAAGTT
The DNA here is from genome assembly GCA_037389245.1 of Oryzias sinensis. NCBI lineage: Eukaryota > Metazoa > Chordata > Actinopteri > Beloniformes > Adrianichthyidae > Oryzias > Oryzias sinensis. The sequence goes on from CM074501.1 coordinate 27,029,947, forward strand.
GCTCATTTGACCATTTAATGCCTTATTCCCAATCAGGGATACCAGAAAAACCAAAAAAAAACTTTTTTTTTAATGAATTTTACAGAGTTTCTTGCAGTGCTCATTTCTGTTTAGTTGCCTGAGGATGATGAATGGTGTGGTGCCCCTTGTGAGGAAGGAGTCAGATTAAAAGATGTCCAATCCTATGGTGCTAAACAGCCCAAAACCCAAAAATAGAACCTCTGTATCTTGCTGTGGGTTTGTTACTCCACAGTATTTATCACTGTCATTCTGGTCTACACTTGCCTCAAGCCAAGCTACCTTTTATCAGTTGTTTCCAAAAACAGTAAAGATCTGACAAAATAAGGTGGATCTAACTTCTGCATATGCTTTTGTATACAGTGATCCCTCGCTATAACGCGGTTTTTACTTTTCAGTTTCGCTACTTCACGGATTTGCATTGTGCATTGTGTTCTGCATTCTGATTGGCTAAAAAGTCACTCTGCTTCTTCTCTACCTGTGCGTCAATAACGTTGCAGTTCAATATATACACGTACGTAAAACAGCTTGCCAAATTTACCTTACGTACGTGCAAATTCTCTTGTAATTTCGAGTTTCTCTAAAACCCATAGAAAAAGAGCGACTACAACTGCCAATCACTATGTTCCTCTCCCGAACAAACACACATGCACCGCGGGCTTCAAAAGAAGAAAACACTGCAGAGCGGAGTCAGGATGCAGCGGCTCAGTCTGAAGAGCAGTGAAATACACCTAAGTCACTATTTGTCCCACTGTACTTTGAATTTTTTTCATAATAATTTTAAATTTTCTCCCGTTTAATCCAATTACTCGGGTCACGGTGGGCAGTGCTAACCCCCGCGAAAAACAAGGGTTTACTGGATACAAAACTAGGGATGGGTACCGTGCCCCGGTATTGAACCAGCCCCGGGGCCGCATTCTTCAAGACCACAGTATCGTTAAGATCTGACCTGAACGGTTCTGCTATCGGTACTGGAGAAGTTACTTTTTCTTTTTTCTTTTTTTGTGTCCCACAAAATATAAGCGTTATCTGCCATATTTAACTCACCAAGTCAGTCAATTTTCCGTTAATTAATGATGATATTAATTTCGGTATTCTCGTTGAAGAGGAGAGCTCTGTCTGTCTATTTGTGTGCACGGGGGGCGGGGCTGTTGTTCAGACAGCACGCGCCGCGCGCGCACACACCCAAGACAAGGCAGCGCACACACAGTCAGTGGCGATCTTGTAGGGGACACGTGAGCGCCCTAGACTAAGAACTAACGTTTCTGCGTAAAAATTATTACGTTTGCCTACCATGCTGTCACCTTGCTACTACGATGACCGTATGTTGCGCTGTTTGTGCAGAACAGGCTGGGGCAGCGGGTGGGGGGGCGTTGCACGCAGAGCATACAACAAACAGGTAGAGAGGCGGGGCTTAGACTCACCGCTTATGATTCCAGACCCGCGACAAACTATCAGCTGCTTCTTAATACTTAATAATAATTAATAACTAATGATAGTTGTCATCCGTAAAATTAATATCATTTATTGGGTTTACTGGATTTAAAGAAAAATAAATGGAGTTGGCAAAATAGAAAGGAGTCTGCATCAAAGTGAATTTGTTTCCATCATTTAACTTAACTTAACTCTGGTGTTTGACAGACAGAAAAGTCTATTCAAGGTTGTGGAAAAATGGACAAAAGATCAAATGAAACATCACACTCATAAATAATAAAAACAATTAGATTAAATAATTAAATAAATATCCTGTCTGGAACATTCTCATGTATAAAGTAAAATGTTTTGTTAAAAAAAACAATGTTGTTGCATAGTGAGGAAATAAAACACTTTATGTTCTTAATTTGTTATTTATTTATTTATTTTCGTCCTCAAAAATTATCGATAAGAGTACCGATAAGAGTACCGGATCGATAAGCAGTATAGATAAGAGTAGTAGTATCGTTAAAACCTTAACAATACCCATCCCTATACAAAACCAGTAAGAAATATAATGGAAAGCAGTTTTTATAAGTTTTAGTTAAGCTTAAGTAATCAACTGGAAAAAATATCTGTTTGATATTTGAATGGAAACAACTGCAACAAAACCTATGCAGTCCGAATGCATGGGAATGGACTAGTTAGTTGATTGTTTGGGGTGTGGCTTTATGAACGGCAGGTGGGTGGATCCATTGGTGGCCGAAGCAATGCTCTCTCTTTAGTTTTTCCCATTTCATCAGTCATTTTTAACATGCTGTTGAGGTGGGCGGAGATGACTTAAAGCGGAGTGCCCTTTCCACCTTAGGTTTTATTTTCTCCATTTAGAATCAGATTTGGGTGACAACCAGCCAGTTGTAAATTTGTCAGATATCCTTTTTTGATCTGAACATAAACACTACAGTTCTAGTGGCAAATACCAAAAAATAAATACATAAATAAATAAAAAATAAATCACAATTGAAGGTCAATAAATGTATTACAATGTAGAAACATGGGGCTTGAACATTAACCCCATAACACCAGTGGTTTTGCTTTCATGTTTCCAACATTTCAATTAACAAAACTTTTCAATGGCTTATGCAATTAACATATTTTTCTAGTAAATTCTGAAGCAAAGGATGAAGGGTTGGGGCTCTGGGAATTGTAGTTTTTGAAAGATTTAAACAAAATTTTGATCGGAATTTTTTTCTTCTTCTTGTAGTCAGTAGGATGCTTGAAAACCTTAAAAATAATAGGTTTACATGAAGTGCCGCAGCTAAGAATATTTTTCGGTCATAAATATATCTAACAAATGATGACACAAGAAAAGACTGACGTCTTGGCTCTGCCACCAGTATTTCTGTTAGCTGTTAGAGAGCTGAATGAAACATTAACCTCTTTGGCACATCAGTTTCATTTATTTCATTCATCTATTCATCCAGCTTGTTCCTGTGCAGGGTTATGCGGTTGCTGGAAGACAGTTTACCAGCCTGTTGCACATGGACAAACAACCAAAATCACATCTAAGAGACAATTTAAAGTCACCAATAAACTGTGGACTGTGGGAGGAAACCAAAGTTCCTGGGGTAAAGCCACTCGTGCACAAGGAGAACATGCAAAGTCCACACAGAAAAGATCCATGCAGAAGTTAGTATTTTCAATTCCTACTACTAATTTATGGCCACAAACTGCTAACTTGAGTAAAATTGTGTTTTTAATGTTATGTCTAGGACTCCATATTACTCTGATTATTACAGAGGACATCATTAGCCGGAAGCAAAGGTCCTTGGCCGGAACTAAAAGTTCACGGTCTCCCTTTTTATTTTTTTTGTCGAAAAAGATAAATTTAACTGGCGACCCTAACAACTCATCTTTAAGCTCATCTTGCACACTAAAACTTTAATTTGTTGGCTACTGGACACCGTAACAGTTACCATTTATTCACATTAAAACATATTTTATAGGTTGCAGGTTGACTGTTTAAGGGTCTGGAGAGGTGGCTTTTATGACATTAATCCAGGTAACAAGTGGAGGATAGAAGAACTTCTTAGAGAAATAACAGGTCTGTGAGGAACAGAATTGCTTGTTTGTGAACTATACTTATTTTCTGTCCCATTATAAAAATAAATTCTCTGTAAATCATGGATTTTGGATTCCTTTTTTTAAATTCTGTCTCTCACATTAGTGTACCTTTGATGAACATTACACACTTCTCTAATATTTTAAAGTGCGACAACTTACAGATCTAGAAAAATACTTTTTTGTCCCATTGTATGTCCTGCTATACCAATACAAAAAAGTGTTGAGCGGGCATCATCTGGACTGGAGTCATCCATATGAAACAGTATTTCCATGCATATTGATGGTGATCTTTCCTCAGGGGACAGAATGAGATCACAAGGGTACTGTCAATAAAGGAAATCAATAGGAGTGGAATGCTGCTTCATGCTGATGCATCACAAAGGTCTCATTTGCATACAAAAAAAAAACTCTTCGCTTCCTGATGTGATCTTGTCATTATCATTTTTTCTTCACAACCATATAAGTCACTAAAAAAACTGTTGGATCATTTAAATTTTCATCAAGAACTCGCACCACTGAAGCTGCAAAAGCAAAACTGTTTTTGTTCTTGATAAAACCACGGAAGGAAATCACAGTTTTACACATTTCAGTCAACTAAATAGAGAAAAGCCATTAGATCAATTCAATCAAACTGGTACTTTAATGGATGGAGATATCAGAGAGTCCAGCATGTGCTTGCCAAGTCCCTCACTCAACAGCATAGTAAGAGGAAGTAAAAAGCTTTCTTTTTATTTCCCGTCTGTCTTGTGGTGTTCCATGTTTGCAAAGATCCAATTACACTGGAGTCTCATCATGATCTGTCGCTAGACTCAATTAAAGATGAAAAACATTTGGAAGAAGAAACAGCATTACAAATTTCAGCTATTATTCAAATTTAAAATTTCTAGAATCCAACATCTGACACAGACTTTATGAATTAAAAGCTCTTTGTTTTTACCCGTCTCCGCCAATTTCAAGTTTTCGTGCTTTTAATACTCAATTCAATAATAACATTTTAGGTTGCTTAAGTGTCAACAAAAACATTTTTCCTAAAAAAAAAAAAAAAAAGAGCAACTTTTAACGTTTTTTTGAAGTGCTTCACAAAATGCCCAGGCTGTTTGTTCTCTCACACTCTACCAGGTCGGGCTGATTGATATAGATTATATATTTGTCTCCATGTGTGAGGGAAAAAAACAAGCATGCTTTACTACAGATGGAGCAGATCAGGCTGCAATGAATCCCATTAGAATAGATTCCTGTTCCTGCCACTGTGGGCATTTAAATGTAATCATAGACCTGTTACTGAATGCAATGATGCATCTAATTGTCAAAGATATACTAACATTTTTCATGGAGCACAAACATTCACCTGTATTTTAATATATATTTTAATCTGAGGTTCTCCGGTTAAAACAACTTGTATATTTACGTCTGGAATAAATCACTCGTTGATTTCAAATCTCCTGAAACACAAGGGGCAGGTATTCCTTTGAGAGCTGGTACACCTCAGTGAATATGATGTTCCATACATTATTTAAACACAATGTTCTAGCCTCTTATTCCAGGGCGACTGGCTGGTAATGTCAGGCCATGTGCAAGTCAGCAAGCGATGAGACCTTGTGTCAGAGGGTCCAGGAGGTTGACACAAGTATGCTGGGCCTGCATTAATCACTGAAATGTCACATGCAGCAAATTACTGGCTAGACTTCAGGTTATCAGAGCCCCAGAGAACTGGGCATTCATTAAACGGTTCCTCCATGAGACTAATGTTTGCTAATGTAATCTTCTTTGGCTTAGATTTCTTTTAGGTCTCTATGAAATGTGCATGCTGAGTAAGCATTAATGCTAACTACTAGGGATACCAAAATTCTCGGTTTAAATCCTAATGGTATGTTACACAATTGAAATGAATTCCATCTGCAGTTACAACAAAAGGCGGTAACCCCTCTTACTGCAAACCAACAGGTTTACGATGAAGGATTTATTTTTTATTGTTTAATCATTTTATACCAGGCTTAATTTAAGCCAACTGAATGGTTGATCTTCATTGTTATTCGCTTATTAGCAAATTAAAAAACAATTATTCTCTTTTTTTGTTTGTTATTTTGTAATACACAAAATATATATTGAACCAAAGCAAAACCACACAAAATTGAGGTTTGAACCAAATTGAGGTTTGAACCAACTTTTACATTTACATGCACAACATGATTTTGAATATAATCCATATTCTGGCTAAAGTACAGTTGTGTTTATTATGATTATTATCCATATTTTCAAAGTTTTATTAACAACAAAGATTTAATAACATCAAATGAAGGTGTAGGTTAAAAATGTGTTTTCTTTTCTTTCTGATCATTCTGTGCTTTAGAATTTGTTTTAACAGCATTTTGCAATTTGTGTAGTTTTAGAAAAGGATTTGAAATCCTATTTAGTGGTGTTATGTGGCACCTTTTTGAAAATGTAAGAAAAAAAACAATAAAATGAATTAACCACGGTTTGAATTTTGGGATTATTCCTAGTCCTAAATTTCTCATCATATTTTTTTTATTATTATTAATAATGTTTTTCATGCCGCAAAATTTTTTCCACTACTGTATTTTTTTGTGCATGAAATTTTTAACTCATCGTCTTCAATTTCCACAAAGAAAACTTTTTTTGTTGATCTGCAAGTGAAGCTATAAAGCTTTACAACTAAAATGTAAGGAATAGACAAGAAAGGTTACCTAAAAGTTTACAATGGCCCATCAGCTATTAAGATGTGGATTTATGATCTCATGCACTATTTTGGAGAAAAACACAAGATTTTTATGCTAACTGGAATCCCATCTTAAATTATATGGAGAAATTACATTTCACTAATGATGGACTATTTTGTGATTGACCTTAATACTATATAATATTCTTTTGAAATAGTATGGTTTATAATACAAATTACGGTAAGTTTAAAAGAGTGGTAAAGTAGTGGAAAGAGGGGAGGGGTTATGTTTCACGTTCTCTGCACTTTGTTAAATTTGTACCTTTGTATCTCCTTTTTTAAAAAAAAATGGAAAATACTAATAAAAAATAGTTGGTGAAAAAAAGTTAATAGAGGTAACAAATACAAAATGGTTAGAAACATGTATTCAGAAAATGTCATCAAAAGTCAGAAAACCATCAAAACAGTGTGGTTTATGCACCCATTGTTGTATCTGATTGCAGATTAATTCTGAGTTTACAGAAAAGTCCTGAGCAAAAGCTGTTTCTGGTTTTTACATTTTTGTGTTCTAAGGGAACTCAAAAAGGGGGGAAAAAATGTTTGCCCCCATCCAATCACAACTGACACGGTGGAATCCAAAGCCCTTCTTTTTGGGGGGTTTAGCATCCTTACATTGATGCTCCATGCTCGTGGGTAAACAAATCCTTACGATTTTATTACTGCAACTTTCTCCCCTTTGAATGAATAAAGCCAGCTTTACCAGGAGTGCTTTAAACAAAACTAAATGTGAAAAAAAGTTAGTACAACATGGGGAATTAGCTTTTTCCTTCATGTCTTAAGCTCTTTCTGTGAAAATCCACATTTTTATCTTGCATTTACAGTTTCTTCCTTGAACTATAAACAATTCTTGTCAAATTGTGTGCACATAATGTTAAAGAAGAAAGTCATTTCTAGTAATTATCCTTACATTTCAAGCATTGGCATGCAGCAAATACCAAAAAACTAGTGCTGTACTGATCTTTTCTAAGAAGATAATACATATACAGAAAGAGCTTTAAAGACAAATATATGCACTTCAAGAATCCTATTTTACCAAAAAATATTATTTCTCTAAAATATATATATAAATTGAGGATTTTATTCATTTGTGCAATTCTGTGTTTTAGTTAGATTTGTAAGACAGGTCAAGAGAATAAATGCCTCCACAGTCTGCGTAAAGGAAACGGTTTCAGGAAAAAACATCTGAAGCATTGCAGAACATCACAGACAGCGGCTCTTTGCATGTCTGCATGTGTCAACACACCAGGACAAACATCTGTCCTCTTTATGCACCTTGTAAAACCACAATCTGCCCTTTCCGATTAAAATGCTCTGACAGCTTCCTTGTAAGGCTTCACGGGCATTTCCAGCTGGGAGGAGGGTCATGCCTGAAGCAAAACCTTTCAGTATTTCAGAAAAGGAGAAGGAAGTGGTTGAGGGTATGAAGATATCAGTATCTCTTAGGACCAGAACCAAAAATGAATGGCTGATAAGCTGATAATGAATGATTGGATCAAATACATCAGGTCACAATATCACCTTCTTCTATCAGGCTCATTTGTAGATCCTCTTTCCTAAAAGTAAACTACAGAAGTTAGCAATTTTTAGATACCATTAGGAATCTATTAAAGGTGCTGACTGACAATTCTAGTGACTTGTTCTGCTCCAATTGGCAGCATTTAGAGATTCTTTCTAACTATAACAGTGTGTCTTACCTATAAATTAAAATGCTAACCGTACTTCTATGAAAAGTGCCTCTGATATTTGTGATTATGTTTTTATCTTTCATTTGTTTCTAATGTATCATAATCTTTTCAATTTCCCTGTCGTGGGATCAATTAAAGTTCTATTTATCCAAACTTTTGTGCTGTTATTATTGTCTATTTATTGCATTTCATGTTTTACTGTTATTTTACTGCAGGATATAGATATAGATAGTTTTGTGTTGCCTGCCTGCGAGATAATGAGAGCCACAATTAAACAAATGTACCAGACAGTTGTGGCAGCACCGTCCATCTGCGGTTACAACAGAAGGTGGTAACCCCTCAATTAAACACAGTTTTACTTGCTATTTATCCTAAGTTGTGGCACTAATACTCATTGGCTTAGTTTTCAAACTAGTATTTAAATAGGAAATACAATTAAGATCCATAAAATCACCTATTGTTACAGTCCAGCTCTGAGTTTCCTGTTAGCCGAGTTAGTGTCAAAAATGTTGCAGATTCAGGTTAATGAAAATTGTGCTTTTGCTAATTTGAACATGTTCTTGTCAATCTTTTTTCTGGAGGACATATATAATGACAGATATTAAGCAAAAATTGCATTATTGAGTATTTCTTTTTATTTAAATGGTTATGAAATGAAGTAAATGAAAAAAAAAAGTGCTGTTCGGAAAACATTTGTCACACAGAAAATACACTGGGCGTGCTCCACGTACAGTGGTGGACAAAATTGTTGGTACCCCTCAGTTAAAGAAAGAAAGTCCACCATGCTCACTGAAATGACTTGAAACGTTCAAAAGTAACAATAAATTAAACATTTTTGAAAATTAAATAATCAAAATCAGCCTTTACTTTTGAGTTGTTGATTAACAGAATGATTTAAAAAAAAACCTAATGAAATAGGGCTGGACAAAAATGATGGTACCTCCATAAAAGACTGAGAACTAATTGCCCAGGGGGTCATGATGAACTCAGGTATGTCTTTTAATTGACATCACAGCTGTTTTCAAACCCATAATCAGTCAGTCTGCCTATTTAAAGGGGGACAAATAGTTACGTTGCTGTTTGGTGAAAGGTGTGTACCACACTGAATATGGACAACAGAAAGCCAAGGAGAGAATTGTCCCAGGACATTAGAAACAAAATGATAGACAAACATCGTAAAGGTAAAGGCTATAAAACCATCTCTAAGCAGCTTGAAGTTCCTGTAACGACAGTGGCACATATTATTCAGAAGTTTAAGACCCACGGGACAGTAGCCAACGTCCCTAGACGTGGCCGGAAGAGAAAAATTGATGACAAATTGAGGAGATGGATAGTTTGAACTTTATCCAAAGAGCCCAGAACAACCTCCAAAGACATTAAAGGTGAACTCCTAGATCAAGGTACATCAGTGTCAGATCCCACCATTCGTCGTTGTTTGAGCCAGAGTGGACTTCATGGGAGACGACCAAGGAGGACACCACTGTTGAAAGGAAATCATAAAAGAGCCAGACTGGAATTTGCAAAAATGCATGTTGACAAGCCACAAAACTTCTGGGAAAATGTTCTTTGGACAGATGAGACAAAACTGGAGCTTTTTGGTAAGGCACATAAGCTCTATGTTTGTAGACTCAAAAATGAATCATACAACGAAAAGAACATTGTCCCTACTGTGTAACATGGAGGAGGCTCAGTTCTGTTTTGGGGCTGCTTTGTTGCATCTGGCACAGGGTGTCTTGAAGTTGTGCAAGGTAAAATGAAATGTCAAGATTATCAAGGGATTCTGGATAGAAATGTGCTGTCTAATGACAGAAAGCTTGGTCTCAGTCCCAGGTCATGGGTCTTCCAACAGGAAAACAATCCAAAACACACTGCCAAAAACACCCAAGAATGGCTAGGAGAAAAGCGTTGGACTATTCTGAAGTGGCCTTCTATGAGCCCAGATCTAAGTCCCGTTGAACATCTGTGGAAGGAGATAAAACATGCCACTTGGAGAAGACACCCATCAAACCTGAGACAAATGGAGCAGTCTGCTCATGAGGAGTGGGCCAAAATACATGTTGACAGGTGCAGAAGGTTCATTGACAAATACAGGAACCGTTTAATTGCAGTGATTGCCTCAAAAGGTTGTGCAACAAGCTATTAAGTTATGGGCACCATCATTTTTATCCAGCCCTATTTCATTAGTTTGTTTTTTAAATGAATCTGTTAATCAACAACTCAAAAGTAAAGGCTCATTTTGATTATTTAATTTTCATTAAATTTTAATTTATTGTTACTTTTGAAGGTTTCAAGTCATTTCAGTGAGCATTGTGGACTTTCCTTCTTTATCTGAGGGGTACCAACAATTTTGTCCACCACTGTATGTCTTTGTTTTCCTCTTCTGAGATGCCATCTGGCTCAAAACTGTATGGCTGAATAGCTCAAATATTAGTTGCCATTTTCATTGCACTGGTAGCGTTAGGTTTAAGGTTGTGAGGGATTTAAGCTAGTAAGAAAGCATGTAGATAGACAGATAGATGACAGAAAAGAAGAGCAGGCTTAATCCGCACAAACAGTCCCACACTCAACTCAGAGCCAAATTTGTAAAGAACTCCAGCCAGATTTCCTAGAAATCGACACAGCTTTTTGGATTTCGGCCAACAATGTCACAATCATAATTAAAAGATCACTGGGAACACTTATAATAGATCAAAAGATGATCAGAGTGGGACTTTAAACAACTTTAAGACTACATAACTAAGCACACCATGATCTAAAGCTCAGTTTTAAAAACACTTTTGTTGTGCTCTAAACACAAACTGAAGCAAAAAAATCCAAAACAAAAGATCTGTATTAATGGTTTCAAAGTCTATTCAAATTGGTGATGCACAAGAAAAAAGGTCTAAATTGGTTTAACGAACACTGGTAAAACAGTGCAAAAAGTAAAAATACTTCAAAACCAAAAAAAACATTGGTTCAAACCTCAATTTTGTGTGGTTTTGCTTTGGTTCAATATATATTTTGTGTATTACAAAACTCCAAACACTACAGAAAGATGAATGGTGAGGATTAAAAACCCTGCAAATGAGATCATCCTAAATGAATCAAAGAAAAGAGGATAATGTGATTAAATAATCAGAATTAGGAACCTCATCATGAGGAAACAAAAGTGGCAGTTACCATTTTCTGATGTAAGAATTGGTCACCTCAAACTAACACTGTCTTATCGCTGCCAATATATTTTTCTGTGCCAAGCCTGCAGCAGAGAACATGACAGGCTTTAAACGCTGACGATTGTCAGCTATTATTTTTGCTTTTTCCATTAGAAATATGTCAGCAGTTTGAGGCTTAGTCTCTGGTCACTTTAAGGCATGTGAAAGGATGAGATGATAATGAGATTTCCTTTGTCCTGGTATAAAATGTGACATTCTGTGAACGCCCTTTAAAACAACCAGGTGATAAAGCTGAAAAGCTATTATCAGCACTGAAGAAGATTTGATGAATAACAAGGGGAGTGTTAAATGGGAATCAACCTGTAGGAGTATTTTTTTTTACCTTTGCCACTTTTTCAGAGGAATCTCTTCAATTTGGTTCGACTGAAAAAAGTTTAATAAAAAAATTGTGTTGAGATGGTATTAGGCAGTCAGATGTTGCAGGTGAACTTGGTGATTTTCAATTCAAAGTGTCCTCAGCAGACTTGGATCAAGACACAGAACTTTTGGCAGAGTTTGTGACAGACCCAGCAGTGAAGTGGACCTCTGCACTCAGACTTCATCTTGCAAATCCCACACAGCTGCCGCTCGTTTACAAGATGAGGGGTACAGGGCTTTCCAAACAAACCATTCACAACCAACTCCACTGCTTTGACTTGAATGCCAGACGACTTTTGCAGGTGACTCTTTTGACATCAAGACATCGCAGTAAGCGTTTGCAGTGGCCACAAGACCATGTGACCAGGACAGAGTAGCAATGGTCTACTACTAATAATAAATAATAATACATTTTATTTATGAGGCGCCTTTCTGGGCACTCAAGGTCAACATGGTCTCCAGGGTTGACTTTGGTGGAGGAGGTGCAACAGTCTGGGCAGGCATCACCAGTCAGCACAACAGTTATTGTTTATGGTCATTGCACATTCTTCTCTCAAAAACAATTTTACCAGCACACCCCCAACTTTTTGTTCATGGACGATAATGCTCCACCAGATGGCACCAGAATGATCACATCTGGACTCCAGGAAGTTGCAGTTCCTCATATGGTATGGCCCTTATCTGAACCACATAGAGTACGTCTAGGACCAGCTGAAGGAAAAACTGGATGATCGTACACCCCTAAGTGACCTGGCAGAACTGCATGTAGAACTTGTAGAAGAATGGAAGACACAGAAACTGCTCTTATCAAGGTAACCAACGACATCCGCCTGAACACTGATGATGGCAAAGTCTCTGTTTTAATCCTGCTAGACCTGAGTGCTGCCTTTGATACTGTTGATCATGGGATCCTTTTGCACAGACTCCAAGACTGGGTTGGCATCTCTGGATCTGCCCTAAGTTGGCTCAAGTCTTATCTAGAAGACAGGAAATATTTTGTTGAAATTGGGAGTTGTGTCTCAGACAACATGGCCTTGACTTGTGGTGTGCCCCAGGGATCGATCCTGGGACCCCTTCTGTTTAACCTCTACATGCTGCCACTAGGGCAGTTAATACGCAGTAATAACATATCTTGTCACAACTATGCAGATGATACTCAGATCTATGTGTCACTGACAACAGGTGAATATGGGCCGGTGGATTCACTCAGCCACTGCCTCCAACAGATTAGTGCGTGGATGCAGAACAACTTTCTCCAGCTAAACTCAAACAAGACAGAAGTTATTATTTTTGGCCCACAGAAACAAAGAGAAAGTGTCAGCAGCTACCTTCATTCTATGTCTCTTAAACTCTCAAATCAAGTCAGAAATCTAGGGGTAATCATGGACTCTGACCTGAACTTTAACAGCCATATCAAGTCAGTAACATCAGCGGCATTTTACCACCTGAAAAACATTGCCAAAATCAAAAACATAGTGTCAAAGCCAGACCTGGAGATACTTATTCATGCATTTGTCTCCAGTAGGTTAGACTACTGTAACGACCTGCTCACCGGCCTCTCCAAATGAGCTGTAAAACAGCTTCAGTACATCCGGAATGCTGCTGCTCGAGTCCTGACCAGAACCAGGAAGTATGATCACATTAGTCCTGTGCTCAGGTCTCTGCACTGGCTCCCTGTACCTCAAAGAATAGACTTCAAAGCAGCTCTGCTTGTGTACAAGTCTCTCCATGGCCGGCGCACCAAAGTACATCTCTGACATGTTAGTGCCATATGAAGCATCTCGTACTCTAAGGACCTCAGGGGCCGGCCTCCTGTTGATACCCAGAACTAAACAAGGGGAATCAGCGTTTCAATATTCTGCAACTAAAATCTGGAACAGCCTCCCTGAAGTCGTAAGACAGGCCTCTTCTGTGTTCATGTTCAAATCTAGACTTAACACATTTTTGTTTAGCCGTGTATATGACTGAAAGGTCCTATCTGCACTTTTCTTTCATTTCCTTCCTTTATTTTTAAATCAATTTTTAAATTTTTTTATTTTCTTTTAATCTTGTTCTGCACGGTGGCGCAGTGGTTAGCGCTCTTGCCTCACAGCCTGGTTCAAGTCCCGGCTGGGGGACATGAAAAATACATCAATGGGGGACCTTTCTGTGTGGAGTTTGTATGTTCTCCCCGTGTATGCGTGGGTTCTCTCCGGGATCTCCGGCTTCCTCCCACTGTCCAAAAACATGCTTCATAGGTTGATTGGCAACTCTAAATTGTCCCTAGGTGTGAGTGTGAGAGTGAATGGATGTGTGATTGCGGACGTTCTACCCTGTGACAGACTGGCGATCTGTCCAGGGCATCCCCTGCCTACGCCCAAGTAGCCGGGATAGGCTCCGGCAACCCCGTGACCCCGAAAGGGACAAAGCGGTACAGAAAATGAATTAATTATTTTCTTTTAAAGTAAATTTTACGTTGATTATTTCTATGATGTATTGTGATTTTAAAGCATTTTTCTGTTTTGTGAGGCACCTTGAATTACTTTGTTTACGAATTGTGCTACACAAATAAACCTGCCTTGCCTTGCCTTGCCTTGCCTATTGTCTCAGAACAACATCATGAGTCTAGTGAGGAGCATGAAACGCCACTATCAATCTGTCATTGTGGCAAATGGTGGAAATACCCGCTATGGACATGGTCAATTTTGTTATTTGGGACTATTTTCATTATTTTCTTAATCTTTGGGGTAATTAATATCAACCTAATGAAAATTGTCTCTTCTCAATCATTATTGGTAATATCAAAGGGAACTTTTAAGTATTTCTTTAAAATTCAGACCAAATAGGAAAAGCGCCCATGTAAATAACAATATCCCTAACTTATTAGGAGCAGTGTAATTTTCCTTCCATCAGAAAAAAAAGTCCCTGACATACACATACACACAGTTTGACACATTCACTGCTAATGAGTGTACTCATGGAAAACCTTTCCCTTTCCCCAGATGTCTTGGTCAGCTTCTGTGTTCATGTGTTGCTCCACTCACATCTTCTGGGTCCACCTGGCTGTTATTCATTCATTCTTTTCTCTTAAAATCTACCCTTCATTGCCAAGATGATGTGGTGGAAGCCTCAGATGTGCGGACTTGCATCCCACTCTGGGACATCAACATATTTCCATCACATTTTGAGTTATTCCCTGTATTTTCGCATGAGTTAGTTTGCAGTCGGCTCAAGTACAAGCCTAAGAAGGGATGTGTGAACTCAACCTGCTGCTTCCCATCAGTTTGATTTCGTCTCACCCTGAGGTGACTGCAATTTCTGCAAAGCTGAAAAACTGTTTATCTTTACTGCATCACAATATTTTTGGCCTCTCTGGATAGGGCTATTTCATCACTTTTGTGTAGTTGGTGGTATTTTATAGTGTTGTTTTTAATGGTAGCCTTTGATGGAAATTAAAGTCATAAGTCTACAAGAAATGGTTTGGCTCAAATAATAGAATCTACTGAATATTTTATGTCTTCATGGGCTCATGGACATTTTCAAAAGGATCAGATCCAAATACATTAAGGATATATACAACAGTTTTATTTGGCAATGCTTTTTGGACAGGGTTTGCTGTAATCATATATTCTAGGCTCGTTTAAGGTTTTAAAATGTCGCAGTTGGTCTTGTTTTTAATGAATTAGTCTAGTTATGCAGCAGGGAAACTAACAAAGTAAATATGAGGATTTTCACTTCAGCATCTTGTGCTGTGGCGGGGGTTTCTTTACTTAGCAGCAGCACAGGGAGCACATAAAGAAAATTCTGAAGGCTGACCTTTAGCTTGAGAAGCAGCCTCTCAGTGGACAGAGCAGAGGGGTTTATGTTCAAAACAGCAGAAAACAGTATGTGTTCATCGCCCTGGTTAACAGTGGCAAATATAACAGAAAAAATATATTAAAAAAAGACAAAAATAATAAACATGTAGTCATCTGCAAATGTTAGAACCTGAAGGTTTTTTTTTACATTTAATCTAAAAAACTTCTTGCTGTCCTTTTGCCTTTATCCAGTTGAGGTGATGCCCCTTCCCTTTATTACCACACAGGCTTACAGAGTTTGCTGCAGACACAGAAATGTACAGACCCCGGGACCTAACATAGCTAAAATAAATAAATAAAATCGTTCCCACTAGGCCTGCACAATATACCACAGATTTATCGTTATCACAAAATCCAGCTCTGCAATATGCATATCGCAAAAGAAGGCAAAAATTGCAATAAATCGTAAACCTTAAATGTGCTAAAACAATCTTATGTCAGCTTGACCCATTTAACCAATCAAATAAATCCCTTTATGCATTTGACCAATCGGATGGAGGCCTATTATGTTAGATGTTTGTCACCTATGTCGACGAGTGACATTTGGAGTATAATTTTTAAACTGTTGCAATGGAATGGGAATGGTTATTTGGTTATTTTGCTATTTGTTTATATACCGCAAAATATATCGTTATCGCAATTTTAATCTCTAATATCGCGAGTTTTCCTCATATCGTGCAGCCCTAGTTGCCACAAAATAATAGTTCGTTCCCACTGAACAGCCGAGAGACGTAGTCTCTCGAGCGTGTCCTTGGTCTTCCCCGGTGCCTCTGCCCAGTGGCACATGCCCGGAACACCCTCCAGGGAGGCTTCCAGGAGGCATCCGACCTAGATGCCCAAGCCACCTCAACTGACTCCTTCCGATGTGGAGGAGAAGTAGTTCTACTCCGAGCTCTTCGCAGATGAGGGAGCTCTGAGTTTAACCAACTAAAAATTACTATCGGGACGCACTTACTTCTCAAGAAACTAATTCTGTTGTCAGCAAACATGTGAACAGAATTTTGTAAAAGGGTTCACTGCTGAAATTTCTTTTCCATTAGGAGAATAGAAAATCCTGTGAAAAAAGATGCAAAATAAATACCACGCTTATTTTAGCTTTTTTC
This sequence comes from Oryzias sinensis, assembly GCA_037389245.1. Classification (NCBI taxonomy): domain Eukaryota; kingdom Metazoa; phylum Chordata; class Actinopteri; order Beloniformes; family Adrianichthyidae; genus Oryzias; species Oryzias sinensis. The sequence continues at coordinate 27,046,432 of CM074501.1, forward strand.
AATCAGAAACATACTAAACATTTAGATTTATCTTTGCTTTATCTCTACAGCCTGATTATGGGATGATTTTCCTGATTGATTAAAATGATTAATTTCTTGGCTTTTCTTCTTCATATCCCTACACAAAAAATTGTCAAATCTTCTTGTTATTGAGCTTAATTTCAGACTGCTGGTTTTTAAACTAGTGTTGTTCTGTTGTAGGTCTAAGTTTTGGGTGGTAGTTGTGCTCAAGTTGGATCAAGCAGATTCCCCTGGGTCAGATATTGGTGGAAGTCGGATCCAGAAGCAGAAAAAAAGGAAGCAGGATTAAGATAAACATGAGCAAAATCCAAATGGCTTTAGTGGTTCAGTCGAAGGATTACTGCAGAAAAGTTCATCCTAAAATTTGTCAGTGTGGTGGAGAGCAAGCCTTTTGTGGAAAAGGTGATTTGAGTTAACTTGCTCCTAAGGATCTAACACCAGAGCTGTATCGTCAATTAAAATCACACACCAAAAGAAAAGAAAGGAAACAGTATTTTTCTATAGGTTTTCCATTCATTAGGTATAAATTCTTTTTTTGTAAAACAATACAGAAGCTACATTTTTCCTGACGATGCTGTTTTAATCTTGTTCTGTCAAATTTATGGTACCTTAAGTCACTTGATCATGTTTTTGAGTAAAAGTAAATAAAGATTTGAAAGCTGTGTTTTTTTTCTCTTATTATTTTGTGAGAAAGAAAGAAACAATTACATCTTAAAAAGCCCTAATTTTGTTAACCTTAATTTTTGTCCAATATAAGCTTTTACTCAAATTTTCTGTGTATATAAATTGAGTTTAAGTTACTGCACCTGGATCGCCTCAATGATGATAACTCCCTTGGATATTCCTTTGATTGTTGAGCATCAAATATCCCTTTTTTTCCCTCTTGTTTTTTTCCTGAACATATCATAACTAGCACAGATTACTGGGGGGTATTCCAAGAAAGCATGTTTAAACTAGCCTGACTTTAAGCCTAAACTTGCTTACTCGGGGTATGTCGGTTCCAAAAGACCGGATAAGAGTAGACGTAATTACGCTCGACTTGGTAACCCTGGGTTAATGCTCGTGCACAGCGGGTACATAAAGACATTCTCAATAGATCACCGATTTCCGGAGTCACCATGGAAACGCGTGGTGAAAAAAAAGAAAGCGCTATACTTCAGTGAGACGGAGTCTGAGGTTTTAATGACTTGTATGAAGATTATACGTCCATCAAAAAAGTAACACGGCTGCATCAGCAAAAGAAAGAGTTTCTGCTTGTAGTAGAAGAACAGACAAAGTAAACGCACAAGTTTCTGATCTTATTTCCATTTTCATGTGACGCATATATATATATATATATATATAACTTATCCAATTTTGCCAACTTAAATGAATTACTTCTATTGGTAACAAGCAATTGAGTTAAATTTATTCAACCTAATTTCTTACGTCTATAAAACTCAATAGTTGTTAATACAACTCAAATTTACATATTTATTTAACTAAATGTCATCTTACTCCGATTCAAGTAATTTTTTTTCCATCGTAATGAATTAAAATTCTTGAACTCTCATATGTCTAAGTTTGAGCCAGCAGATCCTCATTTTTATAACAATAAAAAGAACAAAACTGTTTATGCTGCGTGCGTTCATTCATTTAGGAATTTTCTGACATAGTTGATGTACCACATGATCGTAGGGGTGCTATATAAACTCATCATCCTCTCCCTCCCTCATGGTGCAGAGACTTGAGCAAAGTAGGACAAAATAACACAGCAGAACACGGTAAAACACAGTAAAACAGCTAAACAACTAAACACATTTAGTCAAAAAGCCACAGTTAAACCCAAATCCGTCCAGACAGGCAAAGGGAATGATATCCCACAATCCCTTGCGGTGCCGATCTAACAACAGCAGCAAAGTTACACCTACTTAATTGAATTAATTTGAATGAAAGCAAAATAACTGTCTGAAAACTACGTGTTATTTTTAAACTGACTTAACAAAAAAAAGATTTTTAATTATCTTAACTGAAGCAAATAATTAAGTTAGATCAAAGTAAAAAAGTTTATTTTTCCAACATCCATATGTGGTCTTCTCACCCTCTCATGGTGGAAAAAGTATTATCTGAGCTTCTTCATCCACTAAATCATCTTCAAATGGACACGGCATGCTGCTTCACCTCTCTGTAAACAAAGTAACCTTCAACTAAACCTGCTCCAGACCAGGTTATGTTCAGAGCATGAGTTGCCATGGCAACTTGACCTACCCTGAAACATACCTCCATTTCTGGAACCGAAAGCTGAGGTTATCAACTTCCTTAGTTTCAAACTTACCGTGGGAGCTAGCATTACCTGCTTTCTGGAATACCCCCTGGGCAACTTTTCTTCTTTACTGATGACATAATCATTTGTCATGTACAAACTCTTCTTCACTCCTGGTTTTCTTCCCCAACTCTCTATCGCCACCTCCTGGAAACACAGGAAGCATCCATTTGAACCGTTTCCTGAACATGATGAATCCCTTTTGAGGTCAGAGGTTGCTGGAGCCTCTCCTAACTACATTTGGGCAGAGGTGAACAGGTCACCACTAAACAGATCACCAGTATTAAGCGTTCACCGTGTTGTCTGCCAGCTGACAGCAACCAAATGTTGTTGCAACCAAAACTAATTTCAGACTGATTCTCCTGCAGCTCATCCCTCCTATATGTACCAGAGGGACTCACCTCTTTGCCTCCTTTATCTCCAGCCAACGGGAGACTTGCAGTTGCTGCTGTGTGCCTCAGTTCAACTCCTTCAAACTTTTAATTAAACTTTGAATCTCACACTCCTGAGTAAGACTTGCTTGCCCATCCCACACATAGACTGCATCATTTCTTTCCTTACTGCCTTTAAACTGTTCCAGCTTTACATTGCTTGTATTTGAAAATATCTCTTTGCCCTTTTGTTGTTTTTTTAACCTTTTTTTTTCTAACTTGCCATGTCCAACAACTGAGCAACCTGAAGGCCTCTTGTGTTGGACAGATCTTACTGTTACGACAGGGATTCATGGATTTTTTAGACAAACGGAATATATATTTGTAGAAAACACTTTTGTATTGGAGGCTAAGCTTTATGGTAATTATATTTACAGTACAGATCAAACGTTTGGACACACCTTCTCATTCAAAGAGTTTTCTTTATTTTCATGACTATGAAAATTGTAGTCACACTGAAGGCATCAAAACTATAAATTAACACATGTGGAATTACATGCATAACAAAAAAGTGTGAAACAACTGAATATATGTCATATTGTAGGTTCTTCATAGTAGCCACCTTTTGCTTTGATTAGTGCTTTGCACACTCTTGGCATTCTCTTGATGTGCTTCAAAAGGTAGTCACCTGAAATGGTCTTCCAACAATCTTGAAGGAGTTCCCAGAGATGCTTAGCACTTGTTGGCCCTTTTGCATTCACTCTGTGGTCCAGCTCCTCCCAAACCATCTTGATTGGGTTCAGGTCCGGTGACTGTGGAGGCCAGGTCATCTGGCGCAGCACCCCATCACTCTCCTTCTTGGTCAAATAGCCCTTACACAGCATGGAGGTGTGTTTGGGGTCATTGTCCTGAAAAAATAAATGATGGTCCAACTAAACGCAAACCGGGTGGAATAGCATGCTCCTGCAAGATGCCATGCTGGTTCAGTATGCCTTCAATTTTGAATAAATCCCCAACAGTGTCACCAGCAACGCACTCCCACACCATCACACCTCCTCCTCCATGCTTCACGGTGGAAACCAGGCATGTAGAGTCCATCCGTTCACCTTTTCTGAGTTGCACAAAGATCCAGTGGTTGGAACTAAAAATCTCAAATTTGGACTCATCAGACCAAAGCACAGATTTCCACTGGTCTAATGTCAATTCCCTGTGTTTTCTAGCCTAAACAAGTTTCTTCTGCTTGTTGCCTTTCTTTAGCAGTGGTTTCCTAGCAGATATTCTACCATGAAGGCCTGATTCACACAGTCTCCTTTTAACAGTTGTTGAAGAGATGTGTCTGCTGCTAGAACTCTGTGTACCATTGACCTGGTCTCTAATCTGAGCTGCTGCTAACCTGCCATTTCTGAGGCTGGTGACTCGGATGAACTTATCCTCCTCAGCATAGGTGACTCTTTGTGACTGCACTTGGGGACACTTTCAAAGTTTTCCGAAGTCACTTGAAGATAGCCGCCGCGAGCCACACGAGATTCATTAAGTTCTGCCCCAGAGAGGGGTGAGTCTGAGGCTGTAATTTGTTATTGGTCTTGTTTTAGTAAATTTACATATCAAGAAAGGATTTAATGCTCTGTACTGATGGGTCGATTTGAGATGAAAATAAGTTCTTGTAAAATTCTTTAAACATGCTGTCAGGATTTGCAGGAGAGGACACAAGCGTAGGACACAGGAGATCGTAGACGAAAATCGTTTTAATGCTCGAAGCTGAACAAACACAACCATGAAAGCAAAACGATCCTGTGATGAGGACAGGGGAGACACAGGTTATATACCTCCAGCGTGATTTGCCACTGGTGAAAATAATGACAGAACGTAAAGAAAGTGAGAACGAGAACGGCACGAAAACCGGAAACGCAAAAATAAAGCCAAGAAAAACACGGAAGTGCAAAAACAAAAGCCTAACCACACCGCCCTGGCCCCAGTACCTGACAGTACCTCCCCCTCAAGGGGCGCCCCCTGGGCGCACCACCACGCTTGTCAGGGTGCCGGCGGTGGAATGCCCTGATTACGTCCTTGTCCAGGATTCTGGAAGCCGGCTCCCAAGTTCTGTCTTTGGGACCATAACCCCTCCAGTCCACGAGGTACTGAAGAGCCTGACCACGTCGTCTGACATCCATCAGGCGACGGATCGTCCAGGCAGGAAGTCCGCCGATGACACGAGGAGGTGGAGGCGGGGGAGTGGTTTGCTGGAGTGGGCTTGTGGCGAAAGGCTTGAGCTGGGACACATGAAAGACTGGGTGGACACGCATAGTCCGTGGCAGGCGCAGTTGGACCGCCACTGGATTGACCACCCTCACCACCTCGAAAGGGCCAATCAACCTAGGCGACAGCTTCCTTGACTCAGTCCGCAACTTGATGTTCACCGTAGACAAAAGGACTGACTGACCCGGCACGTAGATGGGTGCCTGCAACTGATGCCGGTCAGCCAGCCGCTTGCTGGTCGCGGACGAGCACAGGAGGGCTGTACGGGCCTCCCTCCAAATGCGTCTGCAGGGTCGGTAGAGATGTTGGACCGAGGGTACGGCCACCTCCTTCTCCTGCTCGGAGAACAGTGGGGGTTGGTAGCCCAGAGAACATTCGAACGGTGACATACCCAAAGCCGATGAGGTCAACGAGTTATGGGTATACCCAACCCACGGCAGTAATGAGCTCCAGGAGGTCTGGTGGCATGAGCAGATTCATCGAAGGGCCACCTCCAGGTCCTGGTTAGTCCTTTCGGCCTGTCCGTTGGACTGGGGGTGGAATCCTGAAGAGAGGCTGGCAGTGGTGCCAAAAGCAGAACAGAACGCCTTCCATACTGTGAGATGAACTGCAGGCCCCGGTCGGAAACCATCTCCTTTGGGATACCATGCAGCCTCAATACGTGATCCACAACCAGTGCGGCGGTATTCACGGCGGAGTGAAGTGCTGCTTTGGAGAACCGATCCACCACTGTCATAACCACGGTCCTGCTAGCCGAGGACGACAACCCGGTAACAAAGTCCAGTGCGATATGGGACCATGGTCGACTCGGAACTGGTAGGGATGCAAGAGGCCAGCAGGCGGTTGGTTACTCACACTGTTCTGGACACATACCAAACAAGCAGCAACACAGTCCCGGGTGTCTTGCGCCAGACTGGGCCACCAGAACCGGCGGCGTAGGAAGGTGATCGTTCTGCGGACTCCGGGGTGGCAGGTAAGGCGTGTGGCATGACCCCACTGGAGGACCTGACCCCGTACAGCCCTGGGAATGAAGAGTCTATTTGGCGGTCCTCTGCCAGGATCCGGCTCCCGGGTTTTAGCGTCCCTGATAGTCCTCTCCAGATGCCAGGAAACAGCACCCAAAACACAGTTAGCGGGAATTACAGGTGTGGGCTGCTGATCCCCTACAACTGGTTCCTGCTGCCGAGAGAGAGCATCAGGCTTAACATTCTTGGAACCAGGGCGGTAAGACACCGTAAAATCAAAACGGGTGAAGAACACCGACCACCTGGCTTGCCTGGGATTCAGCCGTTTTGTGGTCCGGATGTACGACAGATTTTTATGATCTGTCCAGACCACAAACGGCTGAGTCGCTCCCTCCAGCCAGTGCCTCCATTCCTCAAGAGCCAGTTTAATGGCCAGGAGCTCCTTGCCCCCCACGTCGTACCTCGACTCCGTTGGAGAAAGCCGACGAGAAAAGAAGGCGCAGGGATGGACCTTACCGTCGGTGCCCGACCGCTGAGGCAACACCGCCCGCACCCCCATGCCGGAAGCGTCGACTTTGACTGTGAACTGGCCGGAGGGATCGGGCTGGATCAAAACAGGCGCGGTGGAAAGCGCTACAGCCTCAGTCCACTGAAAAGGCAAGGACGGGGAGGTCAGACCTGTAAGAGGCGCGGCGACCGAGCTGTAGATGCGAATAAACCTACGCAGAAAAGTAGCAAAACCCAAAAAACATTGCAATTGTTTCCAGTTGGTAGGAACAGGCCAATCCACCACCGCACTCACCTTGGCAGGATCAGGCCGCACCTCCCCCCCAGTGAAAACAAAACCCAATAACGAGACACAAGGAGTGTGAAACACACATTTCTCGGCCTTAGCGTAAAGCTTGTTCTCTAACAACCGCTGGAGGACTAGCCGAACATGCCGCCTGTGTTCGTCCAGGTCCCGCGAAAAAACAAGGATGTTGTCCAAAAAAACAATTACAAAGCGATTCAGTTCCATGGCCTCCCTCTCAGGTCTTAACAGGTTGTACAGTTGGCCCTATTGCAGAGGGGCGCCAGCCCGCAGGTCAATGGCGCAGTCATAAGGCCTGTGTGGCGGGAGAGAGAGAGCCAGGAACTTAGAGTACCCCCCCCCCCCCAGACATTGGTACTCGGGCGGTACAGCAGAGAGGTCAGGTGAGGGCGGCTGCCCAACTGGGACAGCGGGATCAGCCCCTGGACGTCGAGCTGAGCGCAAACAGGACCCGTGACAGTGATTACTCCAACTGACAAAATCGTAGCGTCTGATCACTGGCGCTCCCCCTTTGAGAGGATTATCCATTTCGGCGCTCCCGCCGGCGGTCCTGCAATTGGTTGTCAATCCGGATCGCCTGGGCGATCAGGGCCTCCAAGAATGACGGCAAATCGAGCGGAGCGAGATGGTCTTTTAGCTCCTCCGACAGACCCTCCAGGAAAGCTTCAGTAAGCGCCGCAGTATTCCATGCGCTCTCACCGCGAGAGTCCGGAAATCAATGGCGGAATCTGCCACCTCCGCCTTCCCTGGCGCAGCCGCATCAGCGCCCGGGCAGCCTCCCTTCCTGGCCTCGTATGCTGGAAGACCTGGGTGAAGGCCTCCAGAAAGGCCGGGAGTGAAGCGCAGAAAGCTGCACAATGTTGCTGTCAGTGAGGTGGGAAATGATGAACGACACCTTGGCGCAATCCGTGGGGTAACTGGCTGCCTGGAGCTCAAGGTGAAGTTCACATTGTGTGATGAACGCCCGACAGTCCCCTGAAGCACCGGAAAACCTCTCCGGGCGGGCCAGCGGAACCGCAGGGGTGAAGGATGTCTGGTCCGGAGCCACCCAAACGGACGCGGAGGAGGTTGGCTGGAATGAATGAGCCGACAAGCAGTGGAAAACAAGTCTGCGATCACCTATCGCAGACATATGCTGCTCCTGAGGGGCGGACATCTCCAGCATTCCTTTACGCAGAAAGTTGAGCCATTCTTCCTGCTGGCGAATGACCCACTCCTGGTTGCTGAGGCCGGAACGCGAATCTCTTGCCCTCCATGATGACGTCCATGATGACGGGATCGTAATGTCAGGATTTGCAGGAGAGGACACAAGCGCAGGACGCAGGAAATCGTAGACGAAAATCGTTTTAAGTCTCGAAGCTGGGGAGACACAGGTTATATACCTCCAGCTTAATTTGCCACTGGTGAAAATAATGACAGAACGTAAAGAAAGCGAGAACGAGAACGGCACGAAAACACGGAAGTGCAAAAAACAAAAGCCTAACCACACCGCCCTGGCCCCAGTACCTAACACATGCTGTTTATTTCTTTTGGTTCATTGGTAATATTTCCAGTTCCTTCCCTAATCGAGGAGATTGTGATTTTTTTTCTTTGTTGTTTTAATTGATTAGCTAAGAATTTACCAGATTTGTTTGCTTGTTCAAATTTTTCCTTTTGAATACTTTGTAGCTGAAATTGAGCTTGTTTATTAATTATATTATTTAATTTAAGTTTATATTTACTAAGACTTGTCAAAACATGTTCTGGTCCAGAAGCCTAAGCATCATCAAAGGTTATTTTTTTATTTTTCTAATTCAGATATGGCTGCCTTTTCTTTCTTCTTTTAGTTAGATGAAAAGGAAACACTGTTACTTCTCATTACTGCTTTTGCCGCTTCCCAAAGAACAAACGGTCTAACATCCGGATTATCATCAGTGTTTATCATTAGTCTTTTAAAAATTATTAATTCAATTTTTTTAATTGAACAGATGTGTATTAAACCTCCAACTTTTACTACATTTGATATGTTCCTAGGTATAGTCATGGAAACTGATGCATGATCACTGACAACTACTGGATGTATCTGAACATCTCTAATATCCTTAATGGAGTAGTTGCTGACCAGCAGATGATCTAACCGGGAGTAAGAGTGGTGAACAGGAGAAAGGAAGGTGAAACCTTTGGTGTTTTAGTGATAAGAGCGCCAAGTGTCGCAGAGACCCACTTCATCCATATACTGCCTGAGAGTTCCAGCTTGTCTCCAGCTTCACTTTTTCGCCGCTGAGTTAAGTCTGTAGACTTGTCTATGACAAGATTTAAGTCTCCTCCTATAACAAACGTGTAGCCAGAGTGAGCCAACAGTGATGTAAAAAGTCTGTGAAAGAAGGAGTCATCTGCATTTGGGCCATGTACAGTAGCTATGCAGTATTTCATATTCCGAATTGATACATAAATAATCACATATCTACCTTCTGGATCCGACATAGTGTCGGTGCGTGTAAATATGACTTTTTTATTGATTAAAATAAGAACACCGCTTTGTTGTCTTGCCGAGCGGTCCGGCGAGACAGGGCTGGCATGAGGTCAGGCGAGGCGTCAGGCGTGGGGTCGTCTGGCGTGGGGTCGTCTGGCGTGGGGTCGTCTAGCGTGGGGTTGTCTGGCGTGGGGTCGTCTGGCGTGGGGTCGTCTGGCGTGGAGTCGTCAGGCGTGGAGTCGTCAGGCGTGGAGTTGTCAGACGTGGAGTCGTCAGGCTTGGAGTCAGGCGGCCGGTCGGGCCGTCAGGCGGCCGGTCAGGCCAGCAGTCGGCCGGCGGGTCGGGCCAGCAGTCGAGCTCTGGCGGGTCGGCCAGCAGTCGAGCTCTGGCGGGTCGGCCAGCAGTCGAGCTCTGGCGGGTCGGCCAGCAGTCGAGCTCTGGCGGGTCGGGCCAGCAGTCGAGCTCTGGCGGGTCGGGCATGGAGCCTAGCTCTGGCGGGTCGAGCGTGGAGACGGCTGGAGGGTCAGGCATGCCCTTGGAAGCGGTCGGGGTTCAGGCGGCACCCCCCTGGGAGCCGGGACGGGTCGGGGTGCGTCCGGGACCACCACTGGACGAGGCTGTAATGCGTCCGGGACCACCACTGGACGTGGGTTGTGGTGCATCCGGGACCACCACTAAACGTGGTTGTGGTGCGTCCGGGACCACCACCGGAACATGACGGGGCTGGGATGCATCCGGGACCACCACTGGAAGGGGATGTGGTGCGTGCCGGACCACCTCCGGAACAGGAAGGGGAGGTTGTAGGGGACGGCGGCGACGACGACCCCCCCTCATGGCGAGACGGCTCCCAGTATAGTCCGGGTGGCTCCCAAACCTTTCTAAATAAAACAGGAAACAGAACCAAACAAGACAGAACAAGAACTAAGACGAAAAACAAGACACAACAAACCTCAAACCATGACGATAACAGGTTGAGTATTTGAACAGAAACTGTTGGGAGGAGAGAAGATGGTCTGTTGAATTAGTTAAATGGGTCTCCAACAACATCTGCTTTTAGAGCATTTAGATGGTTTAAAATCTTTAGGCTCTTTCCACCGGAACCAACCTTCCAACATTCCATGTGACAAAGTTGAGTGTGGACATGATAATACTAACTGAGTGAAGGCAAAGTTAATGAGCTAAGTTGCTTTGTCTTCTGACTGTCTCCTGCTGTAAGGGTAGTGTGTGATATTGTTTGAAATATGATTAGTATGAATAATGTTTCTTTGCAGTTAGCTGTGAAACAAGTTTACTTGCTGCTGTTAAACTTACTGTCCAGAAGGGGGAGTAAAGGTGGGACTATAGAAAAAGAGATACAAAAGAAAAATAAAAAAAAATAACAGAAACAGAAAAAGACTAATTGGAGAAGATAATTAACTTAAATAGACCAGCTGTTTAGTATGTCTATTAATTTTACCATATTTAATGTAAATTAAATAGGTGGACTGGAGTGTGGTGGAGTGATTTCTGAATTTTGAGCTTAGGGTCAGCCAGGTGGTGACTCCTTTCTCTCTATGGAGACGACCATCAACATAGAGCTTGTCCACGGGGATGACCGCTCAGGAACCAGACTGGATGAACCTTGTCCGAATAGAAAAAGGACCTTCCGTCAATGTAGAATTTCAGCAGGAAATTGGTCATTGATGCTGAGACTGGTTCCCTTCAGTTCTTGTCCGTGGCTCTTGACAAAGTCCTTCTGTTTGTAGTGTTCAAATTTAGCCACAATTGGTCTGGGTCTTTGGCTGTTGGGCCTTGCTCCACCCAAACGATGGACAGAGGGGAAGGTGATTTTGTTGAGTGTGTCTTCTGGGATTTTAAGTCGCTCTTTGAGAAAAGTTTTCAGGTTTTTTTCGGGATCTTCACCTACCTGCTCCGGAACGCCTGAGACAACCAGGTTGTCCCTCATGCTCTGGGTCTGGATGTCCAGCATCATCTCTTTATTCTTGCGGTAGTCTGCAGAGATCTACTGCTCACTCTGTTTCAGCTTCTCCACCATGTCTCTGAGTGCTCCATTTTCGGCCATGAGTTCCGGGACTTGGCTTTGGCTAAATTCCAGTGCCTCCCGTAGCACCTGGAATTATTTGTAAGGAACTTCCACTAAATATTTAGACAGTAGATAAATATTTTATGTGTCTTTCTTCCACATACACTAGTTATAAAAGGATTTTAAGTAAATGTAATCTCTGCTCAGCTGATGTTTGTGAGAGATAGGGCACTGCAGTCTCATCACATCCTCTGCCTTCCCACAGGTGTTGTGAGTAACAACTTCTCGCCCTCTGACAAGCCTGAATCCATGGCTGCTGATTAAATATGTGTGTGGCGGCAGAAATTTATTCCAGGGCTCCAGTTTGCAGCCAATCCAGGCTTAATTGAGTAACAGGCTGATGCATCGGCATCCTGCCTTGTGGTGTCAATGATACAGGAACGCTTTCACTTGCAGAAGCAGGAACTTTCCTCTGCTTAGCATTGAGAAGCAAGCGAGTTCTGGCAACAAATCAAGACCTGTGGTTAAGAAGGTTAATAAGTATTGGAGTTGTCGTATCATAATAGTTAGAGAGAGGGTCCTGAAAGAAAAAATACAATATAATTAAGCATGGGTTAATAAGTTAAAGACCCTCTCCAACGACAATTGTGTTTTTTGGTGTTTTTAACATGCTCTTGTAGCATTTTTATTCCATGATGGAGGACATATATAAGGAAAATTAAGCGCAAAATTACCTGAGTATTTCTTTATTCAAATCATTTTGAATCAGGAGCAGATGAAAAAATTCAGTTTGAAAAAGAAGAAAAAATATGTGGTTTATAATGTGGATGTGGTTTATAAATGTGCTGTATTCTATGAGATAAATTAAGGTTATTTCTCTTGTGTTTTAGTAACAACACAAAATAAGCACAAATTAGCATCTGCATTTACTGTTTTTGTCTATTTTTTCTGCAACATATGATACATATGAGAGAAAAACTTCACAATGATATTTGCTTTAATATTTCTTAGATGAGATGAGATTCACACTTTACTAACTGGTAAAAATTATACAAATTTTAAAAAGTTTTCCTGTTTCATCTTTGGCTCCTCAACCTGGAGGCACCCTGATGTTTTTCAAACCTGCTGTGCAGATATTTCTGGAGGAAGCAGCAGCGCGGCAGAAGGACTGGGGTTAATCTTTGATGCTGCTTGGAGAGCGTGACATGGGTTTTAGCCAAAAAACTACGGTCCTGCTGCTACTCACACTTCATGCCAATAAGTGAGAAAATTAACACTGTTTACCGCCTTGCTCAAGCAATGGCACAGCTGACAACCTCTGGCATTGGTTCAGTGTCTGCAGATGCTTGGTAGGCAGAGAAAAAAAAAAGACATACATGCAGTTTAATAGATGAGAGCCTAAAGTGTTAAGCCTGCTGTCTTTGGAGATACTGTTGTACTAGAAAAGAATGAGGAATTTGGCTGCAAATGAAGTTAAGTGAGAGGCTTTTGTGATGAAGACAAAATATGCTAATGGTAGAAAACTTAAGGAACTAATTAGACAGAGCGGTATTGCGCTACAATTCAATCAGCCTTGCAATTTCATGGAGTCTTTGATCACTCCCCTTATTCTGATTTTATATGTCCTACTTTCACACTCTTCACAGAAGAAATTCAGCCTTTAACCATAGATACCTCATTCTATTGCAATGCAGAATGCAAAATTTGCAATAAAAAAATAAAAATATTACTACAAAGTTCTTACTTTTGAGTAGACTTCTTTAAAGCCCCACTCCAACCGTTCCCGGTGGTCTTTTATTTATGATTACCAGTATGCAGTTTTAAACCAAAATAAAAATAAACAAATAAAGGATATAGTTTCTGCAGAGCGGCAGGAATACATAAGAAATTAACCTCTGAGTTGTGTAGGCACAGAGCAACCCCACTCCCAACAAAATTCCTGATCAATATTGGCTCACTTTATATGATCCGATTCTATTTGATTTACTGACCTAAAAATCAGTCCAGTTTGACTCAAGCTACGTTCAGAATGCATGTTCAAGTAACCATTGAAAATTCTATATATCGACGTATAAGCCCACATCATCCTCGTAGATGTGCATTTCAGGTGCATTTTGTTCAAAACTCTCACATTCACGTGTCACTACACAAGTTACTACAACAGTTTTTGGAATAAGATAAGATAAGATAGGACTTTATTGATCCCTGGGGGGGAATTCAGTTGTCACAGCAGCAAAAAAAAAGAAATATAGCAGTTAGAAAAAAACAAAGTAGCATTGACTAAGAATAAAATTAATAATAGATAGTGGAAAACATGTCAACATACAAAATACACCTCAAAATAACAAGTTAAATGGTGAAAATAGCAGCAGCGTTTTCAGCATTCATAGACCGTGTTGTTGTATAGCCTGACTGCTGTTGGGACGAAGGACCTCCGGTATCGTTCCTTTTTGCACTGGGTGTGCAGCAGTCTTCGGCTGAACGAGCTACTCATGTTTCTAACCGTCACATAGAGAGGGTGAAAGGGGTTGTTTAGGATGCTTGATGGCTTAGTCAGCATCTTCCTCTCACCTACAGAGTCCACTGAGTCCAAGGGACAGCCCAGGACAGGGCTAACTCTCTTCACCAGCTTGTCCAGTTTCTTTTTGTCCCTGTCAGTAATTCCTCCACACTAGCAGACCACAGCATAGAAAGTTGCTGATGCAATGACAGTTTCATAGAAGGTCTTGAGTAGTGGCCTACACACACCAAAGGACCTCAGTCTCCTCAGGAGGTGGAGGCGACTCTGACCCTTCTTCTGCAGAACCCTTGTGTTGTCTGATCAGTGCAAAACATGTGGCCATTGGATCATAAGAATATAAATCAATTAATTAATTGAGTCTATTAATTCATACACCCCTACTTAAAATCTTGTAATGGTGCTGCATTCTACAGTGTATAAACTGCTCTGACAGTAAGAGAATTAAGGATCTATTTTTCTGTTTTTTTTGCTTTCCTTTTAGGATTGCTCCTTGATGAGGCTTGGCAGATGCATCAAGGATATGTGCCTTGAAATACATAACAAAATGGCTCAGCTGCTGCTTTTTCATCCAGCTGAAAGGATATGACAGGGGGGAGGGAGTCCAAAGTGTGGGAAAAAGATGGGAAGAGATGCATGCATTTACTTCATTAGTGGTGTTGCACACGCCTGATAGCAAAGGGAGCCGAAGGATAAAGCAAGGTGTTGTAATAAAATCCATACATTTGTATTGCAAAAGCAAAAACTAAGAAAGAAACAAAGCAGGTTGCAAAAAGCAATCCGTGGCAATTACTTCAGCTCCAAGGCATAACTAGAGGTTTATAAATATTTTAATCCAAAACATGCACCAGCCTCCTCTTTTTTTTTTCTATCTCTCTGTCACATGTATGGTTCACCAGCACTTCTAGCAATTTTCTTAAAATTATCACTTAAAAATGTGTCCTTTTTATGCTCTGTGTCAGTTTATTTGTTCTCCACCTCCCACCGGTATGAACTATACCCCGATCCAAGCAGCAGGGAGCAGCAAATATTATTTGTAGCTTATTGTGGGAATTGCTTCTACAGTGGTGTCAGATCCAGCTATTGTATGTCTTGTTTGATTTAATAAAAAGATAACCCTCACAGGCAAGCGGGTTCACATGGCTGAGGAGGTTCCATTACAGGCACTCACATTCTCCTAAGACAGACAAGACTGATATCTGACACGCCAGAGAATGGGGTTTAATTGCCTGCAGGGTTTAGTTTGACGCATGCAAAGTTTAAAGCAGATGAGATGTAAGAGCTTCACAGACATAAAGCAACTTTATTTTTGACAAGGCAGAACACAGGACTGGACTCAGATGCAGGATTTAAGGTCATTATAATTCTTGGATTCAAGAAGTTTAGTCTTAGCTTTGACAAGTGAAGTAAAGCATGACAAACAGGAACTGGACAAAGGAAACTCGGGCTATAAATGCATGAGGAGGAAGCACAGGTGGAAATGATCAGGCATGATGAGGCAGGCTCAGCGGTTGGGAAACAGACAAGGGCAGGAGAGGAAGGTCTGAAACGAGAGGTGGGTTAAACCTTCAGAATAAAACAGGAAGTGTCACAAGAGACAACACAAGTGATGGACAGGAACTTGACGAGACATGACAATTTTCCTTTTGAAGGAATCATTTTTGAACTTCGACTTTAACCCACTTTGTTAGTAAATGTCTCACAATAGCAGCATCTGCTAATCACGATCGCCAGAATGTTTTTTCTTTGACATCAGCTGCGAACTCGTAGCAGCAGATGGTCTTTTCTTTGTTGGGCAACCTAGCACTCAGAAATGGCACATTTGTAGAACATACATATTTGTAGAAGACATTGTAGAACATATATATTTGTAGAATATATGTATATATATATATATATATATATATATATATATATATATATATATATATATATTCTACAAATATATTATATATATATATATATATATATATATATATATATATATATAAACAGGAAACCCGGGTTCGATTCCCAGGGCGGAATGAACAATTAATGGCAATGGAAATGGGGCAATTACCATAACAATGATGGGCAATTAACATCACCCAGTGAGGGTCCTTGGGCAAGGCCCTTAACGCCATTGCCTACCTCACAACATGAGAGACAATGAACCATATGTCATGCCGGCTCAGACGTCGCCCGGTCAAACAAGGTCTGCGTCAGGTGCTGAGGGACCAGAGCACCCTGATGGAAAGTGGGCTACTGGAAAAAGACGGAAATGGACTAGATGTGAGAACAAGGTTCTGTTAGAATGCTACTACTAAATTAATACTTCAAAACCCACAATCAAGGCTTACTGCCAAACCACTGGTAGCCCAGTGTTCTAACATCCACAAACGGCAACTCCTATCACAACTTGAGATTGAGGCGATACAATACAATGCCAGGTTATACCACACTCCCACCCTGAGATTGGGTACACAGCCCTAACAACCACAATTACGCTGAGCGAGGCAGCAACTGACCTGAAAGACAAGATCATGTCTACACTAGGCAACCCTGACACCAGCTACAACGGTTAAGTGACGTACTGCCTAAATGTCTACTGGAAACTGTGAATGAAGCATTGAGGGCAATTCCTACCACAACCATCACAGTAACCAATGAACTGGTTTACACTTCATCAGCAGTGATCCTTGAGATGCTTGGCTACACAAGCAACCATGGAAGAAAACAGTACCCACCATGGAAGCAACGGTTAGAGGCCAAAATCAAAGCAACCCAGAAGAATGTCAGTAAGCTGACAGAGGCTCAAAGAGGTACAATGAGAGACCAAGTACCTAAGAGTTACAGCCAGATGCCCATACCTGAAGCACTGGAAACTGCCAAACAAAGGCTCCTAGCCTTGAGCAACCGCCTAAAAAGGTACATAAGAGACAGTGAAGCCAGACGGATAAACAGGCTGTTCGCAACTCAACCTGCAAAAGTGTACGCTCAGTGGCAGGGTCAAAACAGCCGAGCAGACCCACCAAGGCTGGAAACTGAACAGTACTGGAAAGGTATATGGGAGAAAGAGACAGCACATAACAGCAATGCCCTGTAGCTGGTCTCTCTGAGAAAAAGAACATATCAACATCCCTGAACAGAATCCAGTAACCATCACAGTGGCAGACATCCAAGAAAGAGTTTCAGGTATGAAGAACTGGACAGCACCGGGCCCTGACATGATACATGCCTGCTGGCTAAAGAAACTCACCGCACTCCACAAGCGCCTGGCAGCACAAATTTACCTGCTGCTAAGAGAAGGGACTCACCCGGAATGGAAGGGCGAACGATCCAGAAGGATCCCTCAAAGGGTGCAGTCCCATCCAATACCGGCCAATAACCTGTCTCTCCACAACATGGAAGCTCATGTCAGGCATCATTGCAACAAAGATAAATAGGCACATGGATGAGAAACATGAGTAACACACAGAAGGGCATTGGTAGAGACTCCAGAGGAGCCAAACACCAACTCCTGGTTGACAGAACAGTCGCTCAAGACTGCAGGTAACGACACACCAACAGTCTGGATTGATTACTAGAAAGCCTATGACTCAATGCCACACACGTGGATCACTGAATGCTTGGAGCTGTACAACATCAACAGGACTCTAAGACCGGCTTTACACTGCAGGTCTTGATGCTCATATCCGATTTTCTGACTATATCCGAATTTTTTGATGACCCGCTTACATCATCTTTTAAAAGTGACCCGTATCTGATTTTTGCATTTACACTATACAATGCTGAAACTATCAAACGTAGACGTTCAGAGGACTACGTAGCAGTATTTCCGCATTCCGCGGACCTTTTTCGGACTTTTGTGATTGTGGTTGTCACGGAGGCAACGCAGCGACGGAAGGAGGCGTTGCCTTGGGCGCTCCTGAGGGGATATATGGGGGAGTAAAAATGAGGGCTGGTCGGCCGTCTTATGTGCTCTCTCTGAGTTTTGAATGAGGAAGTGTTTGCAGACGTGCTGTACTAACAGTTTGATCCAAGTGTTGAACCTTTCCTGCGCGATGACTTCTCTTTTCTGACTGTAGTCAGAAACACACGACAGATTTCCTCGGGGTTCTCTTTTCCGTTCTGAACCCTCAGCCTCCAGAGTGGGCTAAGAGACTCCAAAACTTTTGGGCGAGACACCTTATTTTTAATTTACGGTTCTCCGACAGTTCCCCGCTCCGCGCTCACACGCAAGCACGCGTGCGCGCGCTCACACACTCACATGGTCCCCATCATACACGCCCCCAAAAGAAATAAACGGCTTCTAGCCTGCTGTTCCATAGCAACGGTGTCCCGCTTCATTAGTTACCGTTTGCGTCCCGACCGGGACCGGACTGGACATAACAGCGGTTTCCAACTACGGTCTGAAGCCTGAGGCTGAAAGGTAACACGCTGACAGCAAAATCGGCGCACAAAAAGCATCTTAATAAGTCATGTGATATCAGTTGGTGGTCTCCTGAGTTGCCGTCACTGACGTAAGACTCGCATTTACTGGGGAATATCCGATTTGCCTGCTTACATGGCACACGCAAATGCACGTATCCGATTTGTTTCCGATTTATTTCCACATATGAGAGAGGCCTGGATCCGATCTGAGAAAAACGGAATCCATGCGCTTTTGTCCTGCTTACACATTCACCGATCATATCCGATCTGTGCCACGTGAGAGGAAAAAAATCGGAATTGGGTCACTTGAACCATGCAGTGTAAATGCGGCCTAAGAGCCTTTATAGGAAACTCAATGAAGCTGTGGAAAACCACCCTTGAAGCCAATGGCAAGCCACTTGCACAAGTGTCCATCAAATGTGGGATATACCAAGGTGATGCTCTGTCCCCACTCATGTTCTGCATAAATCTGAACCCTTCAGCCAAATAATAAACAAGACTGGCTATGGATTAGGGATGGGTATCGTTGAGGTTTTAAAAAAAGCCGCATTTATTAGGCAACATGGTAAACCTGACTAATCACGTCCTGACTCTAAAAGTAAGAGTGATTCATTACCGCCCCGTGGGTGGAGTCAGCACTGCCTCAAACTCATGCATTTGAGTTTACCCACATCTGCCAAACAGCATGGACGTGTATTCTGTTCACAAGTTCCTCAGTTATGGTTATTTATTTATTTATTTATTTTTAGTTTTTTTTAACTTATTGACAATCTAGGTATCATACATAAAATTACAAACAGTAACCATATAATCAACATTACATCCCTCAGTTATGATGAGGAAATTTACATCCGCGATCCCCCATTTCCCATGAGTCTTAGGGGCTAAAGGCGGGGCCAACGCCCGGCTCGCCACACTGTTGTACGTGTTTAAGAATGAGCAAGTAGCAGCAGTGCATGGAGGGGTGAACCGTAACAGCTTGTGTTGCGGCAGCGTTATGGGAGTAACAGGGATGGTTAAAAAAACACACCAGTAAAATAAAAATCAGCGCGTAAAATCAGCGCGATACCAGCGCCTCAGCGCGGCGCGTGCGTCAGAAGTTTCCTTCCACAATAAACAATGTTGCTCCGCGGACGCCTCTGCGCTCCACGCTCGCCCCGCGCGCTCCCCTTCCTATCTTCTCACCTCTGGCCAGGGCGGCTCCAGGGAGGAGCAAATTGTATCTGTGCAGAGCAATCAGACTTGATACTGTACGTTTTGTGGATGAGGGGCGGATGCGTTGTTACGTGTGGGAGCCATCAGACTGTCATCTTCCCCGCAGCTCTATGTGAACGAGCAGCAGCCAGGAGAACATGTCTCCAGCTCACATGGAGGCTGTGAGCTTTTCAATGCAAAATTCCGGTCAGTCCTTAGAAACCATAAAAACGATCACGTGGATTTGTGTTTCCAGTCGTGTCCCGACAAAATAAAGGCTGATGTTATTCCCACATATTTACGTGCAGCCAGCCGAGTCACTATGACTCAGAGGTAAATCCACTCCTGAGCATGAGCTGTTCTCTCCGTCACGCAGCTGACCAGCTTTTCCAAACCCGTTGGTGATGGTGGATTTTTTCATGCTGCTTTTAACGATTGTTTTTATCATAGTGTAGCGGCGATCACGTGCACGTTGGGTCTAATGGCACCAAAGGATTCTGGGATGCGGCCGGGCATGCGTGTTTCGTTTTGTTGAACCATGACTGAAGTGTCTAAGACCTGAAGTGAGGTCCATGCTGTTTTAGAGATGTGTTGAAAAACAAATGACTCATGCTTGGTTTTACATAAAGAACTCAAACCATTCACTGAGTCCGAAAGGACGCACATGGCGGCCGACAACTAAATCCATGAATTAGCCGCGTCACTGAAAATGCCGCAGGGCTGTGAGCGCAGGAAAAAAGTAGCGGCTTGTAGTCCGGAGATTACGGTAGTAAAAGCGAACCAACCAGACATTGTAGTGGTGGATAAAGAACAGAGGGAAGCCATTGTGGCCAAGCGATGTAAACATCAGAAAGAAAGAAAGAACATGAGACACTAGAGAAATACCAGGGACTCAGAGAAGAACTGGAGAAAGCCTGGAAAGTGAAGGTGACAGTGGTGCCTGTGGTAATTGGAGCACTCGGGGCAGTAACCCCCAAGCTGGAGGAGTGGCTACAACAGATACCTGGAAAGACCTCAGACCTCAAGATACTGCGCAGGACCCTCAAGCTCCCTGGCCACTGGTAGAGGACCCGAGCTTGGAGGAGACACCACCCGTGGAAGGGTGAGAGGGGCGTTAATTTATCAATGCAAAAACATCCTCTTTGTTAAACGATTTCTCAAAATAAAATAAAAACATTAGGAATTTGAAATCTGAACATTGTGAATTGATGTAATATAGATTTTTTTTATTACTGTAATAATTCTGATGTAGACATTCAAAGACTACAGTTTACTAGGTTAATTTTTACCTAATCAACAAAATCAATAATAAAAAAGGTGTTTTTTTTCTTTCTGCTGCCTTTTTTGTCTTTGGGTAGTTTTACACACAGTCATTTTAAAAAAATGTTTTTTAAAGGTATAAAAATCACAGAAAAATCTAGTTAACTTAACCCATCAGAATAACACCCAGAATCCCCTTCTTTAAAAAAATGCTTTACTGCAAGATTACTGTTTCTTACAGTTTCACTAAAACTACTTTAAGTTTCTCGCAGCTTGGGAAACCATGAGGTTCTTAATTGCAAAATAAAACCTCTGCCACCCCATTTCTGTATGAAGTAATTGTATGAAAATCCCCTCAAGGTCCTTTGTTTGGCTTGAGCTGTAACAAAAAAATTATTTTATTCTTGCAATGTATGGAAGGATTTTACTTAAATGCACTTAAATGACTTTCACCTGCACGACCTCAAGTTTAGAAAATTCAGTAATTAGATATTACCTTCATCTCTCCCTGCTCTGACATTTACATCAAAAAGACTCGTTGGCTTCTCTTTTTCCCCCCTCTTTCTTTTCAAAGATAATGGAGGCCCGTCTGCCGCCTGCTGCCTAACTGCTCATCATCTTGCTGAGATTAAAGCCTCTCATCTGCTCGACTGAGATTCTAAGTTAATGCTATGTGGGTTCGGGTGGCTCTTGGGGAACAAATGTGTCGAGCTATAAATGGAGATGCTCGTGTCATTGCGAGCATCATCTTGGATTTTTGCTCATGGTTGAAAAGAAAAGTCTTATATCTCCTCACACAATTAGAGGCTGATTTCAAGGCGGGGTTTAAGGCCGCTCATTGCTCCTATTGTTCGGTTATGTGAGGCAACCAGAGGCAAAATGATCCTTATATTGTAAGAGAGGAACCCTTTCACTCCAATGGTTGAGTGTAATGATAATGAGAGGTTGGAAGTAGAGGGCTGCATTGGGATCGGGTCCCGCCGGGTCCCGCGGGACCCAACCCAAATCTCGCGGGATTGGGCGGTTTGGATTGTGCTGCGGGCGGGAGCGGGCGGCAAAAAATAAACCCCGCGGGATCAGTGCTGTCATGAATATCTCATGAATATATATTAGCGGACTACGTTAGGCTGAGCAGCAGTTGGATTCTTATGTACTGAAGCTACGTGAAGGCACCAGGTAGAGACGCCCAATGGCCTCTGTCATGTAACCTGATGTTGGGGGTGCGCCCCGCCCCGCCTCTTATTAAGAGCGCGCTTCAGGCCGTCTGTCTGCGCGCGCACACACGCACACTTTTAACCGAACAGGATTTGTGAAAATATATTTAATACTTAAGTTGTACATTACACAAGAGGAATGCATGAAAAGATGAGTCTGGAGGAGGGACATGAATCTCTTTAATAATATCAATAAAAATACGTGTTTTTTTCCTGCGGGACGGGAGACGATACAAAATCAATGCATCTCTATTACTGTGCGGGACTAAATTCTCTGAGTTTTGCGGGTGCGGGCGGGAGTGGACATACATATTGCGGGAGCGGGCGGGAGTGTAACGCATACGTTGCGGGAGCGGGCGGGATTGGTCAGAAATTCAGCGGGCGCGGGCAGGAGCGGGATGAAGAAAATAGTCCCGCGCAGGGCTCTAGTTGGAAGTGGTTATTGGATGCAGCAGCAGTTTCATGTTAAAACCAGCAGGTGTTAATGCAAAACCTCAACGCCTTGTAGTTTGAAGTGCTTCATCAGGGAGACTGTGTAAAAGAATGTGAGCATATTAACCAACACTTTACTGCAAACATCAGAGAGAATTATGGAAATCCTCCAAGAAAGCATTTAGACAACATTAAATCACTACTAATCAGCTCATCTCTGTGCAATGATTATTTTTGCAAATTTTTAAAAATTTCATTTTAATTTACAGGAATTGAAAATTTAATTTGATATAATTAAAGAATTTTGAACTTGATTATATAAAAAATTAATTTATTGAAATTGCAAAAGCAGTTTTGTTTGGGTGTGAGAACCACAAACGCTGACTCAAATTAGGCAAAACTGGAACTTTTATTTAAAAATATAAAGAATTATTCCTTTCAGGGGAAAAAACAACACTAAACAAAGTTTTGTAAGAGACAAAAAAAACCCACATTTGATTAACTAAAACTTTTTAAATGAACATTTACTTGGTTCAATTACAGCATATTTGCTGTGATGGAGTTTTAGGGCCACCAAAAAAAAAAGTAAAATTACGAGACTTAAAGTCATAAATTTACAACTGTCATGGTCAGCAGAACTGAGAAGACCCAATTGCTGGAACCCGGAAGGATAACAGGAGATCAAGTCGACTTAAATGATTTATTGTCCAAGGTTGAGTGAGGATTGGCAGATAAGTCTGGATGTTGTTTTCATCCTGAGGTGTAGCAGCTCATGTGGAGCGGTAGAAAGGAGTAGCGTGGCTTGGAGGCTTGGGGTGGCTTGGAATAGTGTCGAAGCTCAGAGACTTGACGTGGCTTGGAGTCGTGAGAGACAGGGTGGACTTTTCAACAGGCTTGTGTTCAGTTAGGACCCAGGTCAGCACACATGGGAAACTGTCCATAGAGAAGCAACGAACTGTCGATGAATGCTGGTGAAGAAACCTCTTAAGTAGGCAGGCTGATGAGGTGAGTGCTGACAGCTGGGTCCAATCTGGAAGGCTGAGCAGATGGGGGAAGGGAGGGAGGAGAGACTGCCAGAGGCACTATGACAACAACTTTGTTCTTGTAAATTTACGAGATTAAATATGAAGTCCTCATACAGTGCTACAAGTGAACGCCGCGCAGCAGCAGAACAGACTGACTAAACTTAGTTGAATAGGTTAGCTGAATGTTTATTGATAACGTTCCAAATGTTTGGAAGCTCATTTGTTTCATTAACGATTTATTAATGTTTTATTTATTGATGGGGGGCTTGCAGGATCTCTGCAGCCCGTTGAAGCCATCTGTATCCCTGCAGCTGTCCACATCAATCCTTTTTTTCTTCATAGAAGACAAGGTTTCTAAGTCTGTGTGATGCTTCCGTCTAAGGAGATGCACGTTTTGGCATTTTAAACGTTCTTATGCTAATATAACAGACGATTTTCATTCATATTTGTTGTTTTATTTTGAAATGAGATGTTTCATCTAGAGGAGGGGACGTAGGTAAGACTGTTTTCCTTCCGCTTTGGTGTTTCCTTTGTTCATGACAGGTTCATGACGTAAGGTGACAAATGGACTTCTAGTTATGTGTTTGAAAAAGAAGATAAAGTAGCGGTCCTCTGCACCCAAACGTGTCTCTGAACTCCTTATTTTACACAGGAAACTCCGCTTTACCGACACTGAAGCCCGGAAAGCCAGGTACACTAACAATAATTTGATTTTGAGTCGCCAAAAGGTTCAGAATTTCTTTGTTTTTGGCAAGGCAAGTTTATTTGTATAACACAATTCGTACAGAAAGTAATTCAGAGTGCTTTACAAAACAGGAAAGTGCATTAAAATCAAAATACATAACAGTGCATAGATTAAATTCATATAATCATTATAAAATTTATTTTTAAAGAAAGGAAAGAGGAAAGAAAATGAGAAGAGGAATCGTTAAGGAAACGTCAGTTATATACACAGCTAAAGAGGAATGTTTTGAGTCTAGATTTGAACCTTAACACAATAGAAGCCTGTTTCACAACCTTAGGGAGACTGTTAAGATGAAACGCTGATTCCCCTTGTTTAGTCCTAACTCTGAGCATCCGCAGAAGGCCGGTCCCTGACGTCCCCAGAGTCCAAGATGGTTCATACGGCTCTTTACTCTGCCCCGGGTAAAGAGAGGGGCCATCACACCTTCTCCTGTGCATGGAGGAGAAGGTGTGATGGTGTGGGGGTGCTCTGCTGGTGACACTGTTGGGGATTTAATCAAAGTTGAAGGCATACTGAACCATCATGGCTACTACAGCATCTTGTAGCGGCATGCTATTACATCCGGTTTGTGTTTAGTTGGAGCATCATTTCTTTTTCAACAGGACAATGACCCCAAACACACCTCCAGGCTGTGTAAGGGCTATTTGACCAAGAAGGAGAGTGAAGGGGTGCTGCGCCACATGACCTGGCCTCCACAGTCACCGGACCTGAACCCAATCAAGATGGTTTGGGGTGAGCTGGACCGCAGAGTGAATGCAAAAGGGCCAACAAGTGCTAAGCATCTCTGGGAACTCCTTCAAGACTGTTGGAAGACCATTTCAGGTGACTACCTCTTGAAGCTCATCAAGAGAATGCCAAGAGTGTGAAAAGCAGTAATCAAAGCAAAATGTGACTACCATGAAGAACCTACAATATGACATGTTTTCAGTTGTTTCACACTTTTTGTTACGTACATAATTCCACATGTGTTAATTCACAGTTTTGATGCCTTCAGTGTGAATCTACAATTTTTATAATCATGTAAAATAAAGAAAACCTATTGAATGAGAAGATGTGTTCAAACGTTTGGTCTGTACAGTATATAAAGAAAATGTGACACTAATAAGGGATTTTTTTTTTACAAGGTATTTATAAAAAATTGATTGGAATGATTAATGCTGAAAGAATTTGACTTCTTTCTTTACTCTTGTTCTCGCTCCCCCAGTGCACCCTTGAGACAACCTTGAGAGTAAACTGTGGCTTTCTAAAGCAGTTGAATTAGACTGAACTATTAGATTTATTTGTGTGACCTTTCAATGTCAGCCAGTGTTCAGCGGCCCACTTTTCTTAAGTTTTACCACACACTGGGTAACAATGTTTAGCTGATTTTTCAAATCTTGTCATTCACATGCTACATTTGTTGTTTTAAAAGAGAATTTAACAGATTTTTCAGTGAAAAATAAGCACTTTGTGTGCTCACAAAGTGAAATAAATTAGGAGAAAACTGGAATTACTGTTATGGATCTTTCAAAAATCAAAAGAACCTGCTGTGTGGGAGACATGAAAGCTGGGAGACGGTTTTTGCAATTTGTAACAACCCAAGTGTGAAACATATGAAAAGCTTTAAAAATAAAATAACATCTGAAGACTAATCTAAATGTATTCTCAATAAAAAGTTAATTTTGAAACAATGGATTCAGATATTTGTGTCACACATGAACTCTAGACAGAATAATTGAAATGAATTTCCTTACAACCATTGGAAAAAGAGCAGACGATTCTCTCATCTGTTAAAATCCCAAACTTTCACATTGAGGTCAGTGTTTTCTGGGAAACAACGACACAGAGAAGATTCCATCCCTAATTTTTCTTTTTTTCCCCAGAAACTCCATCTGTGCAGACAGAAGGTGAAGGACCGCAGAGGCTGTGGTTTCCCTAAACAGCATGAGTAATGGCTCTGCAAGATCAGGCCAACAGACAGGCACATTCTTGTCAGCTGACATCCCACACTAAACAAACGTTCAGGAGGGCATGCAGACAGAGGAGAGAGCTTGCTCAGACCATTGTGATACTTTTTTTCTTTCTAAAGGGTCTCTATTTGTAAAGATAATTTTCCTTTTGCAGTCATTTAGCAAAAAGGAGTCTATTTAAGTGTACTACAAGTATACTTAGTCTGTACTGAAAGTACTTGACATTTATTATCGGTTACTATCCATATATTGTCAACATATAATATTACAGTTTAGTCTGAAGAAGTATTCAGTTAATTTAATTCCTACACTACACGTACATAGTCTATTATATACTTGCTATACTTATTCATACTCATACTAAAATTAATCATATAAACTTCAGGCATACTTCTTTTTGCTAAGATGTCTGTGTAAACTTTTATCAGTATTAAAGTCCAATTAAGATCATTTTGTTTTGAACTTATGTGAAAAATCATCATCTGTTACAAAACTAAATTATTAATTAATTTCAAACATAACTAAATATGCATCTATACTTATTATGTTTTGTTGTTGGATAACCTTGTTTTCCAACTGACCCTTGTATAAACTGACTTGAATTTTATTGAACCAGTTCTATTTTTAAAATATTAGACCACTAAAAATGGGACTAAATGGGATTTTCACACAATAAAAAAAAAAATATTTTTGTAAAATTGTCTTCCGCGAACCCAGCGGCTGGATGGCTCAGTTGGCTGCATGTAGGACGGGCACATAAACCAGGGTTCATTCTCAGGGGGCGCGATGAGCTACTTGATGCTACTGCCTAACTATGTAGCCACAAGGGGGCCCAATCTGGGTCTCCCTGTGCCGCCCCCTAACCCAGATAAAATACAGGGTTGTGTCAGGAAGGGCATCCGGCATAAAAAATCTCTGTCAAAATCACCTGTGCAAATAAGTTGAAGCTGATTTACTGTGACAACCCCTGATGGGATGCGCCAAAAGGGGAACCTGGAAAGTGGTCAGAATTGGAGAAAACATTTATTAACCTTTGTGCTTTCCTAGGTACTTTAACATTGGGAGTTGGGTCATCTAGACCCACTAGACAGTGCGCTAAACCTTTTTTTTCAATGATTTGGGAACCTCACTGGTGTCCATGGATTACATGAAATCTTTTCACTTTTATCCACCTTTGTCATGGTAGGGAGAACACATCAATGTAAGGGTGGGGTCATCTAAGATAGCACAAGGGGTTAAAGCCTAAAACAGGAAATTATGTATCTGTTAGGTTTGTCAGTTAAAACTTTTTTTTTCGAGCTCCAGGAACTCTGGTCAAGGAGTTCCGGTTCTGGACGTCTGCAGTCATGCATTGTTAATTTTGACAGAGAATTCTAATTTACTTTAAGTCATAGTCTTTTGACTAAAATAAGGTTTAGATTTAGTGGCAATTTAGTCTTGTTGCTTCTATTAGTTTTAGTCTAATTTTAGTCAACTGAATTAAAGTAGATATTTATCTCAACAAAAATCTAAAGTAAAAGGTAAAGCATTTTTTATGAAATTTACTAAGGTGTGAATATATGAATAACAAACAAAGACTTAACAAATTTAGAGAGAAAAAACATTTTATTTCACTTTGATTTCAAAAATTGTCATTTCTGCAAATTCAGCTCCAACAACCTTAAAAAATTAACAGATTCAAAGAAAAGAAATTATAATTCCATTACATTTGTAATAAAGTTCTGAACATAAAAAAGCCTTTATTGAAGACGTGGTCAGTTTTTCTAACATTTTATAAACAATAGTTATTAGGAAATTAACATAAAATTGTTGGAACAACTAATAGCCATGAATGAAGCTGTGAGTCCTTTATTTGTCCACGAATCAATCCCAATTGACATCTTCTGAGCAGGAGCCAACCTCCTGCTGAAAGATCTTTATAGTACTTATCTATCAGGTCACTTAGTTTAGTTTTCTTGGGAACAGTCAGCTTTGTATCAATTGTCTCCATCATGTGAACAAAGTCTTCATTTTCAATAGTTGTGATTGGTAATCCTGTGCTCCCAATCCATTTAGCTAACGCTCTTTCTCTGCTCAGCTGCTCTGTTGAGTCACTCTTGTATTTCAAGACACTGGAATACATTTGAAATACTCTATTGGGTAGCTTTAACCTCTCGGAACCCGGTGGGCCATTATCATCTTTCAGAGGCTCTGCAGCTGTTAAACCTTGTGCTATCTTTGGCACTAGACAGTGCGCTAAACCTTTTTTCTTCAATGATTTGTGATCTTCACTGGTGTCCATGGATTACATGAAATCCTCTCCACCTTTATCCACCTTTGTCATGGTTGCTTCAAGTTTGTTGTGTTTTTGCCTGTACACAACGTACACAAAGTCTTGTTGAGGGTCGCGTCAAATGTAAAATGTGTCCAAATATCTGCTCTTCTTTTTCTACCTGGTGTACCCATTTTTTCACCTGAATCACAAAAATATATAAGTATCTTTCTGGGCTGGTTGACGAAGCATGCCCAGCCTCGCTGCAGGACTTTGTGTTCCGATTGAATCGCTTTGCATTTGCTCCTGCCTTTCTTCACCAGCAGTCGTTATGATTGGATGTTGTCATCAAAGGGCATTTTTGTGTCATTTTTTCCGTTGACAAAAATGTCAAAAGAGAAAAGTTTTTGTTTCTAAGAAGGAAATTATATTTACCGTATTTTCATGACTATGAGGCGCACTTAAAAGTCTAATATTTTCTTCAAACTATAGTGGGCGCTCTATGAGGCAGTGTGCTTAATGTGTAGTTGTGGGGCGTAGAAGAAGGTGGCTTGAGAAAGGGGGAGAGAAATTTAGGCCAAATAGAGCATCACTATTATCTCAGTGGTGAGAGTTAAGCTGCCATGTAATTGGCAGTAATAGGATACTATTTTTCTCCAACAGAAGTCACAATCCCCAACAGGTTCAGTCAAGAAGGGAGGGAGGAGCAGAAGAGTAGTTTCTCCAACTAAATATATGACATTACAGCTCACTTAGGCTGCATTTACACTGCAGGTCTTAATGCCCAAATCCGATATTCTGACTATATCCGATTTTTTTGACGACCCACTTACATCATCTTTTAAAGGTGACCCGTATCCGATTTTTGCATTTACACTATACAATGCTGAAACTATCAAACGTAGACGTTCTGAGGACTACGTAGCAGCATTTCCGCCTTCCGCGGACCTGAGCACTGACCGCACTGATTTAAAAAATTATAAGCGTGCAGGCCCTCAATAATAATCATGACATTAATAAAAGCACATTTAGAAGATGCGTGTTGGTCCAAACGGCAAACGTTTAGCATGGCGAAATCTGCTGCATTTGTTAGCTGCTTAGCTTGTCCCCCCCCCTTTTTTTTGTTGTGTTTCTTTTGTGTGACTGCGGTTGTCATGGAGGCAATGCAGCGACGGAAGGAAGCGTTGCCTTGGGCGCTCCTGGATGAGGCAGGAAAGGGGGTGCGCGGGAGAGGAAAAAGGAGGGCTGCTCTGCCGGCTTATGAGTTCTCTCTGAGTTTTGAACGAGGAAGTGTTTGCAGACGTTGTGCTGTACAGTTTGATCCAAGCAAAGAAATAAACGACTTCTTGCCTGTTCCAGAGCAACGGTGTCCCGCTTAATTGGTCACCGTTTGCGTCCCGACCGGGACCGGACCGGGACCAGACCGGAAATTATAGCGGTTTCTGACTACGGTCTGAAGCCTGAGGCTGAAAGGTAACACGCTGATGGGGCTCCAGCTGTCCTCGAACAGCAAAATCAGGGCACAAAAGCACCTATAACAAGTCATGTGATCTCAGTGGTGGTGTCCTGAGTTGATGTCACTGACATATGACTCGCATTTACTGAGGAATATCCGATTTATCTGCTTACATGGCACACGCAAATGCACGTATCCGATTCGTATCCGATTTATTTCCACATATGAATGAGGCCTGAATCCGATCTGAGAAAATTGGAATGCATGCGTTTTTTTCCTGCTTACACGTTCACCGGTCATATCCGATCTGTGCCACATGAGAGGAAAAAAATTGGAATTGGATCACTTGAACCACGCAGTGTAAATGGGGCCTTAGTTTGAACATACTCGTAAACCGTAACAACATGATGCTCAATTCTCTTCACAGCTCCCTAACTCATGGTGTGGGAATCAACACTTCCCATGAGTCTTAGTGGCCATGGGCGGTGCTAAGCCCCACTGTTGTTGTTTACAAAATGGCCGTCGCCCTGGGGGCTTTTTCCAGAAAGCAGGTTATGCTAGCTCCCACGGTAAGTTTGAGGCTAAGAATTGTTCAACCACCACTTTCGGTTCCAAAAACAGAGGTATGTTTCAAGGTATGCTTAGTTCCCCTGGCAACTCATGCTATGAACATAACCTGGTCTGGAGCAGGTTTAGTTGAAGGTTAGTTTGTTTTCAGAGAGGTGAAGGAGCATAGCATGTCCATTTGAAGATGATTTAGTGGATGAAGAAGCTCAGATAACACTTTTTCCACCGTGAGAGGGTGATAAGACCACGTTTGGATGATGGAAAGATAAACCTTTTTACTTTGATCTAACAAGTATACTATACTATACCATGTACGTGTAGGATGCATACTAACTGAGTACCTCTTCAGACTAAACTGGAACAGTTTATGATATTTAAATACGGTAGTAAATAAAAAGTAAACTTCAAGGACACTGCCTCACTTTTAGTAAAGACTAATGCTTGTAGTATGTAGTATGAATTAAAGCAAGCGGCTAAAATTAGTCACTTAACCATAATGTGAGTCAAATTTTCTTGGCAAAAGATGAGAGAGCTCAGGATGCATTCGGTGTTAGAGTTTTACTCATCAACTCTGTTCACAGACAAACTAACAAAGCTTTTGTGTGTTTCATTGTTTTTCTGTTAGAAGCAGACAATAATAGTGACAGCACATATTCTGGCACACTTACAGCCACCTGGGTTAGCATCCAAACTGTCTCCTGCCACACAGGGTGATTGATTAAACAATGCCCCACAACTGCTCCAATCCGTTTTACCTGGCACGGCTCCCTGAACACCTCACTCTCAGCAGATGGGCTCAGGCTGCACCTCATCACAGCGGGACTGTGTGCTGACACCTGAAAGCTGACAGCGCTGATGTGCGACCTCACAAAAGGTGACACGCCCTTCTGTGTCCAGATGATTTCACGAATGAAAAATAGTCATTTGACACTGGAGGTTGTTATTCGTAAGATCAAAGCCAAACTTGTAAAACAGACACATTATAGGCTGGACGGATCATTTTTTGACTTCAAATGAATGGCGAAAATAAGCCATTCAGTTGAAAAAGCCTAAAGTGTGAGGGGCACATTGACTGGAGATTGCCCATCAACCATGTTCCATAGATGACAATTATGCAGAACAAAGTAAAGTTTGAAGTTTAGTTGGATTTACCGACTGGGCAACACACTTTGCAGTAAATTTAGCCAATTTTGTTTCTATATTACAGAGCAACCCAGATTAGTAATGGGAGTATATATATAGATATCCATACGTCAAAAATTTTGATAATGATTCTATTCAAGTATCAATTACTAATTCATAAATATGAAAATAAGAGTACACGTGTTACCCTTAGCAACAACACAGCATGGCATGAGTAGGTGATTTGAGTTGGTTTTTGTATTTTTAACCTTGCACATTAAAGTTGTTAGCTGGACAGTTTTTGATGGTTTTGGTTTTTAGGATAGCAAATAAAATGCTTCAGAAACAAAATTCACCAAAATGAAATGACCAGTAATCAGTATTGATTAATGATATTGAATAATTTATGCAAAAAATAGTCTGTAACTATCGAGTCTTAAAAGTGTGGTATCGCCCATCACTTATCCATATGCTGAAAAGATCAGATGAAGGTTCAAGTAGGAATAAATACATTAGAGAGAATAATTGAAAAAATATTTCACAACTTGCTGAAGCATTTATTTTGCATTTATTGAGAAGAAAGATGGCCTTTTTTCATTGTAGTTTCATTTTTTTTCTTTTTTTCCCCCTTGAATCTGTTTTTATTTTTATTTTTTAGGAGTTTTTCCCTTACCAATAAGGAGGGTCTAAGCGCAGGGATGCCCAGTTTTGCTTAGTCTGTTTAGTTTAGTTTAACAGTTAGCTTTTGTATTTTATAATTGATTTAATGTGTTGTACAATTATTGAAGCCTGTTGAGGAACTGTGTTGTAATATTGGGGTATAGAAATAAAAATGGATTGAACTGACTTTAATAAGGGCACAAAACATGACAAACTGTGTCAAATAACAGCCATTAAAACAATTAATTGCAGGTGTAAAGTTGAACTATTTAACATTGGAAGCGATGAAAAATTGCTCCCTCCTGAAACCTGCTTCCATTTGGTACTTCCTGGTTTGCATCAAATTCCGGAATGGAAGGCGGAGCCTTGAATTGCACCTAAAGAAACAAGCTCACTTTTGCAGCCGATGATAAAGCAATTAGAATTCAGTTCTGCCTCTAATAGCCATGAAATGTGATTTTTTTTTTTTTTTTTTTGTCCGGTTCATGTCATATTTCTGCAGCTCTGAGTAAGACTCAACCAATATCTGAGGAAAAAGTATGAGCAAAAACCTTTAAAAGTAGCTTGGTGATTGCTATGGAAGATGTTGCTATTGTTCACCTTTCAGGATGTCCCTTCAGGGGTCACCGCAGATTTCAGTGAAGTCAGCTTTCACTGGTTTGGCAGAGATTTTTACACAGGACGCCCTTTCTGAAACAACCCTGCATTTTATCCAGGCTGGGGCAGCACAGGGAGACCTAGACTTGGGTCCCCTTACATAGTTAGGCAGAAACTACTTTAAAAACAAACAAGAGTTTAAAAAGCCTTTATTCTGTTATTTCTGAAGAATAAAATGAACAACGCTCTCTGTGGCTCTGAAAATGAAAGTGAGACATTAATTTGAGGAAATTGGAATAATCATACTTTTCTAAGGATGTGTTAAAAGAGGCGAATGACTCGCGGAAGTGACCTTAAAGGGAGCAGCCAAAAGGCAGAAGGGAGCAGCTGAGGGTGTGTTGACATTGTTTTTACTGAGTCACCAACCAACGGGAGTACAGTTCATTTGTTTGCTTCCATATTTTTAACAGTTTACGACTGATTTTCCCATATTTTGTTTTATTGTTAAGGGTGTCACATGTGACACTCCTGTCAGCGAATCCAGGAAGCTGACTAAGGACGATACCTGTCAGCCTGACAAACATCGACAGGTCAAAAAGCTCTATTGGGGCAGCTGATGTTCATGCTGACTGAGGATATCAAATGTACCCTCAGGGAAAAAAACAAGCTTAGTTCCCCAGCTGTTTTGGGGGATTTGAACATGATCATGTTTGACTAATTGTTTCGGCTGCTGAGAAAATGGGACTCAAAGCATGGGCCACTTGGAACTGTGCCAATTTGAAACTTAGATGACTGACTTGACCCTCTGAGTTAGACTGAATCATTCTTATCTGCTTTGCAGGACTTCCTGCAATGACCTCACTTGAATGGGTAAATAAAGGCTGCAATACCTTCATTAAGTTACCCAACTTTATCAAACAAACTAGGTTTTCTATAATCTTATTTTGTCACACGATAATCTTGATAAATGAAAAAGCACAGTTGTACAATTAAATAAACAGCAGACATGAGGAAATGAGAGAAAAAAACAAAAGGATTCCATCTTTAGTGAAAATCTAATCATAATTTATTCCTCATGGCAAGAAAATTAGCATATGGTGTATATCAAATAGTTTATATCACCAACAAGTTAATAATACTTATAATAAATGATGTTATACAGCAGCAACACTTCAATGACGGAGGCAACCAGATGACTTAATATAACTTTTAACTTTAATTTTAAAACGCGTTATACATCGCACAGTACTTATCCTCTCCCCTCCCCATACTCATGGTGCAAAATATAAGTAAACTCAACAGGATGAAATAACTAAGCTTAGTTCCGACAGCTGACCCAACATGCACGTGACCGCCACTACAATACTTTTACATTTGAATAAAAAATAATATTGAACTAATCATCAGATCATTAGCTGCTGCGATTTAGTTGATCATCAAAAATGCAAAAAGTGGATCATCAAAAATGTAAAAAAAATAATAAAAAGTTTATAGTTTTTGGAGACAATTAGGTTTAATTTCTAATATAATGTTGGCCCTATTTTGTGCTCAATATTATAATGAAGCGGAAGTACGCGCCCACAGTTACACACACACATACAGAGGAGTCATAGCCATACACGCACAAACGGACACTCCAGCAATACAACTTGAAGTTTTCCTCTTAAACTTTACACAGGTTGATCTGCGCTCAGAGCAACAACATGGCTCAGACCAAGTGGTGGATTTTCTGCGCGTTATCCCTCGCGAGTCTCGCTCATTTGGGGTCTTCCAGAAGACACAGAGGTAAGAAGACTTAAACTAAAGGAAAGTGATTGACGCTGGCAGACCAGGATTTTACGAAGGGTTTGTGCGTTTACCCATCTTGTTTTACGTCTCCAAAAACCCGTGCGTAAGATGGAACTGTGCCTCAGTTTGAACCATTAACGCATTTAGGCAGTGTTTTATAAATTCCACTGCGTTGGGATGCTACATGATAAAGTTTTTACAATTTTTAAAATTACAAAAGTACTTTTGGTTTAATCACATGAATACTCAAGATAATTCAATTTTAGGTTGTTAACTGATTTTATGCGTTGACTGGGTGTGTGTGTGTGGGGGGGGGACTTGATCCTTTTTAAATTCATCTTATAAGTTGTACTGTGTAACAGTTCTACTGGTCGAACTTCTACTTTAAAAATAATTGCACTATATCTCGGCAAGTATCAACAATATATGTGTCGCTTTGGTTGGCTCGGGAGCGTCTCATTGACCCCTCTATTGACGTGAGCGCTGTGGCGTTAAGCCCGTCCGAAGTCCACATCAACAGCAGTTCGAGCCCTCCCCTTTTTCTGAGCTGTCACAACACCAGCCCGATATCCACGCTGCTGGATGTGGTTGTCACAAACCCAGCAGCCCGTGAATGATCTGACCTAAGGTCCTCTAAAGTGGACTCATTCACGCCATTCCTGCGTGGAGCTCTGACATCAGCCACTATGAAGGTCCAGAAACCTCATTTTATGTGGCGGATCAGACTCTGGCGGAAGGCAGAGGAGAAAGTTGCAGCTGATTAACTGCAACGTGAACTGTGCAAAATGTCTCTTATCTCTGGCTGAACATTCACCATTTTGATGCATCATTTCCCATCATGCAGAGAACATTTCTGTGCTATGATTAAAACATTTAATTGTGGAAGTTTGCCCCTATGTGACAGCCTGATTGTTACATTAAGAAGGATACGTAGTTTGAGATAAACAGGGCAGCAAATTTTCACTGCAAAGTCAGGATGTGGCAGTTATCTTTCTTCAGAAAAAAACTCATATAAAGCACAATAACTGAAATGTTTAAAACATAGCTAAAACAAAATGTGACACATTGAGACTGTAAATGTTGGGCTTCCATGAGATTTTTTTAAGATTTGCAGACATTAGTGAAGCTGTCACAGTTTCCTGGTCTCATCAAAGGCCTGGCTGCTTTACTGGGGATCATTCTAGTTGAGTTGAAACAGTTTATGGAACTTCCTCCAGCATCATCAGATAGATCATCCAGACCTTTATTTTTATTAAGATTTAGTCCATCCATTTTCAGAATCCCTTGAATCCTTTTCGGGGTATCAGGGTTGCTGGAGCCAACCCAGCTAGTGTTGGGCAAAGGCAGATACACCCTGAACAGGTCGCCATTCTGTTGCATGGCCTCATTTTTGGTTAATGTTAAGCTACAGACACATTGGGCATGTGACATACGTTCAAGTATGCGCTAAACATGCATTTAGCCCATGTGTTCACACTGAACAAGCAGGGAGGGGCTTCTTCTTTTTCTTTCTCTGCTACTAGCGTGGGCTTGGTGCAAGATGTCAAAGTGATACAAATCGTACACATCCTGCTCCAGGCTTGATATATGAAAGACTTTGTGTCATAAAATTCCGGCCAGACACAAACCTAAATAAGCAATTTCTCCTCCATAATCAATTTTCTAACGGTTCGGACTTCTGTGAATTAAAAAGGACGCCATCCATACGCCACTACCAAATCTGAGTCTCTTATTGGTCAAAATGCAACTGGTTTAGCCTTGAATGTGCATTCAATGGCGGTGGGTGTTAACATAGAATTTTTTTCTTTGGAAGTGGCCACATGAACACTCGTTGCTGAGGGCGGTGTGAACATAGCTTGAGACTTTCTTTTAAAATCTTCTTTCAAACCTCTCTACACGGAGGACTGGCAAGTCAACACCACCCTCTATTTATGTCCAGTCCTGTTACTTAGCTAAGCTCAGCCACCCTGCAGAGAAAATTAATTTTATTTGCCTATAAAATCTATCCTGACTTTGAGCCACAAGTTAAAGCTCACGGGGGAGAAAAACAATTTGCAAAAAATCAATTCCGAGTACTTTGCCTCATCGCTAAACTCTCTTGGCTACTGAGGTATAATGCAACATAATGCGGGATATGATCCCGTCGCGCATTGTAAGTGTACATCTTGGATTTCAGCAATACAAACCCAGCATGACTCATAAAGCCCATATCTGAGACGCTTTGGTTTTCATTAAACCGTGAAGCCATTTTGGACTCATTATATTAAACAAGACTGACCAAAAAAAACAAAAACACAAGCAATCTCTCTATGAAAAGACTCTGAAGAGATAAAGTTTAAGATCATTTAATGAGAATGACTCCTTTGAACCTCTACTCTTTCATTTTAGGCCGACTAAACTTCAATGTTTTCTGCTCCTTTCAGAGACTGATGTGTTAAAACTGCACACAGTGCTTATTAAGGGTTCAGAATTGTCAAACTTATTAGCAAAACCTAGTGAAATGGCAGAAAATCATCACTTTCAAGGAAAAAGTACTGTTGCAAAACATTCCTAAATGATCTCAATTGGCTTTTTACATAAAGTTTGATTTAAAAGTAGAACTCAAGATGATGTTTATTAGTAAAAGATGAAGCTTTTCACATGTACAGAGTAAAAGAAACTCAAGAGTTTAGGGCTAAGCAACAATAATCTTAAGAAAACAACTTAGAAGTGATGCCTGAAGTCCTACTCTGATCATCTTTTGGTTTATTTTAAAAGCATTTCCAGTGGTCTTTTAATTATGATTATACTGTTTGTATCCCAAAAAATGTGTCGTTTTCTAGGACATAGTTTCTGGAGTGTGTAGTAGCATGCAGTAAGCCCGGCTCCTTCCCATCATCATCATCCATATCTTTTTAATCGGATTTTAATAAATGTTTGTATGAAGAAATACTCACAAATGTAATTTTGAGATTGTTTTTCTTTAATTTTTTCCATCAGGAAAAAGAAAATAAAAACCACAGAACATGTTAAAAATACCCAAGGGTCAAAGGGTTGCTGGAGTCTATCCCAGTCATCTATCTTGACTGGTCTATCCCTGTTGGCTGGTTAACCCTGAATGATTACACACATGCACAATCCATTACATTTCCTAAAAAATGAATTAAAGAAAAAATTACAACCACACAAAAAGTAAATCTCAAACCACATGATTTGTGTGTTTTTGTAACCCGAGGTACAACCTGAACAGATTGGCAATCGGCCAAGAGGAAAGATAACCGCACACTCACAATCACACCAATAGACAACTGAGAGTCACAAATTGAAAGCCGGAATTCCCCGAAAAAACCAACGCATACATGAGGAGAACATGCGAACACCACACAGAAGGAACCCAGCCAGGATAGAGTTCTTGAATGCGCTACATGCGGTTTCAAGAACGTGGATTGAGCTTGTGGTGGACCAGCACCATACAAGCAGGAAAGCGGCAGGGAGGGGCTTCTTCTTTTTTCAATTTTTCTGTTGTTTACTAGCACATTACTCCACCTATTGGAAGAGGTTGGGGATGAAATGTTGAAACGATGGAAATCTTGTGAATCTTACTACAGGCTTTTTCTTTCACAGCTCTATTCCAATAAATGAAAGACTTGGTCTCTTATAATTCTGGCTGTGCAGGAAAAAAAAGATGAATTTCTCCTTCATGATCATGTTTACAATGGTTGGCACTTTCGTGGTTTTCAAAGGACACTGTGGACACTGATTGGTAAAAGTTCAGCTGTTTGAAATTCAAGCAGTGGAGAGTTCATCTGGTTAACTTTCAATGTACGTTCAGTGAACAACCGGATTGTAAAGCCTGATAACAGACTTAAAATCTTGCGTAGTGACACTTAAACATGAGGGTTTTGAATGCAGAAGCTAGAAACGTGGCTTTATGGCAGTTCACTTAGACTTTTCAATGAAAGTGACCGCTAGAAGCGAGAAGCAGGTGTGACTGTAGCGTAAATGCTAACCCCTACACTACCCTGCAGCCCCCAAAACAGTCTTTTGGTTTATTGTTTTAAACTTTCTTCCTTTTTAAATAGCTTTTAGTGAAGCATCATTAAGGGGTACCATCCACAACAGTTGTTAATCATTTTATCTTTGCGTTTATCCTAAGGATGAACACAAACTGAAAGCTTCAAATGATAATTTTAGCATCCCCTCATTATCACAACAATCATTTTACAACTGCAATTTACTCATGAAACAGTATTTACTCATGACACAAGCCATGAGTAAATACTGGGAGGCGCTTCCTGATTGATCTGTTACATGAAGCTTCATCAAGGCTTTATTCACAGAGGACCATTAACCTTTACTATACTCTTATCATTTATGTGCTCTTCAGGGACGTAAAAGCAATGAGACACTCTTCGAGTCTGATTGGAGTTCCCGGGTCCTCTGCTAATAACCTCACGGAAGC
The DNA here is from genome assembly GCA_037389245.1 of Oryzias sinensis. Classification (NCBI taxonomy): domain Eukaryota; kingdom Metazoa; phylum Chordata; class Actinopteri; order Beloniformes; family Adrianichthyidae; genus Oryzias; species Oryzias sinensis. Next base: position 27,085,265 of record CM074501.1, read on the forward strand.
ATAAAATTTGTGTCACAGTAATTAGTTGAGAAATTTAATTAGATGCAAACTCGCCTTTTGAAGTGGCCCTCTTATTTGTGAGCCTCGGGCAGAAAAGAAACATATCTCCCACTTGTGGGAGGGGGTGAATTTCAGGCTTGAAAAAGTCTGAAACCAAAAAATAACTTATGTGCTTCACAAAAAGCAGGTCGACGACATCATAAAACAAAAATAATGACTTAATGATGTTGCAAAGACTTAATACAAGAAATTTTCTCTAATTTTCAGTCATTTTAAAACTTAGTTTATAAAATGTTACTAAGAAATTACACTATCTTCTGCTTGAGATGCTGTATAACCCAGATTGTTGTGAAAAAACATATATCTCGCAGATCTTTGCTGTTATGGGACTCCATGAGTACTTGCCATCGTTTGGGTGAGTCCCAGCAGCAAAGAGAACCACAAATCTTCAAACATAATTCCCATGAATACTTGGGTAAGATGAATTCAGAAACTGGGGCCCATGGAGACATTTATTAGCTGATCATGTTGTAAATGATTTCTACACCTCTGTCAGCTTGCATCTCCCAGCAGCACGGTTCTGAATGCAGTGTCTGGAACCAGGATCGTGATGGAGCAAATTTAGAGCTCTAAAGTTCTATAAATCAGTGGTCCTCTCCTCTGGGCTACAGACTGGTTTAATGCCAGATAAATATTTTAACAAAACACCATCGAGTTGGCATCAGGTTATTTTTTATCTTCCCGTTTCTGAAAAATCTATTTTTCTCATTATACCGGTCCTAAATGAAATCTAGTTTAGAAAGACAGTTGGAAAATGCCTGTATATATCCTACGAGGGGTGAAATTCCATAAAAAACAAAGTTGTTGATTTGTAAAAATAGTTATGAATTTATGAAAATTCAGTAAACGCAAAATTACTGTTAATGTACAATTTTATTTACATGAAATTTCAACTTTATTTTCAAAAAGCATAAATTGACAAGCGTGGGTCATAGCTGTGGAGGGAATTGGGTAGTTTTACAAAATAAAACTTCCTTCAGATCAGAAAATTAAAATAAAAAAATTCAGAAAAAATGTAAATGATAGTCTATTTCTCTTTTGACCAATACCGGTCTGCAACCCAGTGGTTGGGGTCCACTGTTCTAAAGTTCTTTTGCTTTTTGGTCTTTGTGAAAGGAAATAAATAATTTTACACTATTTAAATCATTTCCTTTTTGCCCTGTGGTAGCAAACGGGTCAACAAATTAAAAAAAGCATGACAAAAAAAGGTGTTCCTGCTCTGACACAGACTTCATTAAGACTTTAGACTTTAGACTGTAGTTACCTAAAGTTGATCACACGCGTGGAATAGCTTCCTAAGAACAGGGTGTGAACAGCTCGGCACCTGCATCATGATGCACTTCAGAGAACCAGGTACCATAAACTCAATGTGTCATTTCAGCTTTTATCGCAATAACTTCCCGCTGCCTGTCAGCTCAAAAGTCTGTTTTGATTAATTTGCTTTGGAAAATTACAAAAAAAAATACTGATAAAGTAGACGATGTGTTCAAAGTGAAAGCAGGATTGCAAGATGAAGACAAGGGAGTTGTTTTCCTCTGGATTGATGTGATAAAGTACTGTACAAAACACAGATGTCCTCAAAAAAAAAAAATAACTAAACATACACAGCCCACATTAAAATATATAGCTTATATTATGTAAAAAAATTAAAGTAGTTGCTTACTGCTCCAAAGATTTAGCTGGATTATAACTTACAAACCCAACATCACTAACATTAGTTTTGAGTCCTAAAAGCAAAACACTTCTAAATTAGTGGATAGGCCTGCACAATATACCGCAAATTTATTGTTATCGCAATATCCAGCTCTGCAATATGCATATCGCAAAAGACAGCGAAAATCGCAATAAATCGTAAATACAACCTTAATACAACCTTATGGCAGCTTGAAGCATTCAACCAATAAAATAAATCTCTTAATGCATTTGACCAATCGGATGGACGCCTATTATGTTAGATGTTTGTCACCTATGTCGACGATGGTCATTTGGAGTATAATTTTTAAACTGTTACAATGAAATGGGAATGATGTTTTTGGTTATTTTGTTATTTGTTTATATACCGCAAGTTATACCGTTATCGCAATATTAATCTCTAATATCGCATATCGCGAGTTTTCCTCATATCGTGCAGCCCTATTAGTGGATATGGCGTATAGCGTATACTTATAAAACACTTTCCACCCTCTTTCAAAGGCCCAAAGCGCTTACAGTCACAGACCCATTCACCCACGCACACACACATTCACACACTGATGGCGGCTCCGCTGCTGAACACTGGCGCCAAAAAACTATACATTTTTACTTTAGTCCAGAACACAAATGTTTCACTGACCTCTGCTCACATTTAATCAAATTGAGAGAAAAGGTATTTGGTTTAAAACATTGCTTGTGTTTTAAAATGCGTTAACCCTTTAAAACCGGAGCTGTCCCTGGTGACTGCCAATGACACACGCTCTTCAAACTAATGTAACTCTTCAACCGTTTACATAGTCATTGTTTCTCCAACAGATTCTGACGGAGAGAAAGGCATCAGCAGTAAACTATGGCATATTGGTACAAAAATGCTCTTCTCCAAGTCAGAATCAGCTGATTTACGGTGATTGCTGTAAAATGTTAAACATCAGCGCAAAGCTGCTTTTCTCAGCTTTAGAATCCACTTGAATTACATTAATTGTGTAAATAATCAAGAGTTTAATATTAACAATGCTAATCATCCACCCATTTTCTTCTGCTCATCGTGGATGGGAGTAACTGTCTCCAGGGCTGTTCATTCCTGGTTCTGGAGATCTACCACTCTGCCTGTTTTCCAGCTCTCTCTACACTGCTTGCTGCTGAATATCTGGACTAGGTGTGCTCATTCAGTCAAACTGTGGAGACGTCTGATTGAGCTAATCAGCACCTAGCAGGGCTTGGAGATCTGGAAAACCGGCAGGGTGGTAGATCTCCAGGACCAGGAATGAGCGGCCCTAGTCTAAACAAAGACCAGGGGTGAGTATTGGTAAATTGAGAGATTTGCTTTGTGGCACAGCTTCTCTCTTCTGCGGACCGTCATAACTACCGTATAACGATGGACCAATCCGCCTGTCGATCTCATGCTCCGATCTTCCCTCACTGGTAAACAAGACCCCAAGATATTTAAAGTCCTCCGCCTGGAAGGAACGCTCCTGCGTTAAAAGGCTAAAGGCTCTCATGGCTAAAGTACATCTTGAAACAGGAGCTCAACAGAGGACTTTCTGACTTTCAACTTTATTTACTTTCTTCCAAACTGACCTGAGAAAGTTCACCGTCTCTGAAGCTCTGAGTTAGAATTTGTGGCTGTTCACAGAGTAACCCTTCCTAATCTGATGGAGGATTATCATTCCAGGAGCGTACAGTAAGAAGTCGAGGTGGACCTTAAATGTCCTCTCAGCATATTTATGGTAAATGCTGGATCTCGTTGCTTACTGCAGCAGGGGAGACATCTCAGCTCTCTCTGAAGCTTATGCTGAGCTTTTATCTCAAAACATGACATAAACAAGCATACTAATTAGGAAATGTGAGCTCCTTCCTTGCTGTGTAAAGTCCTTTGTGCTTTTTTAAAAGGAACATAATGTGATTTCTTTTTGTTTTGTTTTAGACGTTACAAGGTTGTACATAGCAGCTGGGTGTAAAAGAGGTGCAGTCTGACCTCACATAAACCCCTTTTGAAGCTTGTTTTACAGTTTTTAGATATACCCACTTCACAGCAAAACCAGCGTGACGAGAGGCTGGAAGCAGAAAGAGATGGGAGAGTCCTAGTAGGTATATCACGTTTCAGCAGTCCAAAACAAAATGAACTGGTTAGTGTTGTTTTTCAGCTGTTCAGTTTAGAAAGGAAATGCTCCGTGGAAAAAAAAAGAAAAAACTACTGCTATGTGTAAATTGTCACAGTATCTGCGAGTATGTTTCCTGGACAAGTTCTGCCAATTAGAAATAGAATATTTTGTCCAACTGGGAAATTTTATGAAGTTTTGTGTGAAATACATTTTTTTATATGCAAATGAGGGATTTGAAATAGATGAAAACATAACCAAAAGGAACCTGCAGATCAGCAGAAAATAATAGGGAGCGGCTCTCCTCATGAGCACACTCATTTGCTCAGTGCAAGCGTTCTAAAGGATTATCCGTGGTGCTCCAACATGATCTGACCAAGTCATTTAATAGATGTATTAATGTGACTGAGCGAAATGCACAAGGAATCTGTCTTAAATATTGCAGACATTTGCAGTCCCTCCTATTGTGAGTTTTTAAAGGCTGCGCTGCATGTTTAAATATAGCTTATGTCTTCATATCACACACCAGAAAAAGAAAAATGGCTTTATTAGAAGGCGCTCTGACAAACTCAACCTTTTCAGCTAATGTCAGCAGAGTGAACAAAAGATTTATGGTGAACGGAGTCTGAACTTGTTGAAAAGGAATCATTTTGTCTTCCTTCTATACTAGTTCAGACGGAGTTTGACAGAGCCACTGCTGCATAAATATTTTGATTTGAGAGCTACCAAGTGGAGAAGGGAAAATAACATGTTGAGGCTGATTTGTTGTCAGGTTTGATTAAATCTATCAGAAAGAAAGTTGCTTGAAGAAACTCAAAGCTGTGCAATCCTGTCGAACAATTGTTTTGATGATTATCAGTAAGGTTTTAGGTTCCAACACATCACTGAGACTGCTCTCATCAGGATGAAAAATGATATGGATCTGTCCGTGCTGTTTTTGATCCCACAACAGAGGCTAGAAAACTACAGCCCTTTGAGGGGTCTAAATCCTATCTTGAAGAAAGAAAGTATTAAACTGGTAAGTGTTTTAGATCAGAAGTTCTTGACTTGTAGCGTCTCCCAGGGGTTCATTTTGAGATATCTTGGGTTCAGTCTGTATATTCTTCCACTAGGCCAAATAATACGCACAAAAAAGAAAAAAAAATAACAGTGTCCGACCACAATTATACAGATGACACTCTTTTACATTTTACTCATAGCAGGTGTATATGGGCTATTGGACTCACTCTGCATCCAATAGATGACCATGTGGCAGACCAACTTTTTACAGCTAAATACAGATGAGAATGATGTTTTGTTCACACTGGGCATGTGACGTGGGTTCAAGAAGGTGCTAAAAGCAGATTCTTGAATGCACATGTAGCATATGGTGTTAACACCGAACGGCTACGGTTTTCTAGCATGTCTACCATCTACAGTTGGAAGAGGCGTGGTGTGAAATGTGGAAATCTCTCAGGCTTTTTCTTTCCCAGCTCTATTCCGATGTTTGAAAGTCTTGGGGTCATAGAATTCCAGTCTGGCCAAACCACAGTTATTACATTTTTCTTCATGATCATGTTTTGGTTGAGACTTTTAAGAATTAAAAACAAGGCCAACCATATGTCACTACCAAATCTGAATTCTGATTGGTCAAAGTTTTACCTTGTTTAATTTTCAACGCCCGTGACATGGACGCAGGTTTTCTATGGAAAGCCTGAAAATGGAAAATATGTGATGTGTGAAGGCCGGAGTTTTGAACATGGAAGCCTGAAAATGTGCCCATACGCGTGTTTACATAGACTTTTTATTGAAAGTAGTTTCTTGGATGCACATTGCTGAGCATGGTGTGAACATAGCTTTAGAAAAAATGTTAACATTTATCTAGAATCATATTCTAACTCTTAAGGTTGTTTTTTTTAGGGTTTCAGACTTTCTAAAACTCTAAAAAAGTCAAGATGTAGGCAGTTATGGATATAATGAACCTATACAACCTATTACATAGTCAGTATTTTACCATCTTGAAAATATTTCCAGAATCAAAGGAATCCTATCCAGGCTGTACCTAGAGACCTGTTTCAGTGTTTTTCTCCAATAGGTTAGACTGTTGTAATGGTCTGCCTCATGGATTCCGTAAACTGGCTGTAAAGCAGCTGCTGATGCTCGGGTACTGACTAAAGCTTGGAAATATGACCACATCAGTCCCAGTTTTTTACACTGCTTTCCAGTTCCTAACAGATTACCGTTTTTTTTACAACCATAGGGCGCACTGGTTTATAGGGCGCAGTTTCATTTATGGGTGCTTTTTCTGTATTTAACACATACAAAAGGCGCTCCGGGTTTTAAGACGGGTAAAACATGCATTCTAGTGCGTTTTATAAAAAAGGTAGCAGGGGCAAAACTACGCTGGTTGTGATTTAATTTGAATTTTTTCAGTCCTCAATCTGCATCCAAAAACTCCATCAAAATATCTATCTTCTGTATCTTAAATGAAAAGCTGGGCTAAATTTCAGACAAACATGCAAGGTTCGCTTTCGTCATAGTCAGAGTTGCCGTGCGGCTCCTCATCAATAACGCCGGCTTTTGCGAAAGCTCGAAAAACAGTACAAGAGTGTGCGACTAAATTTTACATCCAGTGGCACATGTGCTACCATTAAATTTGCCTCCCCCACCCTCCGTATTTTTAATAGATTAAACGTAGAAGGGGCACGTCAATGATCAATGAAAAAATCAATGAGACGCGAGCCCACACGCACGCAGGCAGACACACACACTCGCGCACATACTCATGAAACGCGAGCACACATTCGCGTAATTCCTAGGGGGAGGGGCCTAGAGATATTCGTACGCGCGTAAACATCTGTGGGAAGGAAACGGAGACAGATATCATCACAACCTGATATGTGCGTCTGAGCTATAGGTAAGCGAACTATTGATTCGTTCTTCCGCTAGTGTACCAGGGCGAGAGTCTACAGCAGGGGTCTCAAACTCGCTGCCCCCAAGATGATATTTTGCGGCCCCCATCTTAATACGAAAGTTCAATTTTAATTCGGCCCGCCAGCTTGTAGAAAGACACTTTTTCATTGTCGTGCGCGGAGCTGACCAACCAATCACAGTGGGGTAAATTACTCTTGGGGGCGTGACAATGACAGGGCTTGAAAGCAGGACACCTGACAGCCCCCTCCCTTCCCGGACCACATTAAGGAGTTCCTTACTTTCCTTTAGAACGTATTTTTTCGCTCGTATTAATTTTATAAATACATGCAGTCCGTGCTGAACTTTTCTCTAGGTCGCACAGACCCGGAGGAGTGTTTAGGGTTTTGGTCAAGCGCGCAGCGGCGTGTCACCCCCGACCACAAGCGGTTTATGCACGGCTGTTAGGGCAGCTCACCGGTCCTGCGGGAGTCGGGTCAGCTGAGGAGAATAAATGTCCCACACCTACATGCGTGACAGCTAACGTGGCTTGAACTTTAAATATGTGCAAGTGACAAGATTTAGTTTTAGACCCACTGAAAACACATGGGGAAAATGCAACGATAGACGTGTTTGAGATGAACCAGCGCCGCGCCTGGATCGTTGGGGAGACCAGGCAGGGGTGAGGGGGGGGGGGGGGGTGAAGGCGAATCAAGGACAACAGGAAATTGGAGGTTTCCTTAACATTCAATTTAGTTTTAATATTAGTTTTAATATTCCTCTCTCCCTCAGTATGATCTGTGTTATTATATATTTTATGCTTATTTGAATGTAGCCTTGTTTTAATCAATTGGTATTTAAAATTATTTTGATCGATCACTGAACTACAAAAACCATCAGCACACATGTCCCATAATGCATTGTTTTGTAGTCATCAGGGCAGCTTTCAGTCAGTGCAGTACTAAATTTCCAGCTGTGTTCGGGTAAGTTTGCCCCTTGCTCCCACCCCTTTCTCGTTATATTTTGTTTTGATTGACAGGAGATGTTTGAGCATAAACAAAAATATACATCACACACCAGGGGATCTGTACAGCGTTGAGTCCACCTGGGTGATCTCAAACACACTTTTGGTGTCACCAACATACATTTCCATCCGTTTTCTTTACTTATTTGTACTGTCATGACAGCGATGCTTTTGTCAGTTTACCTTGTTGTTGCATCTTCAAAAGTGCAGATTAAAATGTGACACTGAATTTGAAACGGCACATTGTAATTTTTGCATCTATTATTAAAGTATTTATTAATAGTAATACAGTGGAAATTAGTAGATTTGGTTAGCATGTTTTTTTACGGTATGCGCCCCTAAATTTTCTGGTTGTGCCCCTAAAATTTTCAGTTGGGGGCCTCTGTGCTCCTGGTGAAAAAAGTTAGTCTGGAGCCCTGGGATGGCAGTTCTACCACTGCCTTGATGTTCTGCATTGTTGTGATGAGTCATATCAAACAATGAGACGAGTTGGTGCATACAAGAAACCATCCACTCCGACCTGCATTCCTTTTTTAAAGCTGGATTCTTAGATAATCGTAAGTCTGCGGTGCGTCCGAGTGTCTCATGGAGAGAAGAAATGTTTGATGGCTTCTGCTGGTGCTAAGAGTCTGGACTGAACACGGTGAAGAAGCATCTCAGTTGCATGCAGCTAAAATCTGATGATCTTGAATAATCTTCCTCGTCAACAGTGCTTTCAAGATCAGCATGACTGACAGTTGAGGAAACTTCATCTGACCTTCTAAGACTCTGGATTTTTTTGAAGTGTTATTTTTTTAAACAAGTTAAGTATCATATTGAAGACATTTGTGCACACAGGTGAACACTCAAAAGATTTACCACGTGTTGGTAACATGGCAGCATTGTTTTGGTAACACTAAAATGTGTTTGCACATAATAAATGTGATTCAAAAGTATGGAATGACGATAATATGGCCAAACCAACTCATGTAATCAGACCATTTATGACTCGGTGTGAAAATAAAAAGTCAGAGGACTTGTATAAAAGTGTAAAACATTTAGCATGGGAGTTAGACACAACCTTGTTTCCTTTTAAAATATCTTTGATGAAGAAATTAGTTTAAACTTTCTTCTTTTTTAGCCTGCTTCATAAGGAAAAAGAAAACCAGCCACTTCTGCCATTTTTTTTTTTAGGATCACGTCGTTTTTCCCACTTTTTTTGTTTCGTGCTGTGGATGCTTGACTCACATACACACTGCAGTGAACCCATTCCCTCACTTTTAGCCAAACCAGGGTATGGCTGGTTCATTTGAACTCTCAGAGATAATGAACTCTGGAATCAAACCTGCCAGTGTGGGTGCCTTTTGACCTTATTTAAAAAATTCAATTTGTTTCCAGGTAAAAAGTTATACATTCTTTAAATACTTTAGGTCAGTGGTGAAGGACCCAATACACAGGAAACCAGGCTTGGTGGCAGAAACGTACACATTTAAGAAATAAACTAGAAAATGACAAAAAACCAACAGCGAAACAACAAGATGACAAAGCAGATGACCTCACACCGGAGAACCAGACACTTAACTTTACTGAGGGTAATTAACTGAGATGACAACTGTGGATGATCAAGCTGAACCTGGTTAGACTGATAAGGAAAACAGAACATGACAAAATCCAAAGAAACCACATAAATCCAAGTGCAGTGTCCGCACAGTTGATGCCAGCCTTATAAAAACCAAGGCGTGTCCACTTCTATGACACTCCTTGATATTGCCCAAACACTTCTCAGTCACAGCTTTATTCATTATTCACACGCACGCACGCACGCACACACGCACACACACTGGTGTTGACAGAACTGCCATGCAAGGCGCTGGCCACCAGGAGCAATGTAAGGAGCAGTGTCTTGCCCAAGGACACTTCAGCACAAAATGCTTTTTGGAAACCATGCTGCTGCAAATGTTGCCAAACCTTGCCGTAGAGAATACATTTACTAAATTCTAATATTTATATAGTAAGGAAACATAAGAGAATCCACCTGTAGTTTGTGATTAACTAAAGTTGAGCTTGTTGCCAGAAGAGGACAAGCTCTAAAACTCACTGTCATTTCCTTTCAACAAAGTACTTCCTGTTTCTCGTGTGCAATGTTTGATTGAAAACCCTCAGTGTAAATGAAGACAGCGAAATCGATCTCTTTAGTCCAATGAATCTGTTGCAGTCGACTGGGAGCGACGTTTGGACAAATAGGCCGTGATCCGCTTTGTCTTGGTTTTTTTTGTGGGTCTGACCTATTGATTCAGCTGTGTGACCACATCCACATCAAAGCCACGACACAAACATTCACGACTGTGAAAATACTCAGTGGCCCTTTCATCGCTTGACAAATGACAGCTTCATTGTACAATGCAAGAAGCATTGATGCCCATAGGGAAAAGGGATTGCAACCAAGCTGCTTGATGGTTTTAACCATTTAACACAGGAGCTTATTGACATTCTTTTGACTACCGTAACTTTTCAACCTTTTCTTTATCAAGTAAACATGTCTCCAGAGGATTCTGATGGGGGAAAAAGCAGCCTTTGCTCTTAAATGCAATACCTGGCATACAGTAGTGCAATCAACTGATTCTGACAATCATTTCAGAACAGTCATGCTACAGCATAGCTTCCCCACATCAGAATCAGTTGGATTTACGCTAAACTGCATCAACGATCACCTGCAACAACTCTGGCGTTAAATGTTTTGTACTTTGTTTTTGTTTTTTAAACAACACTCACTAGAAAAGATTTGATAAACTTTTCATGTTTTTATGATGTTTTTGCAGAAAAACAAAGTAATAATAGAGCAAATTGATATGTGTATGTCTCAAAAAAGGTTTTCCATATCCTATTGATTTGTAAAACTGAATACTATGAAATGTCAGAGGCTTTAAGGTCCAAATGTTTATTTAAACACTAGTGATACATTAACATTACACATGTAACACTAACTCCAACATACAAACAAACTGCCCTTAGACCAGGGGGGTCAAACTCATTTTCACTGGGGGCCACATCAGCATAGTGGCTGTCCTCAAAGGGCCAGAAATAACTTATGCATGTAACTAAAAGTAATGAAAAATAAATGTAACTACTCCTTAATGTTAAATAACTCATTATTTATTTATATATTATAACTTTTTAAAGTGACAATTAAAGTTGCATAGAAAACATATGTTTGCTTGTTACTCTACCAGAAATCCTTTTACATTTGATTCTGTCAGGTTAGGTTATATGGACAGTGTTTAAGTCCTTAAGTATTGTTGCCCAATCACATATTTCAAATCTGATTCCCCCTAGATATGAATAAATACACATCAATTTTTACTATTACTTAATAACTTTAATGCTCTCGCGGGCCACATAAAATGACATGGAGGGCCACATTTGGCTACTGCGCCTTGAGTTTGACACATGTGCCTTAGACCATTACGGCAGGCCTCGCAAGTTATGCCCAGTTAGCATTTAGTTTTATAAATGCAATATTGGAGGGTGATTGCTTATTGTTCTTGACTTCTCAGTGAGCATTTGACCCAGATGGGTCACGACAACACATTAACTCATTACACAACACAATAACTCACAACACAACACATTAACTCACAACACAACACATTAACTCACGACACAACACAATAACTCACAAGATAACACATTAACCTACCACACAACACATTAACTCACAACACAACACAATAACTCGCAACACGACACATTAAATCCCAACACATTATCTTACAACACAATAACTCACAACACAACTCACAACACATTAACTCACAGCACGACACAATAACTCACAACACATTAACTCACAACACATTAACCTACCACACAACACGTTAACTCACAACACAACACATTACCTCACAACACAACACATTAAATCCCAACACATTATCTTACAACACAGTAACTCACAACACAACTCACAACACATTAACTCACAGCATAACACAATAACTCACAACACAACACATTAACTCACGACACAACACAATAACTCACAACATAACACATTAACCTACCACACAACACATCAACTCACAACACAATAACTTACCTCACAACACATTAACTCACAACACAACCCAATAACTCACAACACATTAACCTACCACACAACACATTAACTCACAACACAACACAATAACTCACAACACATTACCTCACAACACAACACATTAAATCCCAACACATTATCTTACAACACATTAACTCACAGCATAACACAATAACTCACAACACATTATCTCACGACACAACACAATAACTCACAACATAACACATTAACCTACCACACAACACATTAACTCACAACACAACACAATAACTCACAACACAACACATTAAATCCCAACACATTATCTTACAACACAATAACTCACAACACGACACATTAACTCACAGCACAACACAATAACTCATAACACAACACATTGACTCACAACGGTAGTAAAAGCTGCAATGGAAGTGCTTTTATTCTGAAATTTCCACTGGGCTGAGCAGCTAACTACCTAACACGGGGGTCGGCAACACGGGGGTCGGCAACCCGCGGCTCAGGAGCTGCATGCGGCTCTTTAGCGCTGCCCTAGTGGCTCCCTGGAGCATTTTCAAAAATGTTTGAAAATGTAAAAAGATTGGGGAGAGAAATATATTTTTTGTTTTAATATGGTTTCTGTAGGAGGAAAAACAAGACACAAACATTCTTAACGTTTTCCAATGCTGTGAGAATGTGTAGAATAAATATTGTAACTCTCAGCAGGTACGTCACTTGCAGCGGGAAATATGGGAGCCAAGCTGTCAGCAAGTTGAGCTGTCAATCAACTGACTGCGCTTGAGATATGTCCGTGGCCCATACAACGCACGACTCCAAACAGTCTCAGAGAGGAGGAAGCTTTTAGCGGACCGCTAGGCAGGTGGCTGATGTAAATGATCCACCATCAGTGTCGTGCATTGCTTGATGAAGTTGAAAGCGAATATTCTGATCTCCTGCTACACAACAAAGTCCGATGGCTGTCCAAGGGTGACGCTTTGCGTTGTTTTGCCGTCTGTTTCGGACACATGAAAACATTCCTGAAAAGCAAAGACCTGAAGTTGAACTACCCGCAACTGGAAGATACTGCGGCTCGAAAAGCTATGGATATGAGTGACAATGACAAGCCACCTAAATGAGCTGAAGGAAAGTCTCCAGGCGTCGCAAATGCTTGAAGCCGTTTTGTCATCATTCGAGTGCAAGTTAGAAAAATAAAAAAATGACATAAAAAAAAATCTGATTTCTTTAATACATTTTTTTAATTTTATCAAAGCAATGAAACATGATTCATTGATATTGTAATGAAGTTAAATTTGCACAACAGAGCAGTCACGTGACGCTTCGTTCTCCGCAGCATGCACTGCAGGGCAAATAAACATTTAATCGTTAATGCTCATTATGTATTTGTAACAACGTATTCATTTTGATAGTAGGCTAATATAGCTAATAAAGATACATATTGCATGTGTTGCCTTCATTATAAGGCTTAAATGTGGCTTTTAATATTTTGTGCCTCCAGACATGTTTTTATTTTGTTTTTTTCGTCCAATTTGGCTCTTTCAACATTTTGGGTTGCCAACCCCTGACCTAACAGAAAGTAACGTCACAGTGAGCTGTGGAGGGAGAAGCTAGCAGCAGTGTTACCAGATTGGGAGGTTTTGGTTCTAAATTTGCGGGTAAAAATGGCTTTGTAAATGCATAATTTGGGCAGTTTTAGGATCGGGTCGTGTTTTTTTTTTCCCCTCATGAATATGTAAAAGCGGACTACCTTAGGCTGTTTTGCTGTTGGAGTTCTACGTATGTACTGAAGCTCCATGAACGGCAGAGACGCTTAATGGACCGGGCTCTGTCATCTCACCTGTTGATGGGGGAGTGCAAGGCCCGCCCCCCGCCTCTTAGAAAACGAGTTCTTTAAAGCTTGATACCGCAGCCGTGTGTGGGAGGAGCTACCAGCTAAAGTAATCATCTGATCACTACATGGAGCGGTGTCTGTGTTTTTCAATGCATGGTAGACACGCAGAATGTGGAGATATCGGGGGGGTATTCCAGAAAGCAGGTTATGCTAGCTCTCACGGTAAGTTTGAGGCTAAGGAAGTTGATAACCTCAGTTTTCGGTTCCAGAAATGGAGGTATGTTTCAGGGTAGGTCAAGTTGCCATGGCAACTCATGCTCTGAACATAACCTGGTCGGGAGCAGGTTTAGTTGAAGCTTAGTTTGTTTACAGAGAGGTGAAGCAGCATGGCGTGTCCATTTGAAGATGATTTAGTGGATGAAGAAGCTCAGATAATACTTTTTCTACCGTGAGAGGGTGATAAGACCACATATGGATGCTGGAAAAAAAATTTTTTTTTACTTTGATCTTACTTTATTATTTGTTTCAGTTAAAATAAATCATTTTTTTGTAAGTCGGTTTACAATTTACACGTAGTTTTCAGACAGTTATTTTACTTTCATTCAAAGTAATTCAATTAAGAAGGTGTAACTTTGGTGCTGCTGTTAGAGCGGCACCGCAAAGGATTGTGGGATATCATTCCCTTTGCCTGTCTGGACGGATTTGGGTTTAGGTGTGGGTTTTTGACCAAATGTGTTTAGTTGTTTAGCTGTTTTACTGTGTTTTGCCATGCTTCGCCGAGTTATTTTGGCGTACTGAGCTTGCGTCTCTGCACCATGAGTGAGAGTGAAGAGAAGGATGGTTAGTTTATATAGCACCCCTGCTGTTGTGTATTGTAATTACTATCAAGGTTAATTCTTCAGCGACTTTTTTTGCACTCCGTGCATTATTCCCCCCGTCTTTTTTATTGTTATAAAAATGAGTATATCTGCCGGCTCAAACTTAGGCATTTGAGAGTTCAAGAAATGTAATTAATTAAGATGGAAAAAAATATTAATTGAATTGGAGTAATATGGCATTTAGTTAGATAAATACGTAAATTTGAGTTGTATAAACAATTATTGAGTTTTATAGACGTAAGAAATTAGGTTGAATAATTTTAACTCAATTTTTTGTTACCAATAGAAGTAATTCATTTAAGTTGGCAATATTGGATAAGTTATATATGTGCGTCACAAGGAAAATGGAAATAAGATCAGAAACTCGTGCAGTTACTTTGTCTGCTCTTTTTCTACACGCAGAAACTCTTTTTTTGATGATGCAGCCGTGTTACTTTTTTGATGGACGTAAAATTTTCATACGCCGTCATTAAAACCTCAGACTCCGTCTCACAGAAGTACAGCGTTTTCTTTTTTTTCACCACGCGTTTCCATGGTGACTCCAGAAATCGGCGATCCATTGAGAATGTCTTTATGTACCTGGCGTGCACGCCCATTAACCCAGGGTTACCAAGTCGAGCGTAATTACGCCAACTCTTATCCGGTCTTTTGGAACGGACATACCCAGAGTAAGCAAGTTCAGGCGGATTTCAGCCAGAGTTCAGGCTTAAAGTCAGGCTAATTTAAACATGCTTCCTGGAATACCCCCCGGGTTTATTATTTTGAAGAGTTGTGCATGGTAATCATGTTTCCATGTTTGAGTTCATAAAATCATTACGGCCCTCTGACCATCACTGGGACATTCATACATCAGTGGAGCCACACTGGAGGCAGGGAAGGTGAAGTGTCTTCCCCAAGGACATAACAACAGATGACTTTGGGGAGCGGGGATCGAACCGCCGACCCTTTGATCATTGGATGACCTGCTCAACTTCCTGATTAGAATTACTCAGAAATTCAATTTTGAAGCTAATTTTCTCATTGCGTGATTTTCAGAAGAGTGGGCCTTTAGTTCTCACGTGACCTTTTTGATTGTGTTTTGTGTTTTAAAGAAAGTTGTGCATATCTTTAGGATATAATCCTCTCTGAAGTAGGTCTAATTGTTTTTCCAAGCTTGTCAAATTATTGTTTACAGTTTAAACTTAGAGCTACTGAGGAGTTCTTTCCTGATTGAAGGTTTTATGTTTTTCAGACATCTACATGTGCTTTTACAGTTTTTGTGGGTTTTAAAAACTTTGTTGAGTTTAATGAATGATTGATTGCAGGCCAGCATTGTAGAGTTTCTGGGTAAACTGTTTATGCTTATAATAATGAGTGTTGAATCACTGCTATTTTTATTTCAAGTCACTTCTTTTTTTTTCTTCATAGAATTGTTTGTTTATTGATTTCTGCATCACTGTGTACTGTCAGGAGCCCACAGGTGTCAAGAATTGAAATGAAACTGTTAAAAAAAATAAAGAAAAAAGGCTAAACTGGTCCCTATTTCATAAAAGTGCAGAGCGATTTCGTGTGAACACGGCATTTGGGGTTTTGTTGTGCCTTGTCACGTTCGATGGTGCATCACTATCTCCATAAATCAAAGTACATGTTCTTTACAAAAAAAAAGTGCTAAAAGGATGTTTGGTTTTTCTGGTTTTCTGTTAGTACATTGAAACGGAGCATCACTGCGTCAGGTTTTGACACAACCACCTGCTCGCCTCATCAGTTTTGTCCAAAACATGTTGCTTGTTGTTCTAGCATGAAGGAACCCTTTT
Source organism: Oryzias sinensis (assembly GCA_037389245.1). NCBI lineage: Eukaryota > Metazoa > Chordata > Actinopteri > Beloniformes > Adrianichthyidae > Oryzias > Oryzias sinensis. Next base: position 27,101,600 of record CM074501.1, read on the forward strand.
TCATGAGCTCTTCTCTTCATCTGCTCTCTTCTGTGAGACCATCATGGATCTTAAGGCATCAATAACAGTTTTTACCCCTTCAAACATAGTGATTTTCCATTCCTCTCCTTTGCTGCAACATGGCCTTTATGTTCAGGTCTTGAAGTGAAACAATTCTAATAAGATGCAGGATCACACAGTTGTTCAAATTTTCCGCTTCATTTCAATCAACTACTCCCAAATGTGTTCTCATTATATTCTGTCGGTGTTCTTAAAGGAAAGAGCTTTTGACTTCCAACATTTTTTCCATCTCTAGTGTCAGCACCTTCTTCCTCGGAATCATTTGGATGCTGCTGCGAGCGATTCAATGAATAATTCACCCGCTCTTTTGTAAGTGGGACTTCGTCGAAATTGGCAGATGGTGCTGCTCGTTTTCATCCCCATGAGGCTCGGTGCAGTTTGGGGCAAACTTATGTCTGCGTTGCATCCTCTTTCTGGGTCAAGAAGTCACAATATGTGTTGTGAAATTCCTTAAAGTTTGCCCTCGTCTGCCATTCAAAGAGTAATAATTATTCCTATAATACTGCCATCTGGTGACCAGGCTTTGTCTATGTGATTGGTAAGGAAAACAGCTTTTTCAATGGCTCAGAGTTGGACTGCCTGTGATACTCGGATTTTGAAAATGTCAGAGCATGGATTTGGAGGAACCACTGAAGCGCAGGAGACATTGCAGGTTTTTCTTACCGTATCGTTACAGAGACTTGGCAGGTGATGCATTGGTGCTCAACGAAGATATTACCAAGAAAATGATATCCCCCTGCAGCTGGGTTTGTTCCCACCACCAACTCACAAATAACAAAATAACAAAGATTAATTAAATACGTTTGGGAGATATTTTATTTTTATCCTCCTTTCTTAAAACACTCATATTCATGTTGGGATATATTTTTGGGTAACTTTTTGGTGAAATACTAAATTTTTGTATTATAGTAGCTTCACTTCAACCAAATAGATTTTTCTGAGTGAAATTACCCCCCAAAAAATCTGTCCCTTTTTAACCTCAGAGTTGGATTAAAAACAACACGATTTGGGTTATTTTTAACCTTTTAGTTTAGTGTTTTTCTGTGAAAGTAGTAGTGGAAACGGTTCTTAAAATAATCATGCATTTGTTGTACAAGCAATAAATTTGGCAATGGTCTATCTTAGCATCCCCTCTTTCAGAAAATCATGTTTGCCATAGAAAAAACAAAATTTGAAAATCTAGATAATATATTCAAAATATAGCATTCTGTACCCCTCAAGTAAAAAAAAAAAAAAAAGTAGTTTGTGCTTTAACAGCCCTTATACCATGGTCCAGGTGAATAGTCTATTATGATTGGATGCTGGGTGTGGTTTTATAAAGTGATAAGCCACAGTGATAATGCATACCTAAAAAAGACGTTCCGGTCACATAATTTAAATGTTCTATATCACTGCGCTGGCTTCTTTTGATTCAAACTTTTGCTTCATCATCTGGACAAAAACAAGTGGTAAGAGGAGAACTTTCTCTCTGAACTGATGCTTTATTTAACTCATCGTGACGATCAGCATCTACAGTATATCTCTTTCCTTTGCCGCTGCAGTCGAGGTTGGTGCCGGCTCAGCAGCATGTTGTCATGTTACAGTGACAACGCTCCACACCAACTAACAACTAGTCCCGGATTTGTGAAAAAAGTGATCTAACCCAAAAAAATAACAACAAAGTACTAAAAACTGATGAGCATGGTATAAGTGGGATAATGGCCATCGAAGTGTGCATTATCAGAAATCAATGCACTTTACGTCGAACAGCTCCGGCTTTCACAGCGTACGTTATTTCTGATAATGCGATAATGCACACTTCATCAGCCATCATCCCTTACGTATTGTTTAGACTGGGACAAATAGTAATCAAATATTTTTGTAACTGACGCTACCCGCCCTGTACTGACTTCCTGATTGGTACCCTGCACGTGCGAATCTTACGTCACCACCTCTTGTTGCCAACATTGCGACACTTAATCAATTTGAATTAGATTAGAGAACTGAGGAGATTTTACTCTGAGGAGGAGATGCAGCTGGACAACAAAAGTTGCTTTTGCAGCCAAATTTACAGTTAAAAATGTGTCTGTGTTAACTGAGTTAAAGTGTCAGTAAGTGTCAGTACCTTCGTACACTGAGGAGTAAACTGCCATCAAACGAAAGAGAAGAAGAAGAAAACATTGGCACATGCATGGTACAGATCAGGTAGACCCAGCTGTACGGTTCGACTTTGCACATTTGCAGTGAGGATTGTGCAGTCCTGATCCGTAACTTTTCTTGTTTTTGTTTTTTGTCAACATTAAATTTAACTTTACATTTTTTCATTATTGTAAACATTTCAAGAGATATTCTGACTGGTAAGACGTAAAATGTTTTAGCGGAAGTAGAAGCATCACGCGCATGGGGGGATATTGGGGTAGCTGTTACAGATGTAGCGAAAGTAACAAATAAGGGTATGGCTGCCCTCTTTACATATTACTGGCTTTTTGGATTTTCTCGTGGCTAACAAGTTTTTACAGAAAGAGAGGATCCTAAGGTACAACCATGGCAAATCTGGTGCTTGTTCAGATAAAATGTTGAAATATCAACCTAACCGGCTCAGCAGTAGGAAGGAAAAGCAAAGATGAAGTCATTTGTTTTATTGAAAGAACAAAATGAGCTCATTATTAAAAGCAGTTTGTCCAGAAACAAAAAATGGATCCACAAATGTTATCAACTGAAGCGACAATTAATCCACTAATGGTATCTCTCCTCCCTACCACCTGCTGTATCAACACACAGGCTCTGATTAAATATGGATGGTCCTCACAAAGCCTTTTAGCTAATTAAAAAGGCTTCCCTGAAGCCTTTCTGTTCAAGAGCAAACCCACAATATGTTTAGCAAAGCCAGACCGAAGACACAAAGCTTCATAACCTCATTTAGGTAAAAGATAATGTCCTCTCTCATGTGACAGGTTTGCCGTTTTCTCCAACAACATTTAATTTTCTTCTCAAGATGTGGTTTATTTATGTGCTGCTGAATTATACACGAGCGAGCATGCTGACCAAACACGAATAGATTAACTACACCCCATCCCCGTACTGTTTCCGACCACACAATGTGAGCTTTCAAAGCTCTTATTGTTCGTCCAAGAGGCAATACATCCCACACCCCTGGAGGCAGGAACGTGTCCGCATTTCAGTGGGATTCCTTTGATCTGATGGGGAAAGTGCTTCAGAAGGTGCCCGAGGCTCACTTTGATCTATCTACCAGTGTGAGGAACCATTAAAAAAAGGAAAACTCAACCGTTGGGAAGACTCCCGCTGCAATAACCTCATCTGAAGTGATCTGCACCACAATTAGCATTGTTTGAGCCTGTTATTTCTGTCTCATTGGGTCTGGTTATTTATGGCTGAGCTGAATCAGCTTTGTTTTGTTTGTGCTAGAAAGTTAAGTCATTATACTTTTACCTGAAGCTGTTCCTTTGTTGTCTCCTGTCTCATCCAAGCTCATAAAAACTTCACAAACTTTAGACAAAGAAACTAGCATGGCTCCTCCTAGGCCTGTAATGTCCCTGATTGACTTCTAATCAGCCTAATCATCTTCACCTGTGTAGATATCATTAGAGCCACCTGTCCATCTCTGAGTTTCACCAGTCTATTCTCTACACCTGCTGCCCACAAGTGGTTGGGAGGTATTTGTGCGGGTGTCTACTTTTAAAGCCCTCACTTTTAACCCAAGATCCAAAAATAAATAAATAAATAAATAAACATGAATGGGACACATTACAAGCAAAGATGGTTATAGTATTTAAAATGTGTACATCAGTAGAAGTAGCTTTACTTTGAAATGCCATTAAATGTCATATTACATTAGAGCATATTCCATTAGTATACACCACGTATATAATAAGCAGCTTTTTGTGAAAAACGATTTAAATGGTAAATGATAAAAAGATTGAGATACTAATCATGGATTTATTTATTTATCTTTTTTTTGTTAGTGACTATGGTATAAATAGGAAAATGTCCTTCGAGGAATCCATTATCCGAAATTAACGAACTTTGCGGAAGCAACCATCTGACATGATCAGACCTCTGCATCATTGTTTAATTTCTGACATGCGCAGTTTATACTTCATAGAATGAGTTGGTCAGTCAAAGTAAACCATCAGGTTCTCACCTAGGTTCCATCCCTCCCAAGCTTTTCAAGGAGGTTTTTCCCAGCATTGCACATATGGTCCTTTCAATCCTCAACAGCAGTCTGGCTGCTGGTGTCGTCCCAGCTGTATTTAAACATGCAACAGTTCAGCTTCTACTTAAGAAAAACCCCAGCGTGGACAGTACTGTGTTGTCTAATTTTAGACCCATCTCGAAGATGCCTTACATCTCAAAACTCCTGAGGAAAGTGCTCTACTCGCAGCTAGAGGATTTCTAAAACCAACATCAAATTCTTAACGTCTTCCAGTCTGGTTTTAGGCCCTTGCACAGTACAGAGTCTGCATTACTAAGAGTCAGCAATGACATTCTCCTGGCTAATGATGCTGGAGACTATGTTGTCCTGGTTCTGCTGGGTCTAACAGCAGCATTTGACACAGTAGACCACAGTATTTTAATATCTAGGCTCCAGAACTCGCTGGGGATCCGAGGTACTGCACTGGACTGGTTTCAGTCTTACTTGGCAGAAAGAACCGTGTGTGTCAGCTTAGGTGGTTTGGAATCTACCACAACTCAGGTTCCTTATGGGGTTCCACAAGGATCAGTTTTAGGGCCACTCTTGTTCTCTTTGTATCTGTTACCTTTAGGATCAATATGGAGAAAGCGCAGCATTTCTTTTATTTGCACGCAGACAACAGTCAGATTCATCTGCCGTTGAAAAAAGATGATCTCTCCATGAAGCAGCACCTGTCACGTCTTCAGGACATTAACCCTTGTGCTATCCTATGACCTCACCCTTACATTGGCATGTTATCCCTACCATGACAAAGGTGGATAAAGGTGAAGAGGATTTCATGTAAGCCATGGAGACCAGTGATGATCACAAATCATTGAAGAAAAAAGATGGTCTTGTGGGGTCTAGATCAGTGGTCCCCAACCACCGGTCCGCGGCCACGGGAAATTTTGGCACCGGGATGCACAGAAAGAAAAAATAATTTCCATTTTCCATTCCAATAAAGGTTTTATTTTGAAAATTGACCGGATTCTCTCTGTTACATCCGTCACACTTAACGCATGTCAAAGTCGCGACACCAAACATCACGTGATACACCCCGCTAAAATTAAACCCAAAGAACCAAAATGAGCAAAAAACAAACTTCTTTAGAAAGTTGCTTTGACAAGGGAAACGCTCCAATGAAGGGACAGAAGAGGAACCTGCACCCGCTAAAAAAAGGGAAATCTGCCTTTAACAGGCAGCGGTTGACGTGCCTTGCATTGCACCTCAAGCCACCCCCCCCACCGGTCCGCGGTAAACCTGTCTTGCGTTGTACCGGTCCGCGGTGACAAAAAGGTTGGGGACCACTGGTCTAGATGACCCTACTCTCAATGTTAAAGTGCCTAGGATAGCACAAGGGTTACAGACTGGTTGGCCCTCAGCTTTTTGAGCTTTAATGAGAATAAAACTGATGTTTAAGTTTTTAGAGCGAATTATTCTAATGGAACGTCCCCAGTTGATTTGGGTCTTTTGACTAACTTTTTAAAACCAATTGTTTCTAACTTGGGTTTTAAATTTGACAGTCATTTTAAACTGGACGAGCAGATAAGCTCAGTGGTGAAGTCAAGCTTGTTTCATCTTCGCCAACTTGCTAAAGTAAAACCATTTTTAACAGCTGTACATTTTGCAACAGTAATCCACGCGTTCATCACGTCCCGGCTGGATTACAGTAATTCTCTAAATATTGGACTCAGCCAGTCGTCTCCTTCACGTCTCCAACGGGTTTTAAAATGTAGCTGCCTGTCTTCTGCTTGGAGGATGTAAGAGAGAGCACATATCGCCAATTATAGCATCGCTCCACTGGCTGTCTGTGCATTTTAGGGTTCACTTCAAGATTCTTTTACTTGTTTTTAAATCTTTACATGGTCTTGCCCCGCTGTACCTCTCTGAGCTTCTCGCTCCTTACTCGCCAGCCCGGTGCCTCAGATCAGCTGATCAGCTGCTTCTGGAGGTACCGAGGTCCAGACGGAAGCTCAGAGGGGTCACTGCTCCAAAGCTTTGGAACTCTTTGCCACTGCCTATAAGAGAAGCTCCATCACTGTCCATTTTTAAAACCCGTTTGAAAACCAATTTTCATGCTCTGGCTTTTAATCCAACATGAGACTTCTGTTATTGTAGTGTTGTTGTACTGGTTTTATTGTTTTTATCTCTCTATATTTAATCTTGTGTTTTAATATGCTTTAGTGTTTGTTTTCTTTATTTCTCGTGTTCAGCACTTTGTATCAACTGATGTTGTTTGAAAGTGCTATATAAATAAAGTTGAGTTGAGTTTAGTTGAGAGATGACAAATTGCTATTATGTATGAACCAGACCTAACAGACACCTCATCTGGCATCATACTTTACATAATAAATATTACTTGAAAATGAGATTAATGGGATAAAAAAAAACATTAATGCGCTAAATTGTCCATAAATAATTAATCGCGATTAATACAATAATTTGACACCCGATAGTTTTAAACACACATGATTCTTGTGTCTTAAAGTTTGATTTGTAGAGAAATTATTTTAACATACTTGTTTAACATACTTGGTTCATCCATTAGCCATTTGTGCATAAAACACAAAAGAAAGCACATGAAAGCACAAACCAAACAATAAGTTTGAGTATGAAAGACAGAGAAAATTCCCAGCACACTTAAATCACTCTTGATATTTAGCAGCAAATCTTTTCAGAATAATAGCAGAACTGAAGCGTTTCTTTCATACATCTTTAAGCTTTTTTTGCTTCTCTTCTGTTATTTTCTGCCACTCTTTTCTTTTGGTTTGACCTCCAGCTTCGAAGCATCTTTTTCTTTGAAACTATTCTTTAAAAGCATGTGAATGTGTGCTTGTTGATGCTATTTTAATACCTTTACCTGTCTTCTTACTAATCTTACTTTTTCACAGCTCCGCTAATAAACCAAATTTACTGCTCTAAAAGTAAAAATGAATCTGTACACTTGTGCTGAAGCAGGTGGTTGGTGTAAACCTCCAAACCATTTTTGGAAGGTGAACCTATGGAAAAATGCTGCAGAAGTCTTGTGCCCCAAAAAGCAGTTGACCTTTGCCAACATAAGTCTGTCAAGGATTACGATTGCAGATGCAACAACTCTGAGGAGACAGGTGGCCAAATGAAGGACAGAATCCAGTCATTTATTGCATTTATTGTATTGCAAAAAAATAACAACTAAATTGACTTCATGTGGTCTGAGCTGAAAGGAAACCATTTTCTATGGGTTCACACTTAATACAATCGACCTTGGGAGCATGTTCTTTCTAGAGTGCCTGGAAAATCTACACAGGCACAAGGAGAATATGCAAACTCCACACAGTGTGCTGACCACTGCACCACCATGCAGCCCTTAAATGACATCATAAATTCCAAATGTCTTGAATGTTAGATCTACGTATAAACCATAATCTTCACTGACTTTTAGTTTCAAACACGCTTACAGGAGGACCTTAAACTGTAAAATGACACTAGAAAATAAAATTAATTAATAAGGTAGCTCCTGTTTCATGATGGCTCAAAATAAGCTAAATATGATTATGAAACAGCCCAGATATTGCCACACAGACTGACATTGAATCTACTTTGCTGCATTGCAGCAACTTGTTCTGAACTTAGTCTCCATTTGATTTTCTTTTGGAGTCTGCAATTTGAAACTCTTTTTTTCCACTCCTTTTATCATCTGGCAGCTAGTTGCTTGCTGATTTACCAATCCAAAAAGTGAGTCGATCCCATGGTGATGATGACCTTAGTTTGAAAAATGCATTCCTCCGATGTACCAAACAAGCTTGGACTTGGACATGAACAGACGCCTCCTGCCCACATGTAGAAGTGCAAAGCAGCTTGGGAAATCGCTGAGAAGCTCAGATCTTTATCCAGACATGTGACTGCAAATCTTAGCTCAAACAGACCACAGACTTTTCTTAAGCAGTTTATTTTCACTCTGCTGAAGAATATTAGCAACTATGTCCATTTTGGATTTACAGTTTTCCCATTAGGAGTTTGAATACAACAAAGATTACACTTCAAAAACCAAAACGCCTATATAGAACTAGACTGGTAAACTAAATGTCAGCCACTATTTATTAGAGAGAATAATTTAAAAAAAAACATGCAGATCCATTTATAGTATTGGTGTTAAGGGTGTCAAATTATCAAGATAATCAAGATTAATTATACAGACAAATAAGACTGTTGTTTTTTTAATCACGTTAATCTCATTTTAATCTAAAGCTATTATTTACAACTATTATTTATGTAAAAGATAATGCCCGAAAGTAAAGGAGCTGAATAATTTTGCACGCCCAATATTTTTGTTTTTTATTTGTTAAAAAAGTTTAAAATATCCAATACATTTCGTTTGACGTCATGATTGTGTCCCACTTGTTGATTCTTTACAAAAAAGTACAGTTTTATATCTTTATGTTTGAAGCCTGAAATGTGGCAAAAGGTTGAAAAGTTCAAGGGGGGCGTTTACTTTTGCAAGGCACTGTACTCACCACAAGCCTAAATAATTACACTGAGTCAGGAGACATAGAGAGGGGTTTACCAGAGTCCCCCATGCCTGGTTATAATTTGAAGAATAAATCGAATGGATAGAAGGAAAAGGCTGAAGTGGTGAGCTGCTGCCATCGTTACCTCGTCTGGATGGAATACCTGTTCCCTCTTAGACCAGACACCACAAGGATGGGTTTTTTTCAGGACTCGTCCACCAAGAAAATCTATAGATCATTATTTTACACTCCGAGACTCCAGTCATGATGTCATTTTAAAGCTGTTCTTTGAGCATTCTAAACATTTTATGCTGTTTGACATGATGTCATGGCACAAGGTATTATTTTTTTAATGTTTAGGTGTCCATGCTGGCATCTAAGGCATTTATAACAAAGAAAACAGACGAAAAGGGCATCAAACAAATTATACAAACATAAAAAGTAAGCCAGCTGTAATAAAAAGGAGATTGAAAGTGGCATTGCACGTTACATGGATGAAAGAAGACTCTTGTGGATTGATTGAAATGAATTAGGAAAGGATGTTTAAACCTGACAGTCAAGCAGAATTCAAACCCAAACAAAAACTTGTGCTATGAGTTTATTTCGCTTTAAATGAAACCCTGTTCATTAATGACAGCATCCCTCTGTTAAAAGCCATAGTCACAACTGCCCTTACGGGTGGATACGGGCTGTCTGTGGACGGAGAATGGGCAAACCTGTTCCACACAAAATATTAAGGTTGTTGACTGCTCTCTGAGCCCATAGAGCAATAATGTTGATGGTCATTTTTTAATAAAGGTATGCTGAGAGCAACAGGTTTTAGCAAACACGTAAGCGACATGTAAGGGTAAAGAAAGGGTGAAGGTGAGGATTTACAGATACGGATTTTTCTTTTTTTTTTAAACCCATAATCCTGTGCAGTGCAAGGGGCTAATTAGTGCTGTTCAACTGATAAGTATGCACTCCAGTTCTTTGATTAATAGTCAGGGTGCAGAATACGACTAGAGGTGGGAATAAGGCCACGGTACAACAGTGTCACCTGTACATCATAGGTGCGTGTACCTTCCATTTTTCTAACCAATATTTCACTACTCGTGCCCCACACGCAACAATTGTATGTTCCATTTTCATGACTCCCATTGAGGTGGCCTTAAAGGAACTACAAAAAACACATCTGTGCTCCCTTTAAGATGCAGCCCACAGCGCATCTTAAGGGTATTTTTGTTGGAACTAAGCAACTTTATGAGCAGAATCGGAACAAGGAAGTGAGACTTTAACCACTTCTGATTGGTCAGACTGATGACATGTGATTAAGCCTCCAAGAATGATTGGCGGAGAAGGTTAAAAGGGGGGGACTTTCAGAAAACAGCCGTAGCCGCAGCTAAATCGCGGTACCGTCATTATAATGAAAATGTCTTTAAAAGAATCAAATAAACACAAAAAACAAAGTATTTTACGATCTTTCATATTCCTAACTACTCAGTGTTTTATCAGGGCCTGTTTGGATGCACAAAGAGCTGATATCCTGGACATGGTAAATGTCTTTAGATCAATTAATGAGGGCAATTTCCCACGGCACACCTGACGATCTCCCACGGCACACTGGTTGAAAAATACTGCACTAAAGCAGCAGTGTTTTCCTGTAGCACACATTGCTCAAGCGCTGCCCACAGAGCTAGCAGCACATTAGAAATGCCATGCTCCTCCCATTACAGGGTTTACAGCAGAGCATAATATACAATAGTCACTGTTTTCTGATTTTGTAATAAAACGCCTCATCTGTTAATAGTATAAGTACATAAGATTGTGTATAGCCAATTTCTTAAAGGCACACACATATATATATATATATATATATAAATCTCTATATATATGTATATATATATATATATATATATATATATATATATGTATATATATATATATATATTTATATTTTTGGTTGTCTGTCATTCCATAAGTAATCACATGCCAAAAAGGTGGGCTCCACTGATCTACAAGGTTCACAGAAACTGATTCTCTGATGATCCCTGAAAAACCATCGATCCACAAAAGCCATGAACCTCACACCTCACAGGGTTCAACAATTCACCACCAAACACCATTCCTCAAGCCCTGACCACGTACAACCTTAGTTGGAAAAATATTTAGTGCTGGCAGAGATGAACATAAGCTCTGCAGCCAATTCAAACAGAGAGATGACCCAAAACAACAGTAGTGAAAGGCAGGAGAAGCATTTCTGTGTAATATTACGGAAAGTGATTTAACATTCACAGCAGTAGGTAGCAGAGCTCTGTCTTTCACTTGCTGTCCTTTTGGAGTCTGGGAGTACCAGCTTTCATGAGTGATTCAAGGAGCTCTGCTTCTGCAGAACCAAGTTGCTATGTTTTTTTTTGTTTTTTTGTTTTAACAATGTAGAATTTGTGCAATTTATCTTCTTCTGTGCCAAATATTTAAAATCACAGATTCTCTATGTTTAATAAATAATTAAGATGTTTCTGTGTATAAAAATCTTGCATATAGTAATTTCTGCTTTACTTGTACTAGCTAAAGATTGACAAATATACAGTGGTGAACAAAATTGTTGGTATCCCTCAGTTAAAGAAAGGAAGTCCAAAATGCTCACTGAAATGACTTAAAATATTCAAAAGTAACAATAAATTAAAATTTATTGAAAATTAAATTATTAAAATCAGCCATTACTTTGAGGTGCTGATTAAAGGTGAATAATTTAAAAAAAAGAAAAACTCATGAAATAGCTGACAAAAAATGTGATGGTACCTATGACTTTTTATTTTGTTGCACAACCATTTGAGCCAATTAAACGGATTCAGTCTTTGTCAATGAGCCTTCTGCACCTGTCGACAGGTATTTTGGCCCTCTCTCCTCTACAAGTCTCAGGTTTGATGAGACAACTGGAGCAAATGGCATGTTTTAGCTCCTTCCACAGATGTTCAATGGGACTCAGATCTGGGCTCATAGAAGGCCACTTCAGAATAGTCCAGCGCTTTTCTCTTAGCCATTCTGGGTGTTTTGGCTGTGTGTTTTGGATCGCTTGTCCTGTTAAGACCAATGACCTGAGCCTGAGCCTCCTCCATGTTTCACAGTAGGGACAATGTTCTTTTCGTTGTATGCTTCATTTTTGAGTCTACAAACATAGAGCTGATGTGCCTAACCAAAAAGCTCCAGTTTTGTCTCATCTGTCCAAAGGACATTTTCCCAGAAGCTTCGCGGGTTTGTCAACATGCATTTGCAAATTCCAGTCTGGCTTTTTATGATTTCTTTCAACAGTGGAGTCCTTGGTCGTTTCCCCATGAATTCCACTACCAAACAACGACGAATGGTGGATCTTACACTGATGTACCTGATTCAGGAGTTCACTCAATGTCTTGGAGTTTGTTCAGCTCTTTGGATAAAAGTTCAAACTATCCATCTCCTCGATTTGTCATCAATTTTCTTCCGCCACGCCTAGGACGCGCATACTGTCCTGTGGTCTAAACTTCTGAATATATGCCACTGCCAATACAGGAACTTCAAGCTGCTTTAGAGATGGTTTTATAGCCTTTACCTTTATGATGTTTGTCTATAATTGTGTTTCTTATATCCTGGGACAATTCTCTCATTGGCTTTCTGTTGTCCATGTTCAGTGTGCAGGCTACACCTTTCACCAAACAGCAACGTGACTATTTGTCTCCCTTTAAATAGGCAGACTGATTGATTATGGGTTTGAAAACAGCTGTGATGTCAATTAAAGGACATACCTGAGTTCATCATGACCCCTGGGCAAATTAGTTCTCAGTCTTTTATGGAGGAACCATCATTTTTGTCCAGCCCTATTTCATTAGTTTTTTTAAATAATTCTGTTAATCAACAACTCAAAAGTAATGGCTGATTTTGATTATTTAATTTTCAATAAATTTTAATTGTATTGTTACTTTTTAACGTTTAAAGTCATTTCAGTGAGCATTGTGGACTTTCTCTCTTTAACTGAGGGGTACCAACAATTTGTCCACCTCTGTACATATAGAAAAACAAATTTACGCACAATTGGGCAAACGTTAATAATTTGTGAAGTTAAAAGAGCAACAAAAACTTTTATTTTGAAAGTCTGAATGTTAATATTGCTTTTTTCAGCAATTTCTTTCTGTTTTGTTAGTAATTGGATGGTTGTTTATTTATTCCTGTTACACGGACAACAACCCATCATATTCAATGAATCAGCGCCATGAAGGCGGATCCGACCCTGCAAAGCCTTCATCAAAGACAGATATTTCTTCAATGTTAGCACAGCTCGCTGTGAGGAGTTTGAATATGGAGGCTGCAGTGGCAACTCCAACAACTTTGTGACGCTGCAGGAGTGTGAGGAAACCTGCGTTGTCTCTGGTGAGTCTTCTTCTGTAATTAAAAGATCAAAAAGCTGCAGCTGGACACTTGGCTCAGATTAAATTCTTGTCGCGGATTTAATAATCTGTTGTGTTTTAGTTATTTTTGTTTCTCATTAGGCTTTATTGCCAATTTCGGGCTTTAAAACCATAATAACATCATTTTGTTGGGTATGATCAATATGGAAAATTTTCAGCACATTACTTCTGAAGCAAGCAAAGTGTACTTTCTTAATAGGAAACAGGTTACTTGGAGTAAAGCCGCATACACTTTGTAAATTATTCAAGTGATGATGCCTGGAGTTAGTGATGATTCTTTCAACAGAACTTATGAACTAAAGGTTGCCCGCAGTGTCCCATTCATGTTTCCATTTCATAGACTGACTTCATTCTTGTCAGACCAAACTAGGTGCCTAAATTATTTCACAGCTGTCTATGTGCAACATGACAAACTTAGAAACTGTACAGTTTATAACTTATTATAATATTTCAATTTAGTTAACCGCGATTGATATCTACATCTGTACATTAAGGCCGTTTACATTTTTGCATATTGCACGAATGAAAATTGGCCCTACGTGAATAAATGTGTAAAAAGTGAGAAAAGTTATGGTCTTTACACATTTTCACTGATGTATCATGAATGAACCACGTTAAAATGAAAAAACAAGAAGTAGGAAAAAACCAGGCAAAGAACATAAATTGTCTGAGAGCACTAACCGAAATATGATTATTATGTTTTACTATATGCAATTCATTAGTGATTTGAAAAAGTAAACAATGAATACAAAAAGCTACCACTGAAATAAAATAATAATCTTTAAACTGATCGACAACTGCATGATACAAAGTTAAGGTAAACTTGTGAGCAATGGCAGCATTGGATGCAGCTTGTTTTTCATAAATAAAATAGAAATGTTTTTTCTACTTCTTTGGAAAATTGTGCATGGATGGATTTTATTTAAATTGATGTGTTTCTGATTGTAGAATCATATTCAAAGTGGTGGTGTACCAAGATGGAAGTGGTTTGAAATGTGTTAAAAATAAGTCTGAACGAGAAGGGAAGAGGAGGCAACATGGTGTTTTATTGGAGTAGATTTTCTGGGATTTAAAATTTTTTCTTTTTGCTCATATGTTTGAGGTAAAAGAATTACTTGCCTTTGGCTTTTTACATTTTCTACAAATACAAAATAAAAGTAGAAGTGGCTGGAATATTGGCTGGTAATATTATGGTGACATTAAGCAAACACTGTTAAAAGAGTTCTGAGGATAAATTCTTGAGGTTTGTGCTTGAGCTCATCATGGTCTCTTTGTTTTAATAGACAATATGCCCAAGTTATTGCTTTACTCATATTCATGATTGAATTTCTATTAAAACTAGCTGTTTTCATTCTTAGAAGAACTTAAGATTTATTTATTTTTAGTTTGTTTATTTTTTGATTGGCAGACAAGTAGACCCATGGATGGACCTAAATCCATTGACTGTTTAAAAGATCTGGACTTACTGAGTGTGATGTCACTCATTTTCTATTACTTCTCACTTCAATGAAAGGAAGTGGCCATTTTTTGCATTACGGATTATGTCATGTCGGAGCCAGAGATTGCAAATAAGCAGTGTATATTTTCATAATCAGTCATTTGGGGCTATTTTTAGCATTTGATATGAGACAACCTTCATTTATTGAGGCATCTGATTGTTCAGTTTATAACTTGAAAAAGAGCAAGTTAAAAAAAAGTGTCAGAGCAAGAATGGCTGCCTGAGAAATAGAATTACTGAGTAACAGCTATGTTTTTCTACAGAAGTCTATTGATTTCTTGGCTTTCCAGAACCAGTTGGTAATTTCCTGTTTGGCGGAGGGGGCGTAATCACTCAGCCCAAGTTCTCACATACAGTCAATGAACCTGGCAAATTGTTCTTTCTTTGTCCCACCCAATTGACAATTTTAGGAAAATTGTAAAATTGTGCGGAGCCAACACCAGTCCGTGTGCCCATCTGACTTCAGGCTATATTTTCAACATGTATGTTGTATGTTTGTGTCTCTCTCAAATACAGTTTAGACAGACTCAAAAAACATTAGTTTGAGTTTGAATCCACCACACACAAGTGTTGACTGTGTCCCAAGAAATGCACATTGACTTTCTTTTTTCAGTTTTAAAATAAATAGTAAAAACTGAAGTCAGACACATAGGCTTCAAAAGTCTCAGAGTCAGATGTCTGATCATAGATAAATTAATGATTTTCTTTTTACAGCAATCATTTAATCATGTTGGCTGACAGGTTTTCACAAGTAATTTAAATCACTTAACACTTATTATGAAGCTGTATACACATAAATCCATAAACTAATGATTTGAACAGTGGCGGACCATGCATTACACACCTGACTCGCAGTGCTACATCTGAACTACTCCAACCCCTGCATTTGGTCCTTCTAAATAAACTGAATAAACAAAACAGTAAACACATCTCATTATGCAACTACAGCCAGCACAAAACATTGAAAACAATCACATAAGTTTGAAATATTATTTATTATATTTATCATTTCACTCACCAAAAATTATATTTTGAGACTAACCATCCTCCCTCTCTGCCTCATTTGCTTCATAAACAGTTTTATCATCCTGTCATGTAAATTATCATGCTTCAGTTTTGTCAAGAAGTCCATTTCTATTACCATCAAGGCCAGTGCTGAGACCCAAGTCTGTCCAGTTGTGCTTCTGTGTAGGTTGTAACCCTTGTGCAATCCTAGGCACTTTAACATTGGGAGTTGGGTCATCTAGACCCACTAGACAGTACGCTGAACTTTTTTCTTCAATGATTTGTGATCTTTGGTTTCCATGGATTACATGAAATCTTTTCCCACCTTTATCCACCTGCATGTGTCTTCCTGAAAGTTCTCTCCAATCAGAAGGTCTGAACACTGTGACGTTGTCTAAGCCTGCTAGAAGACCCTGCTGACAAAAACTCAAAATCTGATTGGTTGAAGTAAATGAATGACTGACATTGATTTTGGCAAGTAGGAGAACTTAATAACTCACAGTGAAGGCCCTTACCCTGTCTGGTAACAAACGACAGCTGAAAAGCGATTGGCTGAATTCTCCAATGTAAAAATATGTCTGTCTGAAGCAGCATAACCATCATAAACAAAGAAAGAGAATGGGATAGTAAGCTCTTGGAATGATTTAATGAGTATGCACAGACAAAATAAAATTAGATATTGGATATAGGCCTATAAAATTGGATATTTTATAGGCCTTCAGAGAAGGCCTATAAAATATAATATAATATAATATAATATATAATATAATATATAAAATAATATATATTAAAATTTAATATATACATTATTAAAGAAAGAAGGAAAAAACAAGAAAAAAAGGAGTGTAAAATAAAGTGTTAAAAGTAATGTCAAATAAAATTTGCTCTCGCAGGGATAATAAATAAAATCCAAATGTGCCAGATTTAGTTACCATACATTCTTTTCAGACCTGCTTCAAACAGGAAATTTTCCCTCTTGGTCCTGACACAAAGTTTACCTAAAACTGCAAATCTAAGTTAATTACTGCAAAATAATAGTAGATCACACAAAATGTAACATGAGTAAATGCTTTTGTATTCCTTTAAACAAAAATGACAATAAGGACATTTTAAACACTCTTTATATCTTACCGCTTGTTTTTTGGGGGGGAGTTTTGCTCAGGTGGTAGAGCAGGTCATCCAACAACCAAAGGGTTGGTGGATCAATCTCCACCTTCCCCAGCAAGCTGTCGCCCCCCAAGCACAGTTAGTCTGCAGCTCACGGCTTCTCCCCATTGTGGGATAAAAAAATTTAAAATTCATAAAATCCTAGTAGAAAGACTTTAAAATAGTTTTTTTCAATCTGGAATAAAGTTCTGTGCCCTTTGGAGACCACTGAATTAAAAAAAAAACAGCTTGTTGTAACAGCTGCAGCTAAAAAGAGTTCATGTTACTTTTCTTTTGAACAGGTGAGTCTGTTCTTGCTAAAAAACCTTCACTTTTTGGTTCTTCATTCTCATGATAGGCCAGAATAAGCTGCAGAGCATGAAATGAGCCTTCAGTAATGATTCAAATAGGTGTTGAAACAAGGAAAAAATGCTACTCCCAACCAAAACTCAATCACAAAATTATGTTGGGCCACGCATCTTATTTACCATAAATGTGATTGCTACATAATAAAAATTCCTCAATGCCCTTCTTAACAAAAGTTTGTTGACACGAGTGATTCCAATTTCTCCCATAAACAGAAGCAAGAAAAATGTCATGAAAGATAATTCAATTTAATTGGATTATGATGTATGTGAGTATGATGTCAAAAGTGCATCTATTACCTTGTGCTCTCTAATTATGCGTGGCGCTAAATAAGGGAGCTGAAAGTATCATGTTTCATTATGAATTCAAAAATGCAATTCCCTGAGCATCTCTCTGTATCTGCAGGGTGACACACAGACAACAACATTATGTCGCTGCAGATGTTTCAGGCTCCCGTCAGCAACATGTTTGCTCATCACCCCTGACACTTTCTCGTTTCCGTCAGCAGATGGAATGTTGCACTTTTCCCCTTTAGTCCCAGAGTTTTTTTTTACTCTAGTTTCCAACTTGCAGGTTTGCATGAGGCTAAGTTTGGCACTTGTGTCTCACTGAGATGCAACAAAACCTCACATGTTTTGAAATTAAGTTAAATTTATTAGAGTACTCAAACCTCATAAACTTCTAGAAAAGACTCAGTGAATTATTGCTTTGCTCTGATAGTGCTGCCTCACAATAAATCCTTTACCATTGGGAAATCTGTTTATGTTTTTTTTATGATGCCACATTTCCTGCAAAAAAGCATTTGTGGGTTACTACCATTAAAATGTGTCACATTGTCAGCACAGAGTGTGCTGTCAACTTATCTTCAGCTCTACTCTCATGCTGCAAATGCGTGTTCCTTTACAAATGTGGCTCAGTTTGAGGGGGAAAAAACAGGCTTTGATATTCTTATTATGAAATGTGGCAAATTTCTCCATGTTTTGTAAGCAGCTGACAAACACATTTTTTTTTGTCTTTAAAACTCTGCCCAACACTATCCATTCTTTTTTATTGTCTTTTTCCATGTACAGCTTAGTAACATTCAGTCCATCTCTGAGTCAGAGGCTGCATTCTAAAGAAGATAAGGGTGGGACGGCTGAACACAGAGGAACATGGCTGAGTGTCCCAACCAAGGCCTTTGGCCACTTCAATGTTCTGCATGGCTTGAAAAAAACCCTTTCTGGACAGCCTTGCTTATGTGTGTGTGGAGACTTTTAATCCTTGTGCTATCTTAGATGACCCCACCCTTACATTGACGTGTTCTCCCTACCATAACAAAGGTGGATAAAGGTGGAAAGATTTCATGTAAAACATAGACAACAGTAAAGATCACAAATCATTGAAGAAAAAAGGTTTAGCGCACTGTGTAGTGGGTCCAGATGACCCAACTCCCAATGTTAAAGTGCCTAGGATAGCATAAGGGTTACAGTCCGACTACAATCATCTTTTGATCTATTCTAAAAGTGTTCCCGGTGGTCTTTTAATTATGATGTTGCAGTTTTTAGCCAAAATCAAAAAACGTGTCATTTCTAGGACATAGTTTCTGCTCCTGTTTTACAGTGATTTGAACAAAGAAATGCTCAGAAATGTTCTTGATTTTACATTTTTGCTATACATTTCCTCAATTACCAGAAAAAATGCATCAAGAACAGGTTAAAAGACCAAGAACAGAATTTTTATGGCAGAAGATTTTTGATAAGCCCATGATTGTGACATTAAAGTGAAGACGAGGGTGCAGCGTTAGTCCAGAGGTTGCCACTAATGTGAGTCATCACTAGATGACAGAGAGGTCAATGGTAGCTGGACAGCGCCCAGTGGTGTCAGAAAGAGACTTACACCATGCAGTTACAACATCCACATTCTATGGCCACGTGTACCATCCCTCTGTCTGGCAGCTGAGCCTAAACCCTGCAACAAAAGGTCACAATTTAAAATAACGGCTGCCTCTTTATTGTTTATTAAATAGAAATTATTAACTAACAAAAAACAGATCATTTATTCTATTTTTATGATTGACAACTCACTGGTGAAAATACGACAGGCATAATTTTTGGCAGTGTTCAATAAAGAGGAAAAAGTCTGCCAATAAACAGACTTACACCATCTGTCTAATTTGCTGTATTGTTTGTATTTGGCAACCGTCTTGGCAACAGCGTGCTGGAAGTGAGTCACTAATACCTTTCCTTTGTCTTCACCTGGTAGATGAGAAGAACCCGTGCCATTTAGAAGAGGCTCCCGGTCCCTGTCGAGGGCTACTGTCACGCTACTTCTTTGACAGCAAGACTCACCAGTGCAGGCGCTTCTTTTATGGCGGCTGCTTTGGCAATGCCAACAATTTCTGGAGCATGGCCGAGTGCCAGGCCAAATGTCAGAACCCAGGTAAGAAAGCCTTTTGAACTCTGTACTCCTGAAGACTGGCACACACCCAAGCTGTCAACATGGCATTGTTAGGCTTTGTTTAAAAAAAAAACCCTGTTAAATCCTAAAGGGCATTTGAGTTCAACCCATTAACAGGTTGGTTCTTGTAGTGAGATTATGGAACATGTTTGTCCTTCTGTTAGAAGTAATGTGAGTTTCATCTCTCTGTGCTGTCAGGGCCCACAGATGTGGTAGAGGTCGTGGAGCCAACAAACCTACATATGAGACAGGAGGGAAAAAAAGGTGATTGTAAAGAAATGTTCACAGAAAAAAGTGTCGAAGTGCAAAAAGGATTTTACCTTTTTTTATAGAGCAACAGAAAAAAGAAATGCAAAAATGTTTTTACTGTTTTTTTAAAAGGCCCCCAAAAAATGTAGAAAAGATAAAAAAGATACATAAAAAGTTGAAATACAAAATGATTCTACTCTTTTAAAAACAGCAGCAATGAAAATTTGGAAATGCAAAAACGTTTTTATTTAAAATAAAGAAAAGAGAGAAACAGAAATTTGGAAATGCAAAAATGATTTTTTCGATTCCTTTTTTAAAAAAACACACATATGGGGCAACACAATTGTGGAATAAGTGATCTTTTTTTAAGGCGCGGGCACGTTAAACATACCGGTAAAACATGCATGCTAGTTTGTGTTTTAAAAAAGGCAGCGGGGCAAAACTGAGTTGAATCTGATCTAATTTATATTTTTTCAGTCATCAATCAGCATCAAAAAAATCCATCAAAGTCCTCATCTTCTGTATCTGAAATGAACAGCTGGGCTAAATTTTATATCAAACACGGCA
Organism: Oryzias sinensis; assembly: GCA_037389245.1. Lineage (NCBI taxonomy): Eukaryota > Metazoa > Chordata > Actinopteri > Beloniformes > Adrianichthyidae > Oryzias > Oryzias sinensis. The sequence continues at coordinate 27,122,006 of CM074501.1, forward strand.
GGTTCTCTTTCGTCATCTTCAAAGTCCGACTCGTTGCTGTGCGGCTCTTCAGTAATGATGGTGGCTTTTCGGAAGCTCGAAGAACAGTGGAAGCAGACACGTTAGCCCAAGCTTTTACAATCCATTCACAAATTGTGGCGAAACGGGCACGGCACTGCCTCTCAGTCTTAGTTATACTGTGCCCACCATTCGACAGTGTGACTCACCGGGATGTCAAAAGTGAGCGGCGCCTCGTCCATGTTGGTGATGTGGCTGGGCTGGACATGTTTGCTACAGTTGGAGGGGAAGATGGACAGATTTTGTAATCCGCCGGAAGTTTCTGCGCCACCGCAGTACTTGCACGGACGGAAAGATGGCACCGTTTTCATCAAACGAAAGCACCAAGACACACCTCCTTGAAAATGTTAAATTTTCATTTCTTCTGCAAGCGTTACGGCCTTCAGATGAATAGTGACTGTAGAGACGCTTCTCCCAGATGTTCTCTGATCGTTATTCCATTGCTCGAGACAGTCTTCCAACTCCACCCCGCTTTGTTTCCGTGGAAACTCAGCTGCATCTTCTTGACTTGTCGGAGTTTGTTTTTCAGTTTCCTCCACTTGCGAACCATGGATTCATGGATCTTGAATTCTTTCGCTGCTCGATTCCCATGTTCCTCCGCGTAGCTGATAGCTGGCAGTTTAAACTGTGCTTCATAAATGTGTTTCTTTGCAGGCGGCCTTTTCAGGGTTTCCAAAAAGATGTTGTTTTGTATGATTCACATACCTGCACTTTTGTACTATTCGGGGGGGTGTCTTCTTTCACGTCCACTCTTCCCTCTATACCGTTCTCCTGCTGTCCTCTCCTACATCCTAAAAAACATTTTCGTGTTGTCATTTTGATACAGAAACGTCTTCAGCAGCACCGCAGGTCAGCACACGCGCTCCCAGAAGATTCAGTTTCGTGCAGCCAGTTGTTGCCTCTGGTAAATGCTCACCACACTCACCAAACTCCACCAAGCAAGGCTTTATTTAGACTCAGATTACTCAGGGATATTAATCAAATTAGTTTTCAGATGGAAAAGATCATAAACAAAAATTAATACTGTTGAAACATCTAGTAGAGACAATAAGAGAAAAGAAAAGCAAAGAAGTTTTAAACAGTGGGTCACGCCAGTTGTAAGACTATTGCATTGCACATTCTTCCATTTTATTAAATAGCTTTTTGTATTTATTTTGTTTTTAAACTGACACCAACTGTCTTACTATTTACAGTGTGCTTAATTTATGCCACTGGTCATGTGATACATCCATCAAAATGACCTGAAAACAAAAAAAATAAATATTAAAAGTAATGTTTTGCTGCAGCTGCTCCATTATTCTACTTTCCAAAAGTTATTTATAAAAGTTACAATCCCACTCTGATAATCTTTTGATCTATTCTCAAAGCATCCCGTGTATGGAAGCGATTCTATAGCATAATTAAAATAAAATTCAATACCAGAAATGCTTTTTCATTTTTTTAAATGAAGCTGCATTTTTTTACTAAAAATTTAAATGAAAAAGCAATCTCCCAAAATGCTTTTTCATTATCAAAATGTAACTGCATCAAATGACTCAAAATAAAATGAAAAATCAATACTTCAAGATGTTTTTTCATTTTCTACTTAAAAAACGCTTATTCTGTGTCATAATTAAAACGAAAATGCAAAGAGGGGATGGATTTTCATTTTCACATCCACCTGCGAACATTGTCGCATTATTTAATTCGATTTAGCATTTCCAGCGGGGAGGCGGGGTGATGACGTCAGTGCTATCTCCGTGTGTCCGGCTGCTAACATCATCCTTGGAGCAGTGCGGCCAGGCTTGTTGCTTTGTGTTAGCGGCAGAGGAGAGGGCTTTGTGACGGTTGTGCACTCCTGATGATTGTACACAGCTTATCTGGACCGCTTCTCTGGACCGCGTAGCAGCATTTCCGTCTTCTGTGGTCCTCGGTCGGATGCACCGCGGTTCGTCGAAACTTCCACTCGGACTAGCTTTGTCTTGGGACCGGCAGCCACCTTCGCATAGTGCTGCGCAAAACCCCGTGAACCGAAGCTCCAGCTGTAGGAAACTATCTTCGAAATGTGCTTTATTACTGTTAAGATTATTATTAAGGGCCTGCTCACTCATATTTTTTAAATCCGTGCGGTCAGTGCTAAATTCTTTGCTGCGAGGACCTGATAGACGGGTTAGCATTAGGCTACTATGTGCTAAAAACATTAGCCGTGGAGGTACTTAAAACTCCATGCAGGCAATGAGCATCTTGGATGTTAATATTTGGGAATTACATCATCCTTTATTTCGTTCTGGACACCACTGGAAACACAAATTCATATGATGGTTTAGAGTTTCTCAGATCTGCGTAGCAGCACTTCCACCTTTGGCGATCTGGAGCTTCGGGTCGCGGGGCTTTGCACTCCACTATGCGAAGGTGGCTGCCGGTCCGAAGACAAAGCTAGTCCGAGTGGAAGTTTCGACAAACCGCGGTGCGTCCGAAGGAGGACCACAGAAGACGGAAATGCTGCTACGCAGTCAAGAGAAGCGGTCCAGAGAAGCTGTGTACAATCATCAGGAGTGCACAATCGTCACAAAGCCCTCTTTTCTGCCGCAACACAAAGCTACAAGCCTGGCCGCACTGCTCCTAGCTTGCGTCTTTTAGCAGCCGGACATACGGAGACAGCACTGACGTCATCGCCCCGCCTCCCCCCCGGAAATGCTAAGTGGAATTGAATAATGCAACACTATTCGCAGGGTGGATGTTAAAATGAAAATGCAATCCCCTCTTTGCATTTTGGTTTTAATTATGACACAGAATAAGCGGTTTTTATGTAGAAAATGAAAAAACATCTTGAAGTATTCATTTTTCATTTTCATTTTGAGTCAATTGATGCAGTTATTTTGAAAATTAAAAAGCATTTCTGTTAATCCATTTTAATTGTCAAATTAGACATTTCTAAAAGAAGTTTGCTACACATTTACCAGAGAACTTTTTGAAAATGAAATGACAAATAACATTTTCTTTATCATTTTAATTAAGTGACAGAATAAGCAGTGTTGAATAAGAAAATGAAAAAGTATTTTGGTGGATAGCTTTTTCATTTTACTTTTGAGTCAAAAAATGCAGCTTCATTTTAAAAAATGAAAAAGCATTTCTGGTTTTGACTTTTATTTTTAATTATGCTACAGAATCGCTTCCATATCTGTGTGGTCTTTTAATCGAGATAATGCTTTTTTAGCCAAAATAAATGTTTTTACATTATTTTTTTTTTGCCAAAGTTATTGACAATTAGAATGGAGCGACCCCGTCCCCCTTTCCCTCCCTATTACTGAGAACTCATTACCAAAGCGATAAAAAAGACTGAGCAATTTTGGAGCTATCCAACTGTACAGTTTTGAGCCAGATACCAGCTCAGACGAGGAAAACAAAGACGTACATGGGTCTAGTTGTCTACAAGTGGATGCATCAAAATGAAGCAGAGCAGGGAGCTTGTTGTCCACACATTGTAACTTTTATGATACGAATCAATGTTTTTCAGATGGCATTTTTATCTGCTCCTGATTCGCAAAGATTTGAAAAAATAAATACTCAGAAACGCAATTTTAAGCTTAATTTTCTTAATACATGTCTACTATAGTGAGAACAATGCTACAAAAAAGACATTAAAAACACCATTTGGTCTTTTAAGTTAAGAAGAAAAAAATATTGACTTTTGCTATTATTGTGTTATTAGATATCCCACACATGGATCGTACATTTTCCACTCGCTCTCATTCACCCTCAGTTGAGCAACAGCCGTTTGTTACAACTGCTGCTAACAATAGTGAAATTTAGGACATTTCCTAACTTGTTGAGGATCCCACACTCTTGCTGCAAATTGCTCAAAGCTTGATAAATCATTCATTGGAATTATTACAAAAGAGCTTCCATGAGCATGTGCAACAGAGGCAGCCACAAAGGTTATGGTTTTCCTGCGTTACAGGCACTCTCTAAAAGGTTTAGGTAGATTGTTAATGTATCTATACCTAAAATAAGTCAAATTATGTTTTTTCTGGAATTGCAGAACCCAATGCAGCAGTGGGAGTAGTAAAAGTAAACTAACTGTATTTACAAGCGACAAAGTTTGGAAACGTTCTGACTTTCTTTTCATAGTGGTTCCATCTTTCTGCACAGACGTGGACCTCTTGTTTGTTTTCACATGTGATTACAGGGAGAGAATCAAACCCACAGATACTGCATATTGATCCATTGACGTGTGTCTATTTCAGAGAACCTGGCTGCTGTTAACGAACCTCCGGTGCAGATAAACAACTCTCTTGGAGATATGAACAGTAAGAAACCAATTTTAAATGTTCAAGCAAAACACTGGAGGAATTATAATATTAGCCAACAAGAGTGGATCAACGCCACAAGTCCTATTTGTCGCAAACTTTCAGTTGTTTATTATTTTGTTAGGCTGCTTTTAGGTTCTTCTCTAGCAGAGCTGGACAGTGAATGAATGATCCCCATCTTAGTCAGAGTTATATATCTGAGAATTTAATCTAAATCTTGTCATGATGGGAAGAGTCACAGTCAGAGCGAGTCCTTAGTTTTTGCCTCTATGAAATGTATTGTTATTGAGAGATTCCCACATGTCAGCAAAGCTCTTTTCAGGTCTAACAACATCACTTAAATGTTATTTTAAATTCAAGTGGGTGTAAATTGAGGGTTTGAAAACTAAAAGTTCAATTTAAGAATTAATCTTTCTACTGAAACAGATTTTCCTTATCTGGTGTCTTTGAATGTAAAAGCCTTAAGCTGGAATTTTTCTCATTAGAGAACTTACTTTTGTTTTGATGCTGTTGTTACCTTTTTTCGCAATAAAATACTGACATCTTGTGGCAGACAAATGACTTACATGTGTGATTTTTGCCGGGATCTGCTGATCGAATCATTTTTAAAATAGAAAAATTACTGATAATTTATTTTAAGCACAGTTTGGTCATTTTAATTGTTTTTGTTTTGTTACTGCTCTGGTTTCATATCATAACCTGAGGATGTTAGAAAATGTGCTCCAAAGTCCCTGTTCTATTTCTAAAGTGTCCAATTTTCTTCTAAAAATGAGGGTGTTGATGCTTGTTTATCTTTTTTTTTTCTTTAAGTCTGAACATACCTTTTAAAAATGTCAAAATTTGGTTCGGAGGCAAGACAAATTAGAACCATACTTTTTTTGAATATATGGACTTTTAATGTTTTTTTAATCTATTTGAAAATTTTTATACATTATTTTGTATATTCATTTTTTATATGTTTATACAATAGGTGAAGAAACGGTTATTTGGAAGATTATTTCTATGATTCCTGGCAGTAAATTCTACACTAGGCTGCAGATGGAAGTTTGTATGAATCCACCTAAGACAAATTAAAGTACTGTGGTGCTTTACAATTAAAAACCAGCTTTTAAGAACATTTTCTACTATATCAGTCTGTTACTATAACCTCCAAGGAGTTTGGCTTTCATTTTAAAGAGTATACCAGAGGTCACAAATTATGCCAAATCTTGGTTTTTGCATATATAGATTAAGGGATGCTGCTTCTCAGAGCAGACACTTCCAGACCCAGTAAAGCAGGGTCTGTGCTCACAGGAGCTGGAGGTACCACAGGCTCAAAACAAGGCTCAGCAGCAGCATCAACTAGAGCAGTGTGGCACTGACAAAATAGGAAAATGCAGTGCAACTAAATGGTAAATAAATAGGGTTTCCAACATTTATTAACAAAAAGCATTGTTACAATGAAGAATTAACCTGCCACAAACATTTTCCTTAGTTTCTAGGCTATTTTCTACATGTAAGAGCATGGAGTTAGAAGTCAAAATCTATTCTACCCAGATGTGGGACAAGCAGGACGATGAGAACTCATGTGGACTTTAAGCTGATTTTTATGAAAAGTAAACAGGCATCAACTAGTATCGGTTTTGTGCAGCTAAAAACAACCCTTTGCATTCTTCCTGATCCCTGCAATCCAACTGGAATGCATGAAAGTTAATTGCATAAACTGTGAAAGCCAATCAAGCACTGACTTGAGGGTTCACACAGCCCCTCTTACATGTGTGTGACTGGAAAACACGGAAACCAACACAGGGAAGGACTTAAATCCTGTGATTGTAAATAAAGACAAGGTACTACTACAAAAGCAAATTATAAATTAATTAATTAAATGCTTTGGATGTCCAAACATTATAAATATTCATCCTTTAGTACTTTGGAAACCAAAATTTATGATGTAAACGAATGTTGTATATTTGCTGCCATTTGTGTTACAGCCGTCTAATGTGTAGTAGCCCCCCTAAGCAGGCCAATCACCACTAATATTATGTTATGTTTACATATCCAGTATTTACCCAGTAAGAGAATTCTGTCCGGTTTCAGGCCTCACTACTGCAGACATCTGCCTGAGTCCCGTGGATCCAGGAGATTGCGACGGTCAGGAGAGACGGTATTTTTACGACCCAAAAGCCAAAAGATGCTACTCCTTTTTGTACACGGGCTGCGGGGGGAACAAGAACAACTTCCGTATCCGTAAACACTGCGTTCACAAGTGCGTCTTGCCCAGAAGAGGTAAGGATTCCCAGATAGTGATTTTTTCTATGTCTGCACAAATGTGTGAGTGGCAGAGCTAGAACATTTAATATGGGGGGGGGGGGGATTTGGAAGGGCAATAAATAAGAAAAGAGGAGTGGAAGGCCATTACAGATGAAAGGAACAGAGATATGTCAAAATTAAGTTGAAAAAACATTATTTGAGTAGCTCAAAATCTCTTTTAAGATGTTCCTTTTGTTTTCAGTGCTTAATGAAGCTTTTATTGATGGTTTCTTAATCTTTGTCAATAATGATACTAATATCGACTCAAAATTTGGAGGGCAAGTGGGCAATGCTAGGGGCCAGCTGCCCCGCTTATTCCCCCATAGCCCCCCCCCCCGGTTTATAGTTTTAATTTTTACAGTGTTTCTTCACCCCTATTGATTCATCATTTTGTTGGTTCCTTTTTCCAGGTTTCAATCTTAGCAAGACGATGATCCGAATAAGGAAGAAGAACGTCGACAGCATTGTGAACCTCGATGCTTGAACCCCCATTTCCTGCATTGGTGTTTCTTTTTGGCCTCATATCTATTGTTTTACAATGCTTTGTAAAAAGTAGACATTTTACTCTGTTTTTGCTTCTTACCTGTTTACCAATATATAGACTCTCCTGCACTCCAACCCATCTCTGTCCACCTCCCATCTCTAAATCTGCACTCCTGAGCTTGTGGATCGCTATTGTTCTCTGTGGAAGCTGAAAACAGCCTACCCTGCTCATTTTTGTTCCCTCTTTTAATTATAAAAGCCCAAGTCCCGAGTGACACACAGTCATTCCATCCTGCACGTCTCATGCATCATTCTGTAGCGGTGTTGACGGCCTGATCCCTTCATCTGATCACTGATGCAGTGGACAACAACCGCAGGATCACTGAACTGCAGCTGCCTGCACAGCTGTAGCTGCATCAACCTTCTCCACAAGTGACAATGACTGATTTGAACGTTGTTTATATGACCAACAACATCAGCACAATCTCTGCCTGAGTTCAACCATGATTAAATTGATCAATTAGAAATCGATCTGTTTTTCTGGAGTTCAACATTTTCTTTTGTTTTGCAGCGGATTGTAGAAAAATGAAAAAAAGTATTGTATTTGACTGAGTGGCTGTTTGGGTGCCACTAATGTCCGGAACTCAGTGAATACACCACGCAGAGACGTTTGTTGGCCCTGGGTTCTGTCATTCAACCTGTTGTTGGCGGCTTTAGCTGCACAAGACGACATTAGGTCTTCTGAGGAGCGTAGCTCAAATTTTAAATAAAAGAATAACTTAAAATTTAAAAAAATCTTGTTGTTGGTGAAAGCTGTACAGCTTTACAAATAAAGGGACAGATTACAACTCTGCGTCTCAGTCATGAAAGTACGACGGAGTATTAGGGCCACCAAAAAAAAAAAAAAAAAAAAGTTAAATTACGAGATTTTATCTCGTAAATTTACGACTTAAAATCTCATAGATTTACGAGAAAAAAGTCGTAGATTAACAAATAGAAAACACCGAAGTTGTCAGTTTATCGGAGCCTATCTTGAAGATGAAATACGTGGAGCCTTTGTGAAGCTTTATTTACGGATTACAGGTTTTAAAAACAAAGAGATTCTGAACCTTATGATGACTCAAAATCAGATTATTGTCAGTGTAACCGTCTTTCCGGGGTTCAGTGTCAGTAAAGCAGAGTTTAATGCGTAAAATAAGGAGCTCAGAGACACGTTTGGATGCAAAGGATCGCTGCAGCCTTTATTCTGCTTTTCATTCACACCCTGAAGTTCATTTGTCAACTGAGGTCATGAACCTGTCATCTTAACACCAATGCGGAAGTAAACAGTGTTCCATACGGCCCCTCCTGCAGATGAAACGTCCCGTTTCAGCATAAAACAATAAAGAGGAATGAAAATAGTCTTTTATATTAGCATTAGAACGTTGAAAATGACAAATAAGTGCTTCTCCTCGGCGGAAGCGTCACACAAATGTAGAGATTTGTCTTTGGTGGAGGAAGTAAGGATTGACGTGGACAGCTGCAGGAATACTGACGATGGCTTCATCGAGCTGCAGAGATCCTGCAAACCACCCATCAATAAATAAAACTTTAATAAATTGTAAATAAAACAAATGAGCTTCCAGACATTAGGAACGTTATCAATGAACATTCATCTCGCCTGTTTAACAAAGTTTAGTGGGTTGGCTCTGCTGCTGCGCGGCGTTCACCTGCTGCTCTGCATGCTCACTTCCACTTTAATCATAAATTTACGACTTAAAGTTAAAATCTTGTAAATTTACGAGTTTTTTTCTCATTAATTTATGAGTTTTTTTCTCATAAATTTACGAGTTTTTATCTCCTAAATTTACGACTTTTTATCTCGTAAATTTACGAGATAAAAAGTCGTAATTTAACTTTTTTTTTTTTTTTTTGGTGGCCCTAATACTCCGTCGTAAGAAAGAGAGAGGAACGCTACAGTATATAAATTAGTTTTCCCGAGATAACGAGATAGTAGATGTTGTTATCATGGGAAAACGATCAAAACAGAAATGGGTTAGGCCGTTTTCGGCTTCCGTAGCTCTCAAATCTTTAAAGATTAAAGTTATTTTTTTTCTCCTTAAAATTTTTTATTTTTCAAGAAAAATGATTCAATTTATACTAAGTGAACTGATTTTCTATATGTACAGAAATGAGCTTAAAATCAAGACCTGGATGTGTGACCTAAAGCACACATTCTCCATTCTGAGACAAGGCATTTTAATGCCTGATGTTTGCATTATATTGACTGAAATGCTCTTAATTTCAAAAACTGTGTTCCTATTTGCATGCAAATTTTATTATTACTGGGCTACTGTTGTTGTTTTTTTTTAAATATTTTTGTAGCTGTTCGCAGTCTTTAAAAGAAACTTCTATGACGTAGCCGTTTTGTTCAAACAGCAACAGCAGTTTCACATCTGTATTTGTCCACAGAGTCATGTTACTTTCTGAAAGCTTTTTTGTTCAAAATGAATGTAAACAACAATAGTATGATTAACTGGTGTCAAATTATTGTTGTAATGAATGTTATCTTGTAAATTCTTTGTTTTTACAGGTTTTTTTTTCAATCTTTAGCAAAAAAGCATAATCAGAACCACTTTTTGCTTAAAAGAGAACACAAGGAGGCAGTGTTGCATAACGACGGAGGTTTTGCTGTGTCTGAACCTCCAACTAGCACATTTGTCCCACTTACGAATCAACATTGCACAATAAAAACATTATAAACTTCTCCAACTAACTATATTATTACTATGTACCTCTTGTTTTAACATGACTGGAATAATTCAAACATCTCTGTGGCAAAAAGGATGCTTGTAGTTTCAAACGTGCAATCTAGATTTCTTTCCTTGTCACAGAAAAGCTTAATGACAATATACCACTGGGAGGTATAAAAACAGACAAAAACATATTTTTCCAAGCTTTTATCAATGACAATTATAATAGGAAATACAAATACCCTCCTGATTATAACATTGACCTGAATGTTTGGCTCTGATGAAAATGATGTTTTTGGTGTTTTTAACATGTTCTTGCTGCATTTTTCCCATGATGGAGGACATATATAAAGAAAATTAATCTTAAAATTGCATTAATGACTATTTTTAAATTGTTGTGCAGCAGCATACAATAAAAGACTATTAAAAAAAGAGTGTAGCTGTTACATAGAAGAGACTATTTGTTACACTCCATTTGGATGGATGTACATCTTTGTCCTTGCCAAGCTGGCATCTCCAAACTGTACAGCTGGATCGCTCCAATATTGCTCACCATTTTTGCTGAACCAGTAATGTTAGGTTGGGGCTGTAAACTAGTGGGAGTCGGCTTAAACAGAGCCCTCAGAGACGGGAAGGGGAGCGGGGTTGCTCACCCTAAACAGTCACAATTCAGGGGCTAATTTCTAATGAACTACTACCATTCTGCTGAAGCTATATCTTACAAAGTGACACGTTTTTTTTTTCTTTCTAAAAACATAATCATGATTTTAAAAAAGCCATTTAAAAAAAAGATCAAAAGATGATCAGAGAGGGGCTTTTAGCTTTAATTTCTTGTTGAGTGTAATTTCTTATCACTTGACATTATGGACTCACTAAGGTCATGCAAGGTTTCTGCACCTCTGTCCCACAATGATACGCTTCTAAAGTACTCTCAATTATTATTCATAAATCAAAGTAAAGATTATTTTAACTAAATAAATATAATTAAGGTCGAATATAGGTTTGGTATAGAGTTTCTAAGAATAAAAGGGAAAAGAGAAAAATAGCCTAAAAATGGAGCTTTATTGTGAAAACCTCGCTTCTGCAGCCTTCAGCCTGGTGTTGCGCCAAACTGACTGAGTCCTCCGGTCCAAAACGCGATTTTTCTTATATAAACGGAACCCACAGGTCTGATAAATGTGGGAGTTGAAGTGGCAAAGCCAGCCGCAGCTTCCAGCTCCTCAGCTGTATTCTGTGATGTAACAGGAAGTAGTGGGTTGACTTCCAACGTCAAGCTGACAGCCGTCCTAACCTCCCCTTATTGAGCGCCGGAGATCTGCTGCTGTCGGTACCCCGACACGAAAGCACCCGATTCACGAAGAGCCTTTTCACGGATTCCTTGAGAGCTGAGACCGCTACAGACGAACCACCCCGCTGCTGCTGCCGGACTCATTTCTGGTAGGGGCAAACATAACAACTACCTTTATTGTTTTAAAGGCATGTCTATTTTACGACAGTAGAGATGGATTTTACTGTTTATTTATAGAGGACCGTCATAGCCGTGGGTTTGAACGCTCGTGGAGGGGCATCATCTGGAACTTCCAGCCACTGTTCCGTACAGGAGGTGAATAGACACCGAGGAGACAGCAGCCCTCGCGTGGGGCTGGTGCCCACAGACGTGACGATCATTTATTGATAAGTAAATAATAGTTGACAGGAGGAGTTCCACAGATTCTGTCAGGATTTGGGGGTGTTGCATTCGAGGGTCCGTTGGATTTAAGACCGTTGCAGTCTGTCGAGGGTTAAATCGGCGCTCTGTGCTAAGGCGTGAAATGCTCTTTTAATGGCACTGCTGCACCTATTTCTTCCTTCAGAGTTATAAGTGGAGGAAAAAAATGAAGAAGAAAAAAAATGAAGAAGAGGCCGTGTCTGGAATGTTAACACAGCTGCGGGTTTCTCGCTTGGCATCGACGAACGACGGTTAAACTGAATCGTGAAGTAGCAGCTCCGCTCCTTCATAGCCAGAGAGCGAAGATGCGTTCAGTGATGGTTCCTAAATTATGTTACATAAGCATCAGAGGATTTAGAGACGCACTGGAAGTTTGTGGGCCGGACAGTTGAAACGTAAAAGATGGTCAACGGTGGCACTGATTGTTAGGTATCAGAGGAGGACATGATGACGAGTTTCTTTGGCTAGAAATGTAATAGTCCTATGAAAAGAAACACTAGAGTCCATTTGAGGCGGATTGGCTCTTCCTGGAGTTTGGAACTTCAAAGTTTGATTTCTGAGCAACTTTAGTTTAAATTGAAATCAAATTAAAATGTGCATGCTACTTCACCTTTAGTAATCTACACTAGCCTAAAAGCTATTGTTAAACATAACTGACATGCAGAAGAGCAAAGCTAGCACATTTTTGACTTTCTGAGGAAATTTGAAATTCAATGAGTTTTATTTATTTAAAGAAGAAAAGAAATGAACGAAATAAGCTAGGCTAACTGGCATATTATAACAATATTATTAATGCCAATATAAGGAGCTCCCAGGTATGAAGTGCATTTTTTTGAAAAATAATAAGGCGCCTTATAGTGTGGAAAAACGGTAAATTCCAACAAACCCCTCTGACATACGGATAATCAACATCACAACAAAGTTTTTTGTTCTGTCTAGTAGTGTGCACTTTTTGTTTGAGGTGTCAAAAGTCTTATAAGAAATACAACTCATCCATTTTGAGTCCGTTGTTTAACCCATACTCCTGTAGTTTTCTTTCTAGGAAGTATGGCTCCAACTTGCAAGAGCAGGCACAACATAGCTCTCATTCTTAGAGGGCATCTCATGGCTAAATCTGTGAAATGGGGAAGCTTCCTTAAATGACTGACAGAGCAGTTAAAAATCCTTCGTCCAAAGCTAACTGCCTATTACAGACTGCTTTGTGCGTGTACTTCCATCATCTTATCAGATGGAACCCAGTTTTACTGCACATCTGCTACACATTGATCTGGTTTTTTGAAAACATAAAATTAAGTGGAAAATTTTAAGCAAGCTTTATGCATAAACTATTATGTGATTCTGCCCTATTTTTCTATTCAAATAACAACCATAAATATGATAAGTTGTAAAAAATTACAATGACTAAACAAATATTACCTTTTCCTCATTGCATTTCCATTTAAACATTAAAGTGAAGCTTCAAAAACAAATTTTTCTATATTATTTAGTCTTTATCTTATGGTTCTAAGCTTTATAGGAGCTATCTAGCATTTGCCTTCAAATAAAGGAGAAAAATCAGCATGCAGTTCCAGCAAACCAATGCTGCTTAAATGTGCATGATTGAGGATTAGGATGCAAACTGTTGTCAGAAGAAATCACTTTCAGTATTTTGACAAGTTAATTGTCCCAAATAAAGCCTGAATAATTGAGAGGAGCGTACCAAATCAATTAGAACAGATCCATCAGATTAGACTTTCAAAAACTGGTGGTGGCTCATGATAATCTCCTGGCCAGAAACATCCACACAGGTTTACAATCTATCTGTTTTTACTTGCAGTGTGCAGTTTTTATGTTTCCTAACCCTATATATAGATGCAGTGTTTCATATCTGTTAACTGTTTAATACCATAGGTTGTCTCCGGCAACACCTGTAGATATAAGTCTATAGATAACACGCTGTTTGACTAGCGTAAGTCTTTGACCGTTTACACAATTATAAATATTGAATCAACTGATTCAAATGTGGAGAAAAGCAACTTGGCAACGATATTCGACACTTTACGAACATAAAGTGCACTGATGCATAAAGTTGAAAAATGATGCAAAAGGATAAGCAAAGCTGCTTTTATCTGCAACAGAATCAGCTGATTAGTGTTGTTTGCGTTTGCACTTCACTACTGTTAACCCTTGTGCTATCCTAGGCACTTTTGGGAGTTGGGTCATCTAGACCCACTAGACAGTGCGCTGAACCTTTTTTCTTCAATGATTTGTGAACCTCACTGGTCTCCATGGATTACATGAAATCTTTCCACCTTTATCCACCTTTGTCATGGTAGGGATAACACGTCAATGTAAGGGTGGGGTCATAGGATAGCACAAGGGTTAAGTGTTGCATATCAAAACAAAGCTGCTTTCCTCTGCTTCAGGATCCACTGGAATTATGTCAATTGTGATTGAAGAATAATCAAAAGAATGTCAGCACCTTACCAGTTGCCCACTTTCACTTTTGAGGCTTGATTTCAGTCAAACTGTTAATCTCTACATTAAAAAAAGACAATTAATAATGGTTAAAGGTATACTATATTGACATAGTAACTTTCCAATTTACAAGACGATGACAGTTTTTTTTTTTTTTTTTTGATCATTTATTCAGTTTTAAGATCAAAATCCAGAGCTAAAAGTGTGAACAAGAATTTTCCACTTAGACATAATTGAACTACTTTAAATTTGAACAACAATCTGAGCAGAGGAATCTCAGAACAATTTGATTTTAGTCAGACAAAGGCTACTTTCCTTATGCTAGTGTAGTGGACCTTGAAATGTAAAATCTCAATGTTAGCTGCGGTTACATGTGCAAAATATCTTTGATGGGACCAATGATCGGATTAGAGTTAAACAAAGAAACCTGCAGCATAGAGTGAGATGATATTCTAAACGGGCTTTTATTATTGTTATAATTAATATTAAATGCTTGTTTGGTCATAATTTTTTTCAATCCGTACTTTTTTCCTTGGCGGAAGAGATCCAGAAGAATGGTTAGGGTTAGGCTAATACATGCTTACAACAACATTTAGCCATGTGCAGTTAAAATCCATGCGGTCAATGGGCATCTGGGATAACATCAGCCTTTATTTTGACATGACACGATTGGAAACATGAATTCACATGATTGTTAACATGGTTTCTAAGTACTGCGTGGCATTTCTCCATTCAAAAACTGCCTCCCTTAGCTCACAAACCGCCCCAGAGCCAATCTTCTGCTAAGAGTCACGGTCCTCCCGGGAGACAAGGTCCTCCCAAGTCCGGCAGCTCGCTGACGCAGAGCAGCCGGACTGATTGCGGTCCGAAGCCTCCTCTGAAGCGTCACACCGTAACAAAGCACCCTCCCCTGCCTGCAAACACGAAGCTACAATTCTACATGCTTCCCTCCTGCTCACGCTCCAAAGCTTTCTCTGGTGTGCCACACGGCCTACGCATGACCAAAAGCCAGCGCAGTAGTGACCCACGATCGGAATGAACTGTTTATATGCACCACGATCAGATCAACAATTGGCAAAACCTATTCGGAGTATTCCGAACAGCATGTTTACATGCCACATTTTTATTCTGATCAGGCGTTCATTCCGATTACTTTTGTCCTTGTAACCGCACCTATTGTTTGCTTTTGAAATGGCACTATTTGGAGTTGCAACTTGCTTTCTTTCTACTGTTCTCCTACTTTCCCTTCTTTGGATTTGCAGTGAGTTTTTTTTTTTCTTCAATTAATAGAGGCGTGACATGTGGGATAATCATTTGTTTTTACATTGAAATGAACTGCACCGGGATTCACTTGCAAATGAACTGAAGCTGTTTTCAGGCAGGCTGGTCTGCACTGTAGTTCAGCTGGTATCTTAAACTTGATTAAATAAACACATTGTACACAAAAGCAAACCTTACGGTCCAGAAAAAGCTGCCCTGGTGTGTAATAGCCATAAAATCAGCTGAAAGTGAAAGACTTTAAAGTAAGTTGATTTTGGATGAGGAATTAATCATTTTTGCAATGGAACGGACGCTGCCTTGTATGTAAAATAAATTCCTCTAGGAGTGATCGGGTGAACCGTCCTGGCTCCAGGCATTTATGTTTCAAGATTTAATTAAAGCTAGTTTAATTCAGACAGGAAACATTTAACCAAGCTTAAGTTCATATAATTTCATTCATTCAGTTCATATCATTTCAATAAACCCAAATGATCCTAACTGATCAGTACATTACATGGGAGGGCTTTTGGTTTAATCCCTGTATTGAACAAGCAACTGGCTGGAACTGGCGACAGCGGAGAGGAAAAAGAGCATCAAACAGGAGGTGAAAGTTATAGTTACACACTTTCCCAGTGGCCTTTTAAATATTATAATGCCATTTTTATTCAAAATCAAAAAAGCTGTCATTCTGTTGGACATAGTTTCTGCAAAGCGGCAGAAGTTCATTGGAAATTCACCTTTAAATCCTGGGCGGGCGCCATTGGGGCAGAGCAACCTGAGATCTTGCTGAGATCTTGGTGCCGGGACCCTGTGGCCCGCCCAGAGTATTTCATACATCATAAATAACAAGCTCTTTTTCAAACAGCATCTTTATATTAGATGCATTTAAGATCTTTTTTTTTTTACAAAAAACTAAACTAAACTAAACTAAAATCTCTTCATAAAAATCCTCAAGAGATGTTGTGAGTAGTAAATTGTTTGAGCTTTGCCAAGTGGTGATCCACTCTTTAGAGTGCAAAAGCGATTCTTATTCATTAGAGTAATGTTGATTCTCCTGAAATGTAACCCCCTCATAAATCATCGAGGCACAGTGGACTCCTGCAGCCTGCCCAGTATTGATTTTCCTGATGTTTTTTTTTTCCATTTGTGAATATTGCATAGCATTTATTTTACACTGAGACGCTCACCAACATCACATTTTTTGTATCATTGTCTACTTTCTTTTACCACATTCCTGTTGTTTTTCAACTCAGAAGCCCTTCATTGTGTGTGTGTTTTTTTTTTTTTACAATAGTATACATGCTCAAATTTCCCCCTGTAGTCATTGTCAGTGATGTGATATGAACCGTTAGAGCTTTTGCACTCACGTTAAGTATATTTCTCTTCTTGTGTCGACATTTTGTTTGTGAGTTCTGAGAAGCGCTAAGCAACATTTGATGAAAACCTAGTTATGAGAATCAAACAGCCTCTCATTGAGGCTCTTTTTAGTTAATATATTCATCACACAGCAGAAAGCTCTGCTAGTTTACTGTTTGCGTAGTCGACCTGCCGTGCATGGTCGACAAAGTATGACATTACATTTTTAGATGCCTTTAGTGTTGCATACAAAAGCAGCTTGATAGTTGATATTTTATTTATGACAAAGAAAAAATACCAACTAGTTAGATATTAAAGAAGCTGCTACAAAACAGCAAGAATGTATCTTCTAACAACTGAACTGGGTTTGAGTTTCTTTGGTACCCTTCATTATCTGGTTCTGTGAGCAAATATCCACAGCAGACATTTGTCTTGGATCTCCAATTAACAAACTTACTCTACTGTGAAAATATTACTTTTATAGGCAGGTTTTTTCTGCTCTGAGCTCTTCAGAAAAACAACTGTGGCAATGCTGTTAATTAGTTTCCATGGTTCATGAGTTTTGAAAGCCCCGCTTTACTTTTTAGGAATACGCATGAACACACGCAATAGAAGGTTATGTAATTGACCAAAAAAACAAATCAAATTGCTTTAATCAAATAAGATCTTTAATGACAAGGACACTTGACAAAATGGCTGTTTTGATTTTTTGTTATATTTATCGTATTTTTTTAGGAAAAAAATCTATATACCGTAGATTAGAAAACAACCACACAAGCATATCTGACATATAGATACATAAAGAATAAAACTATAAAAACAACCAAAAATTGAAGTCTGTTATTTAAAAAATTTAATAAATCCATTAAAATTTCAAAATTTAAAATCAAATACAGTAAAACATAAAATATTAGCCTGAAGTGAACTATCTTCTTATATGAAATTGGTGCCCTTGTAATTTGAATAAATGTGCTTTTAATGCTTATTCTTTGTGTTTGAGATCATAGATACAGTGATTGATTACCGTATTTTCACAACCATAGGGCGGACCGGATCATAGGGCACAGTTTCAGTTTTGGGTGATTCTTCGGTATTTGACACCCACAAAAGGCGCACCGGGTTTTAAGGCCCGGGCACGTTAACACATACCGCTAAAACATGCATGTTAGGTGTGTTTTAAAAAGCCAGCTGAGCAAAACTGAGTTGGTTGTGATTTCTTTCTATGTTTTCAGTCATAAAACAGCATCCAAAAATCCATCAAAGTCCTCATGTTCTGTATCTGAAATGAACAGCTGGGATAAATTTCTATCAAACACGCCAGCTTCCCTTTCTTCATTGTCAGAGTCCGTTTTGTTGCCGAGCGGCTCCTCATAAATGATGCCGGCTTTTCCGAAGAACTCGAAGAACAGAGGAAGCAGTCATGTTAGCCAAGCATCTACAATCCATTCACAGATTGTGGCGTATCTTGCCCAGCGAGTCTTAGTGAAACTACGTTCGCCATCCGTCATCCATCACTACCACGCCGTACGCAATCTTACTTTGAACACCCTGTCCAGTGGTTAGAGTTTCTATGTCAAGCCTCCCGAAATGACAGCAAGCTCCGAGTTCATTTGCTTCACTTGTTTTTTCACAGCGTCTGTGAGATGTGCACACATGGAGTCACAGATTAACAGAGACGTTGACGCGTGGGAAAACCATCTGGTCTCTTTACGTAAACCTCACTCAGCCACACTTCCCTTCCCCGTTCTCATGCCGTCTTCTCCAACATCCTCTGCCGAAGTCCCACAGCAGCACATTAGGCGCACCGCCTTACAGGGCGCCCCCTACATTTTGGAGAAAATGTAAGACTTTTAACTGCGCCTATGGTCGTGAGAATATGATAATATTTCATAATAGAGTTTTCTGTCAAATTTCAGACACAGGGAGTGAAAACTAGCACTAAAAGCAATCCTTTTTTTAGATGAATATGTTTTAAAATTAAAATATAATATTTGACAATTAAATTATAATTGAATCGTGATCTGATAGGCTTTGTTCACACTGTATGACACTGATGGAGTAATATTCAAAAAAAATTTCTGATTCAATTTTGAAGGACACAGAAGTGACGTCAACAAACAAAATAATATCACGCTGTCCTAAAACCAGATTATATTCCGTTAGCACAGATACTGAAGTTATGTCGGCCAAGTTTTTTTTAGAGGCTTAAAAAAACCGTTCTTTTTATTTCACTTGACGAAAAACATCAGCTGAAAATTGGGCTGAAGCGTCCACAAAAAATAAAAACATTTTTAAAGAAAAAATAAAAAGTACGTGTAAACAGCTTACTGGCTGCATGCAACTTTAATCAGAGGGATTCACAGCAACATAAGAGCCCTGCAACTGCTTTGTGTAAATCTGCAGCTGAGTAGGAGACAAAAAAGCAGCTGAAGCTCTCATGAAAGCTTTCCCTAATTCACAAAAGACAAAAAAAAAACAATAACAGGAAGTTACGAAATAGGAAATGCATGCACTTTTGCTGGAAGGTAGACAGCTTTGTCAGTTTAAGCATATAGATTATAACCCAAGCAGCTCTTGAGCTACCTCAGAACTCCACATGCAGGTGTAGTTCTCAACGTAGCAGATTATATTTTTAACTTATGTATTTTTATCAAAGCACTTTTAGTATTTTTTCCTGTGCGTAGACAAGAGGCTACTTCAGTCAGATCAACTTTCTTGGCAAGTCCTCTAGGGCTAAAAGCCTCTCTTAAAATGACAGCAGCCATATAGTTTATATTATAAAAGATTTTACGTTTTCATTAAGTCCTAACTTAGGGAAATATTTTTACAGCTTTTTTCCAGATGTAATGAGTTGAATGCAGTATTTTGGTATTGGAGTCTTACAATCCTTTTTTAAAATGACATATGGGGTTAGGGGAGATGCACCAGTTTCCTGAAAAGTACTTATGTCACAACGTTGTGTGCTTTATGGTTAAGTCAGCAAACCAGTTATTAGAGAAACATTCAGTCAGACATACCTTAATGGTAAATACCCCGATTAAACTATAAAAAAAGTTCAATTCACAGTTTACATCAGAAACAAAAACAAGCTCTTCTAGTGCTTCTCACACACTTCATTGGATAATGTATCTGTGTCGCAAAACAAATGACTGAATGGCTGGAGTCTGCAGGCCTGTTAAAGATCAGAACAATGTCAACAATGTTAAGCTGGTTTAATGTGGGTACTTTTAACAGTCTGCTGTTATGAATGTCAGCAACTTTCTATGTGTTCAGCTGCTATAGTGAGGGGTGTGTTTGTTTGTACACTGTGGTGTAAAGTTGTTTATGAACTGAATAAGAACAACACAGCGGTGTTGCTATCATACTGTAAATTAGCCGCTGAAATAAAAAAGATTTATTAGCAATGATCAATATTGGATTTTTGATTCACATTTTTTTGTTTGTTTGTTTGTTTGGTATTTTAGAAGGCAATAAAGACATGGGAAAGTTCATGTTAGAGTATATGTGTTACTGGTGTCTTTTTAGAAAAGGAGAAAATATATAAACAAAGAAAAATAAAGGCTCTATGGGTGTAAATGCAGTGACATAGATCCTTTGGTATTTCAGTTGTTTTCTTCCTTAAAATTGAAAAACAGGATCCCCCCTCTTGGTATGTTAATGCAAAGAATATTTTGTGCACCACTCAGATTGGATGAAATATGGCTCTTTGTTTTTTGTTTTTGTTGGTCATACAACAAAGATGTCATTACATCGTACATGAAGCAGTTTTTTTCACCGAACATCTGTTGGTGTCGACTTAAAAAGTCTGTTCACACAACCTGGCACTGATAACTTCAAAAGCTGCAGACTAAAACTCCAAAGCAGACATTTTAGTCACATGGAAAACATTCAAATGCACAGGTGAATCCTTTTGGAAGCATTTGTGTGCTGTTTGAAATGCCAATCATTTATAAAAAGAAGAACAACTTTCCTTCTGTCACTTGTTTTACATGTTCTACAGAAAGGTCATTGTAGACATTTGCAGTCATGGGGCCGTTCTACGTAACCCTTGTGCTATCTTAGATGACCCCACCCTTACATTGACGTGTTCCCCCTATCATGACAAAGGTGGATAAAGGTGAAGAGGATTTCATGTAATCCATAGACACCAGTGAACATCACAAATCATTGAAGAAAAAAGGTTCAGAGCACTGTCTAGTGGGTCTAGATCCTACTCCCAACGTTAAAGTGCCTAGGATAGACCAGTCAAAGAATGGCAGAACAGCAAAGATGTATACTTGGTTAACTGGGTTAAGAGGGTTTTTACTTATCTGTTCTGCACCATTTCCTCCTTTATCAATTAATGATAGCTGCTGTTTTCAAGTTTGAGGTCCAGAGTTTGTTTCTCACACTTTCTCAAGCTAGACAGCTTAGCTAGTGTGCGCTTTCACTAGTTTTAGTTTTAGCAAGTCTTTCATTTTGCTCAGTAGCTAACACATTTTTGCATGATGTGTGAAGTCCAAAATAAGCTATGAAGTCCACAGACTCTTGATAGAAAGGCATAAATTCTGATGTGAGACATGTTAGCTTGAGTAACTTAAGTGAGAACACCAGGTCTAATTTAGTATAGTTTTCGATCAAGAACTAAGAAAAGAATTTTACAGAAGAATAAATGTTACCAAATTTACTTTGAACACAACAACAACATGAAGAGGTACATTTTCAGACATAGTTAAGTCGAGCAAAGGTTAAACCTAAAGCTAAGAGCTAAAACTGGTTGTTGCTGATATTTAGGTTGATTGCAAACCATTATTATTTAACCCTTTCACATTGGAGCTTTAGCTGGAATTTTGACGGTCTTTGAATTTCTATAACTCTTTAACTCTTCAACGTTTACGAAATTAATGTTACTCAAACGAATTCTGAAGCTGAGACAAGTAACTTTGCTCCTATATGCAACACTTTACGTTAGCTGTCACCAGTTAGCTGTCAGAATCTGTTGAATACATAAACTGACAAAAAGTTACAGTAGTTCAAAAAGCATGCTTTATTTTTGCTGTCTTTGATTGTCTATGTTGTTAGAGGGTTAATGAGGTTTTAGTACAGAAGTAAATCAAAGCTACAAAAAGAGTTGGCGAAATTATTTCTTTAGCATGCTAACATTTTTTTTCTTCCCAACCTTGCTTAACATTTTTGCTGACTTGCTAGCTTATTAACTCTTATGTATCATTAAAATAACAGTGCCTGGGGCACTATCTTCTGCACTGACCAAACTTTTTTTCCTCCCTTTTTTTTAAAAGAATCTTGTTTGAGCCAGTCTGAATGTAAACATTTAGGAATCCTGCGGGCTGCTGACCACAGCATCCTTTTGCAAGCAGAGATAAGAAGACAGCAGCCACGTGGTTGGACAACAACACAATTTAATGTTTTCTTTAAACAACTTTTTTTTACTTTTACCTTTTAAACAAAACTGCAAATATCATAGGTACACATTATCTTTTTATTTATATACAGTATATATATTTCTATTTATTATATTTTTGTAATGGATGTAGGCTTTCTTATAGCATAAAAATTTTGGCACTAACATAATTAGTGGCACAAATGTTGATGTTTGTTCCTCTGTAAGCTGACACACCATAAGTTCTCATAAATGTGAGGCTATAATTAGGTTTCTGGCCCTCATCAGCCAAATTGACTTCCGAATGCCATTTGATGGGACTTGATGTACGTCAGAGCGTCAAATTGACAAACATCCTGCAATTTCAAAAGGAAGTTACCAGCTAGCCAGCAGAAGATTTCTGCAGAGACAGTCTGTGCAGTAACTGTTTTAGGGTGAGAAGACAGCAGATGTGCCCATGTCCTGGGTAAATGCCTGCATGCTGGCAGATGTTGTGTTTCATGTCATTTCTTGTGCTTTGTTTACTCAACTAAGTACTTCAACAGCAGCTCCTGAGTGGCTACTCACTGGCTTTTCTGGTGGATACTTTCACAACTTTTTCTGGTAAAGTAATTCTTAAACATGTAATATTTTTAACTACAGAAGTGTTAGTGCCTTAGTTGCCTTAGTTGCAACTGCCCTTATGGGTGGGGGCCAGCTGTGGGAGTAAGGGCAATCCGGTCCAGGGAATGCACTGAATTTTAAGTTAGTAGACTGCTCTGCTGGAAAGTTGCTCACTTTAAGACTATGTCAATAAAAATTAGGCTTATTTTTTAATCGCAGTGAATTTGTGAAACATTAACTTTGTATTTTTCCAAAAATAAAATAATTATGTCAATCTGTTTTAGAAGTATAAATAAAAAACCCATCTCTGGAATAAAATAGGAATTTACCATATTTTGCTATAGTGTACGGGTACTTGTTTTTGTATGATTTTTAAACTGTCTGAATATGCAGCATCTAAATAAAACTAGAGACATTTCTTATTCGGGCTCCAGGGCTCTGAAAGAGCTCGACTGGAGTCCACTGTTATCCTTTTTTTCTCTCCTTCTTTTGTCATCATCTGCTTTGTCACATAATGCTATCAACCACCTTTCAGATAATGCCTTTCATTAAAAAAAAGGTTAAATTATGAACAAACTAAAGTTCCATCACCAATGACTTTGATCATCTAGAAGTTTGGTTTCTGTATGAAATACAGCTACTGCAGAAAAGTATGAACATAGCAGCTGACCTCCATGGCTGTTTCGAATTTGCAGATCACCATAATGTTTTACAGTCCAGCTTTCAGTAAGCTCCTCCTCCTGCTCCTCAGTGAGATTCTCGTGAAAACTCTGAACAGACCTCAGAAATAAAGCTGCATGATTTGAGGAAAACTTGCGTTGTGCGATATTAGTGATCAATATTGCGATGACGATATGACTGGTGATTCATGAAGAATTAGCAGAACAAAAAACACTTATTACATCATTTTCATTTCACTGCAGCAGTTTTATTTAAATGTACGTCAACATAAGTTGTACTTCAAGTTATCTGAATAGGAGACAGGTAAGAACCTGCATGTCACCAAAGAACCATTATCCAATGCTTGGGCTTTAAAAAATAAAATAAAATGGTTTCTCTGTCTATGCATGTGTGTAAACATTTAAGGTAATTGCGATACGCATATTGCACAAACTGATTTCGGGATGTCAAAAATGTTTTATTTAATTTTGCATGCCTACTCAGGACCAGTCTGTGGACAGAGCTACGCAGAGAATGAATGTGGTCAACTCTCTTTGATGTGTGACTACTGCAACCCCCCCGATTCTCATTGGTTTGCCTCTGTGGTCCAAGAATACACAAAGCATAAACATTGACTGTATAAGAGAACTGAACAAAGTGAGTGTGACGTCACCCATCGTAAATGACTGATATTCAGCTTCAACAAAATGAAGTCAACTCAGTTGCCATTTTTTTGTGATATGGACGCTGCCATGTTGGAGCCAGAGTTAGCACTAATTGGTCCAAATCCGCCTGAGTCAGTGTTTTAATGGCAACCACTCTTGTCAGTCAAGAATAGGCTTGTTGGAAGTCCTCACCCCTACCTCTTAAAAAAAGACTCAGGATAATTAGTCAATATATGTTGAAAGTAAGATCACACACTTATAGACATCGATTGGCCAGTTCATAGCTTGAATAACGTGAACTACAGAAAAAAATGAAAATGAGCAAGAACGTGTTAAAAAAAGGAAGCAGAGCAAAAATGGTTATTCTGACAAATAGAATGACAGAGCAAAAGCTGTTTATTTCTCTCTTAAAGTCTTTAGGATTTTGGCTTCTTGGAGCCAGCGACTACTTCCTGTTTGGAACAAGAGGAGGGAGGAGTCACTCAGTCCAGTTCTCAGATACAGCATATGATCATAAACAGAAAATGCTTCATTGTTTTTTTTCCCTAATTAACATACATGTATTTATGAAAAACGTTTAATGTCGCATTAACACATAAATTGAATATTATTTGATTTATGGTAAGAAAACCATTATGATTTTAAAACATTTTCTATTTTAATCTGAAAAACACTTCATTCATTGGTTTTCTCTCCTCTGATGTGTTTTCCTGTAGCTCTGCAACTAAAAAAACGCTGTTCGCTTTTCAAATAAACATGAGCTGTTTTTTTTTTTTTTTTATTATATATGTGGAAGTCAGGAGTTCTGCACTCTCATTTTTAATATTTCATTTGAAAGAGGAGAAAGCTTCAAAATAAAAGCATTGATCACCAAAGATGCATTTGTCTTTACTGAATTCCTTTGGCTTTGGTTAAGTGCCTGTTGGTGAATGTTCTCTGGACGTGGTTCTCTCAGATATCTTTTCGCTTTGGGCTCCTTCCTGTTTTGTTGATTTTTAGTTGGTGCAGTTCCCTGAGTTCAGAAGACTTTTCACATTCCCCAATAAAGTGACAACCCAGTTACATATATTAATGCAACACCATATTTATTTCACATGCGAATGGGAGCCCTGACATTATGAGTTATGTCGCACTTTGGATCCTTTGTTCACATTTGTGTGTTCATTTCTTATAGATAGCCCACCTGTCTTAAAGAGACAAATCCTATGAAACATTGTAACAGTGCCAACCTTTTTTTAATGCCAGTTGGAAGTTTTTACTCTTTTCTGTAATATATTTGTAAAAATTGAAGTTATAAAAGCAACAAAATGTAAAATATAAAACTTTGGAAAAGGTTGTGTAGTGGGATGAAAACATCTCAAGCAGTCGAGTGGTTTTCCGTTCCAAATATGGCTATGAAAGTTCTGCAGTGACCTTTCGCTTGACCCCAAACTGCACTCTGGGGTCATGCTATGCTGAGGCACCGCCTTTTCAAAGCGGAACATGTTCACACACCCAAAGTTTAATGCGCCTGTCAGACAGTGTAAAAGCTCCAGAAAAAGAAAAAGAGTAAGCAACAGGAAAGGAGCTAGACTCCCATGGGTGTCAAGACACCGCGATGAGGGTGCTTGCTTGTCCGCATTCTGACAAATCTTCTAAATTCTTAGTAAATTATGAGAGCGTTTCCTTCCAGACTGCCCAAACGCTAAGTGGACAGAACCGAAGCGTCACACTGTCTTGCCGTTGCTTCATACAACAGTTAAAAAACTGTGATGCGTTTTTTTAATCTCTGGATCTTAGTGGCTTGTTTTCCATTTCAGATCGGAAGCTGGGAAATTGTCGTCCCCCCCAACCCCAACATGGCTGAGTGGAAGCTGGATCGCTTTGGATGGAACTGGATGGTGGCTCTTGTACTTCTGAGCAATCCAACAATGGTAGAGATTCACATTTTAATCGAACCCGGGTCCAACATCACCAAAAACTGATGATTTATTTGGTAATTTTTATTCTCCTAAAAAAGACGAAAATAAAACCCATTTATGTGCCAAAAATTTAATATTTTTAATATGAAAAACACAGCTAAATGGATAGAATTGATGTTCATTTTCACATGTTACCAGAAGTGGGAAGTGGAAGAGGTGTAGAGATGTTCTGGAGTGTGCCGCGGCACACTAGTGTGCCTTGGGAGATGGTCAGGTGTGCCATGGGAAATTATCCATTTTCCCCTTATCACTGAACAATTACCATCTCAAGAAAATCAGCTCTGTGTTCATCCAAACAGGCCATGATAAAACACTGTGTAGTTAGGAATATGAAAGATCGTAAAATACTTTTTCCTTTGTGTTTATTTGATTCTCTTAAAGACATTTTGATAATAATGACGGTTCCGCGATTTAGCTGCAGCTACGGCTGTTTCCTGAAAAGTCCCGCCCCTTTAACTGTCCCCGCCAATCATTCTTGGAGGCTTAAGCACATGTCATCAGTCTGACCAATCAGAAGTAATTAAAGTCTTCACTTCCTTGTTCCGATTCTGCTCATAAAGTCGCTTAGTTTCAACAAAATGCCAGCTAAAGCTCGTCTTTAGCGGTGTAGCTTGCCACAGAATCCGGTATCAGACCATAGTTAAAGTGAACAAAACAATGAAGCTCAGAGACGCTAGTCTGTCTGTGTTCGGGGGCTGTTTTGCACTACATCTCCCATAATGCATTAGATTAAACATTAATTAGATTAAAGCATTAGGTTAAAGTGACAGGGTTTCAGCACACAATGAGTCTTCCTTGTTAAACGTCTTGAAACCACAGAGAACACACATAATCAGTTTTTAAATCTTCTAACTTAACTTTTATTTCATCTTTTACAAAAAACTACGACGGAGTATTAGGGCCACCAATAGCCCCTCCGCAATCTCACATGCATTTTTGTGATAATAATCAAAAAAAGCTGGAAGTTGCAGCTGTTTTTTACGACGGAGTATTAGGGCCACCAAAAAAAAAAAAAAAAAGTTAAATTACGACTTTTTATCTCGTAAATTTACGAGATAAAAACTCGTAAATTTAGGAGATAAAAACTCGTAAATTTATGAGAAAAAAACTCGTAAATTAATGAGAAAAAAACTCGCAAATTTACAAGATTTTAATTTTAAGTCGTAAAGTTATGATTAAAGTGGAAGTGAGCATGCAGACAGAGCAGCAGGTGAACGCCGCGCAGCAGCAGAGCCGACCCACTAACTTTGTTAAACAGGCGAGATGAATGTTCATTGATAACGTTCCTAATGTCTGGAAGCTCATTTGTTTTATTTACAATTTATTAAAGTTTTATTTATTGATGGGTGGTTTGCAGGATCTCTGCAGCTCGATGAAGCCATCGTCAGTATTCCTGCAGCTGTCCACGTCAATCCTTACTTCCTCCACCAAAGACAAATCTCTACATTTGTGTGACGCTTCCGCCGAGGAGAAGCACTTATTTGTCATTTTCAACGTTCTAATGCTAATATAAAAGACTATTTTCATTCCTCTTTATTGTTTTATGCTGAAACGGGACGTTTCATCTGCAGGAGGGGCCGTATGGAACACTGTTTACTTCCGCATTGGCGTTAAGATGACAGGTTCATGACGTCAGTTGACAAATGAACTTCAGGTTGTGAATGAAAAGCAGAATAAAGGCTGCAGCGATCCTTTGCATCCAAACGTGTCTCTGAGCTCCTTATTTTACGCATTAAACTCTGCTTTACTGACACTGAACCCCGGAAAGACGGTTACACTGACAATAATCTGATTTTGAGTCATCAAAAGGTTCAGAATCTCTTTGTTTTTAAAACCTGTAATCCGGAAATAAAGCTTCACAAAGGCTCCACGTATTTCATCTTCAAGATAGGCTCCGATAAACGGACAACTTCGGTGTTTTCTATTTGTTAATCTACGACTTTTTTCTCGTAAATCTATGAGATTTTAAGTCGTAAATTTACGAGATAAAAACTCGTAAATTTACGAGATAAAATCTCGTAATTTAACTTTTTTTTTTTTTTTTTGGTGGCCCTAATACTCCGTCGTAAAAAACAGCTGCAACTTCCAGCTTTTTTTGATTATTATCACAAAAATGCATGTGAGATTGCGGAGGGGCTGTAGATCCATCTCCAGGATATCAGCTCTGTCTTCATCCAAACAGGCCCTTATAAAACACTGAGTAGTTAGGAATATGAAAGATCCTAAAATACTTTTTTCTTTGTGCTTATTTGATTCTTTAAAGACATTTTGATAAGAACGACGGTACTACAATTTAGCCGCAGCTTCAGCTCTGTTTTCTGGAAAGTCCCGCCCCTTTAACTGTCTCCACCAATCATTCTCGGACCCCTAATCATACGTCATCAGTCTGACCAATCAGAAGTGGTTAAAGTCCTCACTTCCTTGTTCCGATTCTGCTCGTAAAGTCTCTCAGTTCCAACAAAAAGCTCTGCATTAGTGGTGTAGCTTTCTGCAGGATCCGGTATCAGATCGTGGAAAAAGTGAACAAAAACAATATGATCAAAAATTACAGTTGCCTTTGCACTAACATGGACAAAACAAAAAAAAATCACTATTTGGAAAGAATATATTTGTTTTGTGAGGTTACATAAAATTGCATGTTAATAAACTTGAGGAAAAAACAACTACCAGGGTAAATTTTCAAATAATAATAGTTGAAAATTATTACTGAAAACTAACTTAACTTTTATCACAAGTTTTAGAAAAAACAGCTGCAACTTCCTGTTTTTTCTGCCACAATTATCACAAAAATGCACGTGAGATTGTGGAGGGGCTGTCGATACAGACTAGAGTTTCTCCTTTTTTAATTTTTGGATGCTGGTGTGTCGCTAGATTTTTGTCAAGGATAAAGTGTGCCTTGACTCAAAAAAGGTTGAAAAACACTGCTAGAGCAGACGGCTTGACTCTGAATCGATCTTTCAAAGCTGAAATGTTTTTGGCGTTGTATGGAGCGCTCGCCTCAGATTGCGC
Organism: Oryzias sinensis; assembly: GCA_037389245.1. Classification (NCBI taxonomy): domain Eukaryota; kingdom Metazoa; phylum Chordata; class Actinopteri; order Beloniformes; family Adrianichthyidae; genus Oryzias; species Oryzias sinensis. Next base: position 27,150,915 of record CM074501.1, read on the forward strand.
ATGACCACATGACTTTCCAAATGAAGCTTCATTTCATCACTTGCGCATTTCCCAGTTCTGACCATTTGTACCAGTTTTGAATTCAGAGCGAGGTTATCAATATGTCCGTTCCTATATTGAGACTTCACTCATCCTGTGTTTGTGGTCTTCAGAGATATATCTTCTCTATAAACGGCACGCTCGCGAGAGAGCACCTCCTTCCACAAGTTTGGTGTGTCTCCCAGGTTGCTTGTGGCAAACTTTAAACAACACTTTTTATGGATATCTTTAAGAAATGGCTTTCTTCTTGCGACTCTTTCATAAAGGCCAGATTTGTGCATTATAGGAAAGATCTACATCTCTGGAGTTCATTCAGAGTGATTATGCGTGCATCTCTGATCAGTCTTCTCCTTGTCTGAGCTGAAAGTTTGGACGGACGGCCGGGTCTTTGTAGATTAACAGTGGTCTTATACTCCTTCCACTTCAATATTATCACTCCAATATAGTGCTCCTCGGGAGATTAAAGCTTGAGAATTTTTTTTGTATCCAAATCCGGCTTTATACATCTCCACAACAACCTGCCTGATGTGTTCCTTGTTCTTCATGATGCTCTCTGCGCTTTGAACAGATCTCTGACACTATCACAGAGCAGGTGCCTATATACAGAGACTTGATTACATACAGGTGGATTCTATTTATCATCTTTAGTCATTTAGGTCAACATTGAATCATTCAGAGATCCTCACTGGACATCTGGAGAGAGTTTGCTGCACTGAAAGTAAAGGAGCTGAATAATTTTACACGCTCAATATTGTAGTTTTTTATTTGTTATTGTTATTCTTTATGTTTGAAGCATGAAATGTGACAAAAGTAAGAAATGTTTAAGGGGACCAAATACCCTTGGAAGGCACTGTATGTATGCATTTATGCATGTATGTATGCATGTATGTATGTATGCATGCATGTATGCATGTATGCATGCATGTATGTAGATGTTTTTATTTTACATTTTTGCACATTCCTTATAAAAACAGACCTCCCTCCATTTTGTCTGCAGGTGAAGCCAAGCCCTGATGTCAATGAAAGTCACCACCAGCCAACAAATGTTTACCACGACATTGGGGTTACCAGGAACAAGATAGTGACCGCGCAGTTTGAGTGCTACCAGAAGATAATGAAGGAAAATACTCACAGCAGACAAGGTAGTTTTTCTAGATTTGTGGGATTTTTTTGGGTTGTTTTTGCTTTTGGAGGTTAAAGGTTTCTTGTATGAGTTGCAGTGGAGGTGTAAATGTCAATATTTGCAAGATCAGTAATTCTAAAAAGCCTATTTCATTTTTGAAAGAAAGTTTAACCCTTCATATAAATGATTGCATCGCACTACAATGGAATGTTAAAGTCTCCAGGGTGCACCCCACCTTTGCCCTTTAGTAGCTGGATCGGCTTCAGCGACCCCAAACAAGAAAAACGTATGTTCAGAAAATAGATAAATATATGACTAATGCTGTTTTCTTCTCTGCGGAATAGAGGCCATGTGTAATCGCACTTGGGATGGCTGGTTGTGCTGGGATGACACGGCTGCAGGGGTCACTTCAGAGCAGCACTGCCCTGATTACTTCCAGGATTTTGATCCATCGGGTGAGATCTGTTAGTAAAAACCACATCAGGTCCGGACTTGGATTTGGCTCTGTAAATATAGTAAAATTGTATGGTGATGCAGATTTTACCTGCAAATGCCTTCCCTGATCTGACTTTTTAATGCATATCTCAGAAATAAAAAAAAATTGCAAAATATAATGTACCTATAAATTAGTGTGAAAGAACCCTTAATTATTTTTGTAAGGTTTTTTAAATTCTTTACTTTTTATCATTTTTTAAGACATCTAAAACTTTACCTAAACATAAAGGTCTAAATCCATTAGACAACATTGCTGACCGACCTGTGTCTGTGTTTCTATGACTGTCAACCTGATTGGCAAAAAGACTGAATCAACATTTTGAAATACGAACTTTTGCAGAAGTGACAGATCAGTATTAAAAATCTTTTTTTTCCAAGTTGTTGCTTTGCCTTTTATTTTGATAATTAAAAAGGTCCACAAAAAAATAAAAAAAATAACACACTTAGTGGTGTGTTGTTTTTTTCTTTATTGCATAACACAAAAAAATGTTTCTGCAGAAATGGTTACAAAGATTTGTACTGAAAACGGCCACTGGTTCCTGCATCCTGAGAGCAACCGGACATGGACCAACTACACTCGCTGCAATGAGCACACCAATGAAGGCAGAATGGTCGGTCACTTGTTTTTTGGTTGTTGTATTTTTCTCATTGTTACAACTGACCTTTAATTGACTGTCTGTACCTTGATTGTGCATTTTCAAGAGCAAGTTGATAATTGTACGGCGTCATTGGATATATTTATTTCATATTATTCTTTTTTTTTTCTTAAGAATTAAATCAAATCAAAATCAATTAAAGGATACATTGTTATTGTTAAATGTTCTGCAAAAGTTTTTAAAAACATTCAAAGACTAAAATGTGTGTTTATGAGTCAAAAATGCCACATTTGACCCGTTTTGTCTCGTTTCAGACTGCGATGAACCTTTTTTACTTGGCCCTCATTGGACATGGCTTGTCTCTTGTCTCCCTCTTCATTTCTTTGGCAATCTTTTTCCATTTTAAGTGAGTACACATCCTTTTTTTTTATTTTTAGTCCATTTCCATAGAGTCTGGCTGTTTCTGACTTCTGTTTTAGACAGTTATTCTGGTAGTTGTCCTCTATCCGGTTTCCTGTCATAAGCTACCCTGATTATGATTGAAAAAGCTTGCTAAGGTAATCAGGAAAGAGTGTTTTTCCCAGCTAACCATTTGTTCCACTTATAAAAATAATTGATAATTAGGTGAAAACCTTGAAACTCATAAAGCAGCAGTTACAAATGCGCTTACGAATTAATACGAGCTGTCAGGCTGTCAAAAATAGACAAATCTGTACTGGTAACGCAGATGGCCAAGAGGAAATATCTGGGATGTAGACTGCTTGGCAAGCCCGTAGCGTGAAAATGTCCATCCATTTTTTTTTTTTTTAAAGGTACTGTATGACAGCATCGCTCATACATCATAAGTGCGAGCAACTTCCATGAGTCTGACGAATACTTCATGATACACTTACCACACACACGACAATTGTATGCTACATTTTCAACAATGCCCCTTAAAGTAGCTGTGCAAGCTTTTAAGAGAAATACAAGACACAGCTGTACATGGCACACTCTACAAGACACACCCTTAAAATGCTGCTGCTAATGTCCACGAATCTTAATGGACCCGGACAACCCCAAAACCCGTTGACCCCTATGGGTGCATGTGACTAAGGCTTTAGGCAATGCCTATGATAGATTTAAGGAGCATTATGCAATTATTAAGAGTCTCTACCTTGGTATTTTATGACAATGACAAGCGTGGAGTTACCACTGTGTATAGAATAAATATAATGTGTCCAACTTGACTTATCTTTGCTTGTACTTTTTGCCATGTAAATGTTTTGTTTTGTTCTTCTCACAGAAGCCTGAGCTGCCAAAGGATCACCCTTCACAAAAACCTTTTCTTCTCATTTGTCCTGAACTCTGTCATCACCATCATTTGGCTGACTGCTGTGGCCAACAACCAGGAGCTGGTGCAGAGGAATCCAGTTAGTCCTCTGGCTCATTGCTGATAATTTATTCATGTTGTTTTTTTTTGTTAAAACACAGTTTGTCATCGCTCTACTTGATGAATTTCCACTCCTCATTACTCAGAGAGATTGAATAAAGCTGAGAGTGAGACTGAAAGCTACACTGAGGGGTAGAGCCACTGTCTGCTGCATCTGTTTGTTGTTTTCTGTCTTCCTCAGACAAGCTGTAAAGTCTCCATGTTTATTCATCTGTACCTCTTTGGCTGCAATTACTTCTGGATGCTGTGTGAGGGCATCTATCTGCACACTCTAATCGTGGTGGCCGTGTTTGCTGAGAAGCAACACCTGATGTGGTACTATCTTCTTGGCTGGGGTACGAAAGGAGAGCGGGATGGAGATAAGACTAAGGGACAGTTGTTTTTTGTTTGTTTTTTTGACGATAAACTTTTGTTTCTTTTTTGCCTCGCAGGATTTCCTCTTATTCCGGCTTCCATACACGCAATTGCTAGGAGTTACTACTACAACGACAAGTAAGGGTTCTGTCCTTTTGAGATATCCACCTAATACGACCATTTGATAATGCTGTCCTCATCTCTCCAGCTGCTGGATAAGCTCCAAAACATCCCTGCTCTACATCATCCATGGTCCCATATGTGCCGCTCTTGTGGTAAGAGGACCCCCGCTCTAATCCCACACCAGTCCTCTCCTACAGCCGGAATCACAACTGCTGATTACTCAGATTGAGCAATTCTCTTCAATGTTTTCCCTTTTTCTCCTGGTGGCCTGCTTTATTGCACAATGAGAGCCCATTGGAGCTCTTTTGGTGTTTGAGCGGATGCAGTGCAAGGGGCCTACACTTTTTCTGGGCTGCTTTGATTGAATTTGTTGGTTCTCAAATCGGTTTATCTTCCGTTCTAAGGTTTCCAGACCCGCGTGGTTTCTAAGAATTGACTCATCAGTACACTGGGACATGATTCATAGAATAGCTGGCCACAGAAAGTTCTTTCTCAGAATGAACACTTAAAATTTGGGAAAAAAATTGTGAAGATTTGTTTCATTTGGAGGAAGCAGATTGTTACTTTCAGTGTTTTTTTTTAATAAAAATTTCGTAGCAACAAAAACTTATATGGCAACTACAGATTAAGGATTACCTTGATGTAAAAAGCAAGTTTTATAACCCATTGTAATTAAACCTTTTAGAGTCAAGGGGTTAGGATGGGGAAAAAATCAACTGCATCCACTGCTGCCTATTAGAAATACCGTATTTTCTGAGTATAAGTCACCTTTTTATGTATAGTTTGACCTGGGGTGCGACTTACAGTCATGTGCAATTTATTTGTGATTTAATAAAAGACAAAATAGGCTCAAATAATTATCTCACTAACAGCCATTGAAGAGCACTGTAGGTGTATGTATCAGCACTTGCTAGTGATAGCAATGCAGAAGAAGAAGCACCAGCCTCGGCATAGTTGTTCAAAAGCAACACAAAGTATGAAAAATGCATTGAATTTAGTGATTACAAGTGGTATAAATGGTTTAGTTGACCCTTTAGCATGCTCTTTATGCTATAGCTATCTAAATAAATGTTCATATAACATTAAATATTTAACATTAACATTAAAAAAATAACACGTATAGATTTTGACCTTTAGACCTTCTTTTTTTGTAGATTACAGGATTGAAAAAAGTGTGTTGCCTAATAAAATTGGGAATCTCCTTCATAAACACAACAAGTCATGAGTCAGGAAGCTAAAAATAATGAAAATGTTCACTTAAAAATGATCTTATAAAGTGGCCTTAGTGGCCCTTGTTTTTTTAACATTTCATCATCCACCCAAACAGAACGTAACCATTCACTTGAGCAAAGGTGTTTACTCACCTTTGCTCAAATAGTTTGCGTAACTGAATGAAATGTTTCACATGTGTTAATCTGAATGCATGTGTATGCATGTGTGAACGGTAATGGTACTGTGTACATGTTGACATATCTGTATGTGAAGATTTTTGGAGCCAACAGGTTTGTATGCAACATTTGAGTGTGAGTGGACAGGCCCCGCCCCTTTTAGATTTGTTATACATCTACACCTGACAGTAATGATTATAAACTTCCTGCAACTTGTCGCTTCATAATATTATTTTATTTTATTATTTTACCCCCCCCCCATAATCTTCCTCTTATCCCCCCATCTCTAACATCTCTCTCTCTTCTTCCCCCCTGTTCTTTCCCGTCCTGTCCAACAAATATACACTATGTGTGTCCAAAGATTCATAACCCCTGTTGTAACAATAAAAGTTGTCTAACGCAAGAGCCTTTCCGCTCACATCTGTTAGCTGTGCTGTTGGCAGGAGAAGTTGAAAAATAAAAAAATTTAAAAAGTTTAATGACTTACAAAATAGCTAGTTGAATGGTTTAACAGCTAGATTTGATAGATAGATATCATGATAGATTTGATAGTTATGATGATAGTTATGATGGCATTTGATCTTAAAATACTCCTTATTTCAGAAAATGTGTAAGGACATTTGTATAATTATCAAATTAAAAGCACATCTTTTTTTTCTACTTTTTCTTTAAAATAGTTGAAATTTTAATACAATAGTTAATACAATTGAAGAAGTATTTTGTTTTTGTTTTCTAATTTTGCTTTTTTAATGCAAAACTTGTGATGTGTTCAGAAAATTAATAATCCTTTCCAGCTTAGAATACCATGTTTTTCTATACCTTTCCTTGATTATGTCACCATCATGTGTCAGTAAAAGTCGTCTTATCTACCACAAAAAGGGGAAACTTGAAGCTGATGACTGGATTTGCTCTCACCAGGTCAACGTCTTTTTCCTGCTTAACATTGTGAGGGTTCTCATCACCAAGCTGAAGGTAACCCACCAGGCAGAGTCCAGTCTCTACATGAAGGCAGTGAGGGCCACCCTCATCCTGGTCCCTCTTCTGGGGATCCAGTATGTCCTGCTTCCCTACAAGCCAGGTGGGCGGGTCTCCTCTGAAATCTACGACTACATCATGCATATACTGATGCACTACCAGGTGAGTGATCAATGGGCTCTCAGAGCTTATTGTGTTTGGTTCCTGTGGCAAAACAGGTAAATCTAAAGTCCTGCATTGGAAGATTTGGTGATTTTACCATCATGGGTATGCCGCCGTCCTTCTTTAGCTTTTGAGCTAAACCTGAACATTGCCAGACACCTCTAAGGAGGCTTTGTTTGGACCGGAGAGGTTCAAACAAAGCCTCAACCCTAACCCTGTAGAGAGGAACAATGGGAAAGCAGGACCCTTCGCAGCTGAAGATGGCTGGAATTGCCTGCATGTTGCCAAAATATTGCTCGTATAGACTTATTCGGACGGCAATTTTAGAAAAACTTGAATATGTTAGTTTGAGTCTGAAACAAGCTTTGGACACATTTCCAAGTTTCAACCATCTCGTTTTCTTTTCAGGGTTTGCTTGTGGCCACCATCTTCTGCTTTTTTAATGGAGAAGTAAGTTTGACTTTTCTGTCATTCTGAGGCACTTTCTCTCATAATCGACAAACCAAAAAAAATCATTATAGATAGTAATTGACAAAAATTCACAACATTTTATCATTTCTGCAGATTTTTTGTGTCAAAAAAAATATACAGTGTACATATATTCAGCACGAGACTGTTGCACCCACAGTGCAAGAAGGAGTGCTACCGCAGGTCATTCCTCCCCACAGCAATCAGACTTTCTTTAACTCATTGACTCATTTACTTTTGTTGCAGTTGTTGCTTTTTTCAATTCTTTTTGTTACTGAGTGGTTGTTTGTTTTGGTGTTTACTTTATTGCTTAATTATTTTTGTATTTAAAAAAAAAAGTTTTTACATGTTTTTACAGTTGATCACATGTTTGCAGTGGATCACATGTTTGCAGTGGATCACGTTTTTTACACTTTCGCGGCTGTATTTATTTAATATTTATATATTTTTTTATGTTATTTCTGAATGTCGTTGTTGCTGCCACAGATAAATGAATTTCCCCATCGTGGGATTAATATAATCATCTAATCTAATATATATATATATATATATATATATATATATATAGTGTTTATATAGTGTCCTGATTCACAACAATTTGAATAAAGACAATAATTCAATTTTAAACCTTTTTTTTATACATGTCTACCATCATCAGAAAAATGTCACAAGAACATGTTTTAAACCCCAAAAAGACCATTTTTATTAGAGTGGGTATTTAAAGAAACATTTAAGATAGAATTTGGCTCAATGCAAATTTACACAATTAAGTTATTAATCCTCGTCTGACGATCTTGACTTCTATGTGAAGCGCCATAAATTGACTATAAATTAGCGCTGAATAAATAAAGTAATTGAAGCATGGTGTTTCTCCTCTACTCAGGTCCAAGCTGTTCTGAGGCGGCACTGGAACCAGTACAATATCCAGTTTGGCAGCAGCATAGGGAACCACTCGGACGCCCTCCGCTCCGCCTCCTACACAGCCTCCTCCATCACGGAGGTCCAGGGCTGTTACTCCATCGACGGCCACACGGAACATATGAACGGCAAGAGCTGCCAAGACACCGAGCATGCGTCCATGTTGAAGTCAGACAGCCCGTTCGCCTGAGGGTTTTCCCCCCAAACTTTGTCCTAACGTTCATCCCTGCAACAAGATGCGTCATGTTTTGGGCGACTGTGGACACTCCTTCCTATTTATACAAAACCAAATGAAGCAGTGTAAACAGACTGGAATCTTCACGCTCCCATTAAATTGATGTTCTCCGGAAAGTGCAAGGTGAGCTCGGAGCAGCTCCTTCTCCCCATTATCTGGGATTATTCTGTCCGATAATCCCAGCATTGTAAACTTTTTTCTTCCTTGACAATTACGTCTGTGACTGAATGATTTATTATCGAATGCTCATGTATCCCTTTTCACGTGATTTTGTGCACAAACCAGCCTTTTGGATACACTGTGAACTCTGTCTGACACGGTTTTGCCAAACTAAGGAAAAAAAATGGCCTTCCGCCCTTTTTTTCTTCATATCTTAAAAAAAGTATATAAAAAAGGGAAACAGCCAAGAAGTGTATTGTAATATATATGAAAGATATATTCTTTTTATATACTGTATATTTAAAACCTAATTTATCTACATTTCCGTATATTAAATAACAAAAAAATAGCACACAGTGTTTATGATTGATGACACTTTTGTAAACATGTGGACTCATAACAAAAAATTCATTTTTTTTCTGGTAAAAAACACCCAAACTGTCCCTATGGCACATAATTAAGATGTTTCGGTACTGCTTTAGCTGGATCATGTCCATCTGATTTGAACCAGGCAGCTAAAGAGATTTTCTTGATCTTCTTTGAACCGAAATATGCTGACACTTAAATACCAGTGGAGAATTGTGGGAAGGTTTGACTTGGGGGTGGGGGGTGTTAAAGACTTTATACTGAGTGAAGGCAGACAAAAGCAGTAACATTTTTTACTGAAATCGAAAATGTTGCTTAATCTGTAAAGTTCCCCTTTACAGAATAATGAAGTCTTTTTTAAACTTAAATTTGCTCTGAAATAGTCCAACAGCACGGAAATATGCTTACATAATGGTTTCAAAAACAATTTTTGTCCATGTGACTAATATCCACACTTTGTCTGGAAAATGTAATGTGTGTTCAATTTTAATGAGCTCTGTAATTTTATTTAAATTTCTCCCTTAGAATTGCCCAATAGATAGGCTTAATCTTTTGATTGGCAGGTTGCCATCTTTTGCTAAGCTCTGCAACACTTTCTTTGTTCCAACCATTGACTGTACAAGAGAATTGGACCTACCATGACATTACTCATTGAAAAAGGCTTACTTCTGGCTCCTACAAAATAAAGTCATTCAGTCGCCATTTTTTTGCAATATGGAGAAAGACAATCTGAATAAGCAATGATTGGTCAGTCTGATTCAACATTTCTATGGCAACCACTCTCCTCAATCAGGAGTGAGCTTGTTGGAAGACCACACCGTTTATAATTTGAATTTCACTACAGAAAGTAAATGTGAAAAAAAGAAGGATCAGCAAGAACATGTAAAAGAAATGGTAGTAGAACAACAATGACAAATAGAATGACTGAGTAATGCTGTTTATTTCTCTATTGAAATCTATGGGATTTTGGTTTCTTTAGTTTTGACCTGTGGGTACTTCCTATTTGGGGAGGGGTTACTCAGTCCAGTTCCCAGATACCGTCAATGGTTCCAACATGTAATATATTTTTCCACCTATATTCCAATCTCCCAAAATGTCAGAACTCTGAAATAAATTATAAAAAAACCAACACAATACAAATTAAAATGTCAACCTTCACTCAGTCACAGTCATGGATTACTCTTCATCTGGATTTTGTTCCATGACATACTTCATACTTATATTGTTGGTACCCCTCAGTTAAAGAAAGAAAGTCCACAATGCTCACTGGAATGACTTGAAATGTTCAAAAGTAACAATAAATTAAAAAATTAAAAATTAAATAATCAAAATCAGCCATTGCTTTTGAGTTGTTGGTTAACAGAATTATTAAAAAAAAAAACTAATGAAATCGGGCTGGACAAAAATGTGGTGCCCATAACTTTTTATTTTGTTGCACAACCTTTTGTAGGCAATCACTGCAATTAAACGGTTTCTGTATTTGTCAATGAGCCTTCTGCACCTGTCCACAGGTATTTTGGCTCACTCCTCATGAGCAAACTGCTCCATTTGTCTCAGGTTTGACGGGGGGGTTCTCCAAATGGCATGGTTCAGCTCCTTCCACAGATGTTCAATGAGACTCTGATCTGGGCTCGTAGAAGGCCACTTCAGAATAGTCCAGCGCTTTTCTCCTAGCCTTTCTTGGGTGTTTTTGGCTGTGTGTTTTGGATCGTTATCCTGTTGGAAGACCAATGACCTGGGACTGAGACCAAGCTTTCTGACATTAGGCAGCACATTTCTATCCAGAATGCCTTGATAATATTGACATTTCATTTTACCTTGCACAACTTCAAGACATCCTGTGCCAGATGCAGCAAAGCAGCCCCAAAACAGAACTGAGCCTCCTCCATGTTTCACAGTAGGGACAGTGTTTTTTTCGTTATATGCTTCATATAGTCTACAAACATAGAGCTGATGTGCCTTACCAAAAAGCTCCAGTTTTGTCTCATCTATCCAAAGGACATTTTCCCAGAAGCTTCGTGGCTTGTCAACATGCATTTTTGCAAATTCCAGTCTGGCTTTTTTATGATTTCCTTTCAACAGTGGTGTCCTCCTTGGTCGTCTCCCATGAAGTCCACTCTGGCTCAAACAACGACGAATGGTGGGATCTGACACTGATGTACCTTGATCTAGGAGTTCACCTTTAATGTCTTTGGAGGTTGTTCTGGGCTCTTTGGATAAAGTTCAAACTATCCATCTCCTCAATTTGTCATCAATTTTTCTCTTCCGGCCACGTCTAGGGACGTTGGCTACTGTCCTGTCGGTCTTAAACTTCTAAATAATATGTGTCACTGTCATCACAGGAACTTCAAGCTGCTTAGAGATGGTTTTATAGCCTTTACCTTTACGATGTTTGTCTATAATTTTGTTTCTAATGTCCTGGGACAATTCTCTCATTGGCTTTCTGTTGTCCATGTTCAGTTTGGTTCACACCTTTTCACCAAACAGCAACGTAACTATTTGTCTCCCTTTAAATAGGCAGACTGACTGATTATGGGTTTGAAAACAGCTGTGATGTCAATTAAAGGACATACCTGAGTTCATCATGACCCCCTGGGCAATTAGTTCTCAGTCTTTTATGGAGGTACCATCATTTTTGTCCAGCCCTATTTCATTATTTTTTTTTTTTTAAATAATTCTGTTAATCAAAAACTCAAAAGTAATGGCTGATTTTGATTATTTAATTCTCAATACATTTTAATGTATTGTTACTTTTAAAGGTTTCAAGTCATTTCAGTGAGCATTGTGGACTTTCTTTTTTTAACTGAAGAGTACCAACCATATTTTCCACCACTGTATACAGATGACTGTAAACAGCATGTTTAGGCTTTTACTACATATTTTGCAGCACATGTCAGGTTACCAAAAGCACAGCGGGTGAGCGCCTCTCTACACTTACAAAGAAGGGTATCATAACATGCTCAAAGCACATGCTTGCTAGCAATGAGGATTTAACTGTTGACCTCAGTCCAGGTTTCTCCTGGTCGGTAACTCATCTCATCCTCACGCTGTCATATCAGTAACACACAGGTGATTTACCTCTAACATGCCCTGCTTTTCCCCTGAAATACCAGAGTCAACAGTGTGCTGCTTAGCAACAAGGAATCGGGATGCAAATAGCGTCCTTACACCTGTGGAAAAATACCAAACACATGGATACGTTACCCGCATGTGCCGACTTTAAGAAGGGCTAGCGTCTTGTGCAACCAGTGGAGGTTCCCATGTTCATGGAGAGTGTCTGTGTCAGTTTTTTTTTTTTATTTACATCTCAGGATTACTTTTTAAAACTAAATTTTAAATAAGTTTTAAATTTTAAATAAATAATATTTAAACTAAAGATTCTTTTTTCTTTTACATAACATTGAACTGAAACAATAACTGAAAAAGAGAATTTAATAAACAAAGAAAAGAAATATTCTAAATTATTTGTTAAATTCACAATCCGCTACTCCTATTTATTCCCTTCTTTTTAGCTCATGCATCCTTCCCCATTCAAATCTTAAAGACCTACTCTGATAAAAATTGTGTTTTTAACATGTTCTTGTGGCATTTATTTCATGAAGGACATATAATAAGAAAATTTAGCTTACAATGATTTCTGAATATTTCTTTATTCAAATCATTGTAAATCAGGAACACGATAAATGTCGTCTGAAAAAATCCTAATTGTCACGTACAAAATACACAGGGCAGGCCACAAGCTCCTTGCTCTGCTCCATAGCTCCACTATTGGTCGCCATTTTTCATGTAGTCATGTAAACAGAGAACAACGGTCCCCCCCACAACTTAAAGGCAAATTTCTAAAGAACTACTGCCACTCTGCAAAAACTATGTTATAACAAATGAGAATTTTTGGGGGATTTTGACTAAAAACAGCATAATCAACACTCAAAAGATGATCAGAGTGGGTCTTTAAGTTTGAGGGGAAATAAAGGACTTTGTCAACGTTATGTCAAACAAAAGAGATACTCCCAAATTACCTACATTTTTAAAAAACTTCTCACCACTTTTGTGTATACACAGAAGTTAAATATGTTGGAGAATGCGTGCATGATTTATGTATAATGTGTTTAAATGGATGCAGAAGCCATTGACTACAATTTCAGGTGAAAAAGGGTGGTGTTGCTCATCTCCTACTACCAGATCTGTGTCCTGCTTATCAAATGTCACAGCCACTTCTAGACCCTTACATGTATGTGTGTTCTCTGCTTTTCCTGTGTTCAGCAGCATGATCTGGGTGTGCTCGAAGGTAATGGTCTATGATGAATGCAAAGGCCTGGAAGTCCCTCTTTTTTTAATAAAACTGATATCAACGAAAGCATTTGATTCCTCCTGAGGCTTAACCCTTGTGCTATGACCTCACCCTTACATTGACGTGTTCTCCCTGCCATGACAAAGGTGGATAAATGTGGAAAGATTTCATGTAATCCATGGACACCAGTGAAGATCACATATTGAAGAAAAAAGGTTCAGCGCACTGTCTAGTGGGGTCTAGATGACCCAACTCCCAATGTTAAAGTGCCTGGGATAGCACAAGGGTTAAAGAGAATCAATGATTTATTTTTATATTATAAACTTTGGTTTACTGCGTGAGCTCAAATTTCTGCCCTTTTATGTCATGAAAGGAATTCTGCACACAAGCAGTATCATAGTTTAAGTTAAAAGTAATTTTTGATTATCAAGCTATGGAATTGAAAGAATCTTCTGCCAAATGTACCTTTTCTTTACATTGTGGATTCATGTAACTAAAGGTCTGATGCAGCTCCTCATGAAGTCCTTTGTGTAACTCTGGTAAAATGTTGGATGGGAAAAAAAAGTATTTAGAACGGTGTTTGTGGTTTGTATTTATCATGTGCTCAATTTTAACACGTTGACTCCATACTGCTGTTTGAATGTAAAAAATGGTTTTGGTTTAACTCTCGGGATGTGAAGAAATATATACACACTGTACTTATAATGTTTCTTTTTTATTATCTGTGAATCAGACAGTGTTGCTATTGTGTGTGTATTTCAATATCAATACAATATAGCACAGAATATGCCTCAAGTTTCACTTTTTATCTCCTCTTTCTTCTATTTATACTTATTTTTTTAGAGGCAGGAAGATGTCACTTTTTTTATTTTCTCTTGTAGAGGAACCTCCACCTTCTAGCTCCTAGTTTCCAGCAAGAATAGATATGTTTTTATTACTTTCCTAACAGGGACCTCTTTAGCTGTGGTGGACTGTGGGAATGAAAAACATCTGCCTTTTTAGCAAAAAACAAACACACATTAATCTCCACGTTTGCCCTCAAAGTTATGAAATGTTTTATTTTTATTTCCTAAATGCTTTTAATTGAAAACAATTGCACAACATATTATCACAAAGTGCTGACTATCAAAAAATTGCTCTCCAACTTTCAGTAAAGTTTGCAGATGATAAAGATAAGAGCACAAGATTGTTAAAAGCAGAAAGGGAAACAAAAACCAACTGGTATGAAGGAGGATGTGCCAGATTTTCTTTGTTTTATTCGTAAGAAGTGCAATAATCAACTTATTTGATTGTCTTATCCTTTTTCAAATTGATTCCTTGTGATTGCTGATTTTTTTGAGTCAGTCAGGTCTTTTTTTTTTTTACAAAGATTTGTGGGGTCAGAATAAAGGAAGTTGGTCTTTGCATCTGATACAAGAAAAATGGCCCAGAATCAGATGTATACAAGTTTTTTTTTTTAATGGTACATCTCCATCTTGCACAGGCATGTTCCTTTAAAAAGAGTTTGGATTGAAAACCGATTTACTCCCAACATTGTTAATGACTTAGTAGACTTGATTCGTTTTAAACACTCATTGTGGCATTAAGCAAAAGCATAAAAGAAAACTTTTGATTGGCAATCTTTCAGAACGGTGTGGAATAATTGTCCTCAAAATATCAGAAAGTAAAATCTGAATATTTTTATTTATGACCCCAAGATTTTTTGGCAGATGGTGAAAACAATGGCAAACAAAACTGTGTTTTCACATTTACCAAATGCCATTAAAGTGGAGAGCTTTATGATAGATAACTTTAATAAGCACTTAAAAGATTCTGCTAATGCTTTTTCTTCTGCCTTGCCCTCCAGGGTTTTGAACATAACAATAAACAATGCTTGGCTGCACGGTGGAACAGTGGTTAGCACTTTTGCCTCACAGCAAGAATTCCCCCGGTTCAAGTCCTGGCTGGGGGACTGGAAACAGAACATCAATGGGGGATCTTTCTGTGTGAAGTTTGCATGTTCCCTCCTTGCATGCCTGGGTTTTCTCCAGGGTCTCCAGCTTCCTCCCATCATCCAAAAACATGCTTCATAGGTAAATTAGCAACTCTAAATTCTCCATAGGTGTGGTTGTGTGATATGTGGCCCTGTGACAGACTGGTGACCTGACCTGCCTTCCCCCATAAGTGGCCAGGATAGGCTCCAGCAGCCCCGTGACCCCGAAAGGGACAAAATGGAAGAGAATGAATAAACAATGACCTATCTTTCTCTGGCCACCTTTAATTTTCTCTGCAATTGCTTCAAGAACAACATCTGAGAGGGCTGGGACGCATCCCCTGGGGGCCGGGGCCCCTCCCTTGGGCATACCGGGACACCCCAATCTTTTCCATCGTTGCTCACAGCAACCATAGCCTGGTCCTCAGGCTCACCGTCCCCTGGCCCTGTCTGGGGCCTCCGCTGGTCGCCTGCGTTTGCCTTCCCACTCGGGCGGTCGGTTTCTGCCGCTTTCCCCCTCTTGACCTCAGTGGGGCTAGCTGGCAGTTTGCACGGGTGCGCAGTGTGGACTGACCATGGGGTGTGCCGGCCTGCCTCTGGGGTTGGGGGCGGGTGGGGGCCCAGGACTCCCAGGCGGTGGCGTGCCTCTCTGGTCCAACAAGGAATGCACACAAATATATTCATTCATTCATTTTCTATACTGTTTTTCCCTTTCGGGATCAGGGGCTGCCGGAGCCTATCCCGGCCACTTGTGGGCGAAGGCAGGGGATGCCCTGGACAGGTCGCCAGTCTGTCGCAGGGTAGAATGTCCACTAACACACATCCATTCACTCTCACACTCACACCTATGGCCAATTTAGAGTTGCCAATCAACCTATGAAGCATGTTTTCGGACGGTGGGAGGAAGCCGGAGATCACGGAGAGAACCCTAGCATATACAGGGAGAACATGCAAACTCCACACAGTAAGGTCCCCCATTGAACACATGATGTTCTGTTTTTCATGTCCCCTAACCGGGACTTAGACCGGGGGCCTTCATGCTGTGAGGCAAGAGCGCTAACCACTGCACCACTGTGCCGCACACAAATATAATTTTCATAAATAAAGCTTAGCCTCAAATACAAAAGCGGTTTATACAAAAATACACTCAAGTCTGTCTGGAGATCCATAAATTCCAATTGTAACAATAAAATCTGGCCAATACAAGAGGCACTCAGCTCTGATATGCTTGCTCAGCTATTGGAGAGGACAAGTTTAGAAAAAAAAAAGAAAGAAAGTGAGGTGCTTGTGGAATAACTTAATGTAGTCACTCAAATTTGCCAGTTCGCATACTCTGGATCAATTTTTCTTGAACCTGGGTGCACACATAATTGTGTCACCAATCACATATCTGTTCAACCTTTCTTTGCAAACGTGAATTTTCTCTTGAGTAGAAATCAGCAGCTATCACCCCTCTCTTTAAAGGAAGTGATGCTTCAGATTTTAATCGTTATAGGCCCATCTCCATCTTACCTTGTTTATCTAAGGTCCTCAAAAACTATTCAACAAACAACTACTCGTAATGTCCGGACTATAGAGCGCACCTGATTACATTTTCAAAGGATTCAACATTTTGTACACACATAAGCCGCACCTGTCTATACGCCGCATATGCCCACATTGAAACATGTGTTGTAGAATGAGGATGTCTATGTGCTGAAACCACGCACCACGTGTGTCAAAAAGAGGAGGGAGCACGTGCAGCGGAGGGAGAGCTTGTGCTGCGCAAGAGGGAGCCCTCTCACTCCTTCTTACTCTGCTCCCGCTCCTTCCTCTTACACACGCAGCACGTTGACACACATGGTCATTCTACAACACCTATATAGTTAGTTAATTAGTTAGATAGTTAGTACTTAGTTGTTACTGTCACTTGTTAATAATAAATAGTGTGTTGTAATGATTACTTGTATCGGTATTCATTTGCGACGCGGCCGCCGGGGGATTTTGTGTTGGGGGGGTAAACAGCGACACTGCAACTCCTGCTGCTTCATCACCGCGGTGATCAAAAATCCCACACAGCTCTATTCCAAACAATGCCTGCTACGTGCCAGTAACACGGCAGCTATATAGTAGTAACAGCACTAACAGGACTGGTTAAAAAAAGACACACTGGTAAAAGTCACTGGGAGCAGTGAAGTTTTCTTCCACAGCAGTGACACACCGTAACACAGCACTAACAGGGCTGTTTTAAAAAACATAAACGGAAAAGTTCTTCATCTTCCTCCTGTACACTGAAACCATGGAAGTCTTCCTCCTCAGTGTTGGATTGGAATAGCGTCAGATATTCTTCGCCACACACTCTGTGTCTCCTTCGTTGTAGCTGTTAGTGTCACTCTCATCCTGAGGTGAATTCCCTCCTCAGCTTGCGCTGTCCTCTCCGTCACGCAGCCGACCGGCTTTTCCAAACCCGTTGGTGACGGTGGATTTTTTCACACTGCTTTTAATGACTGCTTTTAAATTGAAAGCGGCGTCATATGCATTTCTTCTTGCATTTTCCATGATGAGGGTCTGTTCGTGCTATTCATTCACAAAGCAGGATATTACGTTAAACTTGCTTCTTCCTCAACTCATATGCCCTATTCCCCCTGTTTAACTCTTACCCTTTCTGCTCGAACGCCCCTAGCGGTCATTAGAAAAAATACATTAAAAAAAGGAAAGAAATGCATAAATTAGCCGCATCATTGAATAAATTGCAGGGTTGAAAGCGTGTGATAAAAGTAGCGCATCATAATCTAGAAATTATGGTAATTTATCATCTTGAAATTTACTTTATTATTTCCACCATCCAGTCCGGTTTCCAAAGTGGACACAGTTGTATCTCAACTGTATGTTGTATCTGTGTATGTTTGGACGTCGTAATTTTTTTCGCAGTGGAACATAAACAATATCAGGACCACATATCCGAAAGTCTTACGTTACTTAACCTAATCCTAACATAATTATTGTTGTTAACGTCGGTTTTAACATCTTAAAATTATTAACAATAATTGTGTCTTTACACTGTAATGCCGTCCGGACATTGATGCATTTGGCACATGCGACCGGTACGGATTGGATACCTACACCTGCCTTTCTTTGCAACTGTGATCAGATTTGCTGAAGAATGGAGAAGTGCATGTGTTGTGGGATGAGTGTGTGAGTGTCCGTGTCTGTGAGTGCTGAAACCGATGTGTCTTTGCTGGATACCTCAAAGTCACATTAAAACTGCCATGCTCAGAGTGCTTTTTAGGATTTATGTTAATATGCATTTCAAATGAGTGAAGTTGTAGGGAAATATTTATTTCTTAAAATGTATTTATAAGATTAGATCACAAGCTGAAAGCGTTTTTTGATCAGCAAATCTCATATGATAGCCAACTTTGGCCTGTATGCACAACATGAAGGGGACATCCTAATGATCTGTTCAGATTTGTATTTATTATTTTGCTTTTATCTGCTTTGTGATGTAGAAAGAGCCACAAGAGCAAAGAGAGTGAAGCTGCTTTTTAAAAGTTGAACATCCCCTCCCCAAAAATGCATGCAGAACTTTGAAAGCTGCTCTCTAATGAGTTCAAAAGTTCATCCACGAACATCTAACAGCCCGACAAAAGAATTCCTCCCAGCCGTCTGCTCCGGGTCTCACTTTGTCTAATCACAAGTCCTTGAAAACTCACCAACACTCTACAACAGGCTGAGCTGCAACGATTATTATCCACTTTCTCAATATTTGCCCAAATTAAACGCTCTTTAAGCAAAGTACATGCAAACACAGTTTTTCCAGAAGTGAGAGTAAACAGTCGTGTGTTTTTTTGGCCTTGTGGCAGCCTGCTTCTCTTCTTTTTTTCATGACTGACAAAAGAAGTGAAGAGGTAGGTATCGTGAGGGTTTTGTTGCTATTCTGTCCATATTTGGACTTAAAAAATCAGGTATTTAAAAATTGAAAAATCAACTTTAGTCTTTATTCTGTACTCTGTACTTAATGGTGAAGTGTAATACCTTGAGATATGTTCACACTGCCCTCAGCAACACACGTTCAAACGGCCACTTCGATGAAAAATCTATGTAAACATGCGAGAATGCGCATTTCAGGCCCCCATATTCAAATCTTACGATTAGCTAGAAACGTTTTTTACAAAACGTGCGGCCATTGAATGTTAAACCATGTCAATCAGTTAGAGACTTGGCTTTGGCAGTGACGTATTGATGGCCTCTTTTAAATTCACAGGAGAACCCACTCTTTGAAAATTGATCATGGAAGTGAAATCATTAATTGCGGTTTGTGTCCAGCTGAAAAATGACACCACATCTTTCATATGTCAAACTAGAGATGTCAAAGTCTTTGACATTTTAGATCAAGCCTTTTTCATTTGTAGAGGGCGACACCTGCTAGTAAACAGTAGCAAACGAAAAAGGCGAGGAAACCTCTCCCTTCATGGCCGGTGTGAATGTAGCATTGCAATTCTTTTAGTTTTTAAGTAAAACAGTAAACAACTATGTAAATTGTTATTCCATAGAATAGATCACTTTCAGTTTACATTTTATAAAGATATGAGGTAAATCTGTCATTAGTTGGAACTTAAAAATGTTTACTTTTAAATAAATAAGGCCTAACCATAACTACATAGAAAGTAGCATAATATGTCACATAAGTGATTTTACACACTGCTTCTATTAAATTAAAACATATTGGAACATGTAAATGGCGTATACTTGTATAGCGCCTTTCTTCCTACAAGGACAAAGCGCTTTATAGTCACAGACCCATTCACCCAGTCACACACACATTCACTCACACATTCACACACTGGTGGCGGCTCCATGTAGAGTTAACTCCATGTAGGGTTAACTAATTTATTATAATTGTGATTGTTTATTGGAGTGTTTTGCTTGCTAGATGGGTACATTCTATTGTGCAATGTCCACAGGAAAGAAACACACACTTAGTAGTTTAATAGTTTTTTTTTAAAAAGCACATTTTCTACAGCCCCCCCCCCCCCCCAATTGTGGTGTCATTCTGAGGCACAGAAGATAAACCGCACAGGATAAGGGGGGCGCCTGTGTTTATCCCTTTCGCTATCAAAACACATCCATCCTAGACACATTCATTGCAGCAGAGGAAATGGGAAAGGGGAAGGTCATACAGGTCACTGGAAAAATGTATCCCTGTTCAATACTAAGGTTGTGCATATCAAACTTTCTTCTTCCTGGCTTTCATATTAAGACACATACATCCATTTAACAATGCAGGGCCAAATCACACAAAGCCCCAATATGAAGTGAAAGTAAAGATCTCAGCTCTGATGTCGACTGTTCAGTTCCTGATTTTTAAGAATGACATGAAAACCTTTGAAAACCCCAGGCATAATAATATGATGGTGTGTTTCATGCTTGTGAATGTGTTTGATCAACTAGATGAAGGGTGCACTTGTATTTTGCACACAAACCAATGAAAGTAAGGGTGGGCCTGCTTTGTTTTCTGGTTTCTTTTTTTTTTTCCAAGAACAAGGATTGTAGGAGGGGCTGAAGGGGTCTGTCTGTCAATAAATTATTTTCAGGTACTGCAAGGTGAGAGAAGAATTTTTTACAATATTCTTGTAATTTTATGAGGTTAATCTGACTGTTTCTCGAATGTGAAATTTTAATTCCAGTTTTTAAATTTCTGTTGGGATTATTGTGGATCATTACGACTGAGTTTTAGGGCCACTAAAAAAAAAAAGGAAAATTACGAGATTTTAAGTCATAGATTTACGAGAAAGAAAACTTGTAATTTTACTAGAAAAAAAATCATATTTTTACGAGATTAAAGTCGAAGTGAGCATGCAGTGAACATTTGTGCTTGAGCACCAAGGAGTAATGTCAGTGCCAGCCTGCAGTCAGGACGGGCAAACATTGTTATCACCACAGTTCAAGGCAAACATGCTTCATGTAAGTGAGCTCCATCTTAACAGGAAGTTCAGTGAACAAGACTGTTTACATTTAAAATTGCTTGGAAATTGCAAGACACAGGTCATGCAATCAGGATTCTAAAGAATGTAGCCCACAGGCACTTATCCACTAAATAAACACACACTTTTATTAGTTTTTAATTCTTCTAAATGCAGTTACAGATAAACATTGAATCTCAATAAAGATTCCTTAAAAATGGACATTCATTTGTGTTTTAAGTGTTTGATTATTCTGCCATCTTGAATTTAAAACACTGTAAACCACTGAATCTATTTAGGTTTGTGTTTCTTTATTTATTAGCATGAAGTACTAAATCTTTACCGTTTTTGTCACAAACATTCCTTTAGCAAAAGATTGTCTATTTACCGTCTTTTCCGCAATATAAGGTACCGTATTTTCTGGACTATAAGTCGCTCCGGAGTATAAGTCGCACCAGCCCAAAAATGCATTATAAAGTAGAAAAATAATAAGTTCCACAACCTCATATGACACAATCATAGCAGACTGTTTATCTCATAATTTCACAGTAATTCTTTCTCAAATTTATTTGTTCCTTTCATGAAGCATCATTGGCCAACTAATACTCTGTTTTCATGTGTTTGTAGAAACAGTTGTCATTTTTTTTGCATTTCTGAATCTATGAAATCATTGGAAAATAGAATATTATGTTTTTAGCCTTCAAGATCTTACTGTAAAAAAAGGTTTGCTGATTCTCTGAGTCACTTAACATACTCTTAACACTTAACATACCTCATACATCAAATTGACCCAGGAACATCTTCTCTGGTCCTCACAATGTAGTTCACTAACAATGTATTTATTTCAATTTATTTCTAATATAAGTCGCTGCAGAGTATAAGTCGCACCCCCTGCCAAACTATGAAAAAAAGGGCGACTTATAGTCCGGAAAATACGGTACATTTAAAAGCACTAACTTTTTTCCAAAAAATAACAGTGTTCCTTATAAAGCAGAGCGCCTTCAATATGGAATAATTCTGGTTGTGCCTACTGATGTTGAAATGAATTTGAGAGGTACGCACTTTACGTGTAGCGGTGTCAAACTGTATCTTTTACGTGTTACTAACAAGGTTGGGAGTTAGTGTAGTCGAAGTAACGTTTGATTTTAATGTTAGTATGTTTTTTTCCACATATTACAAACAAGGTTTGGAGTTACAGGTATTGTAAATGTTGTTGCGTGTTAGAATTTCTGAATGTAGTTAAAGACTGACTGACGGACTTATCTCTGACTCTTGTCTCGCTTAAATATCCAATGAGCCCTATAGTGCAGAAAATATGGTAAGTGTACTACAAGTATAGTCCATGCTAAAAGTAAAGCAGCATACTTAAAGTTATCTATACTATCTACAGTGTTTCCCCGCTTATTCACATTATAATATTCGTGGTTTCACCTATCGGCAGATTTTCTTAAGTCACGTGACTCCTCACATTTTATCACAAAAACTTAGACAACACAAGACGCTTGTATGAGATTTTGCGTGCGAAAGAGGTGCTGCAGGAATTTCTGAGGAGGGGAGAGTAGAGTCGAAGCATGCCGGCCCGTCTGCTAAAGAATATTCATCAGCGAGCGGCATTTATGAATCGCTATGAGCCAAAGTTTATTCCCCTGTATGGAGAAATCGGACCAGTTGACTCAGGAGCAGCCAGAAAATATCCTGATATCCTGATGATAAATATCCTGATTTGTTTTGAGGCAAAAAATCACATAGAATAATTATCATGCAGGTGAATGAATGATGGCTAAAACCGGCCTCCTCTTGAAGAAGATGCCCTCATGCACTTAACTGATGAAGGAGGAAGCACAGGCTCCTGATTTTAAGGCACAGAGTGACACTCCTGATGTGTGTTATAAAGTGCACTACACGGTACAGACTATTGCTCTGAATTAAAACAAAACAAAAAAAACCTTTGTTTTGAGCAACATTCTAATCTTCCTTAGTATGCTTTGCAAGGCATCAGAAATGTATCAGAAGGGTTGTTGATGAGTAAGTGTCAGTGACGGACAATCTTTAGCCATCGCAGTGGTTTGGGTGGTTCTCCGTATTTGTGTGTGTCTCTGGTCCCTAACCACCCTGGATATGGGGGGGGGCACTGTATATATTCTAAACCTAAACTGTTCCAATTTAGTCTAAAGAAGTATTCAGTTTGTACTGCTTGGTCTTTAGTGTACTTGCTATACTAATATAAGAAAAGAAAAGAAACTTTATTTGTGTGACTTTTCGCTAAGGGTATCCGTGTATAACAAACCACTTCCACAGACTTTGCTTTGTTTACATTACTGCCGCCTTCTGAACCCTGACACACTTCTCTGTACGTCCTGTTACTCTGTCTTTACCCCCCCACCCTTTTCACTTCACAGCTTTGGCAGGTGCAGACATCTGAGAGCGCTGGTGTTGCCTGTCTCTGAAACCGCACCGAGCAATCACATTCCTTGGGAAACACTCATGGGGAGCTTTGCTGTGCAGGATGTGACACGGCAACATATGTTTGTTTTGTTTTTTTCAACTACGGGTATATAATTCAGTAAGTGATGATGGATCATAACAGATGAATATTTTTATTTTAGGTTGTCAAAAAGTGTCACCCGTAAGCTGAGGCAGATAGAATTCATGGGGATGAAGTTGGAGTGGAAAAACACAACTCGTCCCCCTGGGGCAGGAAGACCTTGGAATCAGCCAGTCCGACCCTGTAGGTGGACCGTAAGGGAAGAGGAGGACATGTTAGTAAGAGGTGACGCTTTGGTCACAACAAGTAATTTGAACTTAGTTGTTTTGTCACAGAAAAAAAAGAGTAATTTTAATAATAAATGATATAGTTTTTAATTCAGGAATTTTTAGTGATATAAATATATATACTAAAGTTAATTGTAATTTGTTGATTTGTGATACAAAGGATATGAAAAAAAACATTGTTTTTAACTAGCTTTGCACAAATGTATGTAAAACTGTGGGAGAAATTTAGGTAAGATAAAGCTGCCCTCCCAAAATCGGGAAGTTCTCCTTTCTGTCTTTTAAAGTCACTGTTAGCAGCCTTCTGCTTTAGTGGGTCCTCCATTAGACTATGTGCGACTCTATATTTAGCTGGAAGAGCTTCCAGGAAGTGGAGCAACACATCAGTCTGAAAGTTGTTTGGCACCTCGTGTTAGAGAGCCTGATGACAGGTGTAGCATAAGAATGGCATGGACGCTGCAAAAAGGGAGAAAAGAGGGATAAGCTCTGACTTAGTCTTCTTTACATGCGTGAAATTGGAACTCTGTGCATCTATGCGTGTGCCTAAGTATGTGTTAAATTAACTATTTTTCCTGCATTGTTAATTTGGGTGAGCCTGTTTTGAAATATTTTTTTTCAGATATATTTAATCATTTTCAGCCCTAAAATCGGGACCAGTTTTTGCAAGTTGTGCATTTTGGACCCATAACAACCTAAACAAAGTTACTGTGCATTCCGGCTTCCTGTGCCCTTGGATTTGACACCAGTGGTTCGGGATTTCATTCCCTGCTAAATGTGTCACTTGGAAGCTGGAAGAGATCAGCACTTAAGCTGACACCAGAATCACTAGGATTGCTTTTTTTCTGTTCCCATGAAGTATTCTTAACACCCAATATGCTTTCTGTGCAGTAATAAAAAAACTGTTGCTTCTTTAAACAGAATATCACTTTTCTTAAGCCAAATTGCATAAAACCCATGAAAATAAAACTGGATAAAGTATTCCCATGTCCATTTTTTGACATATAGCAACAAATGTACAAATTACATCAGGAATTTCTTTTTTCAGAATTAAAAACACAAAAAAATGCATGTGGACTGTTCTTTTTTATGCTTTTTCTTTTGTTTTAGCACAATACCTGCTTCCTGCTAAAGCATTTTTTAGCATAATGAACTAATGTAGCATTCATCCTGCAAAAACTTTTTTTTTTGCCAAATGCTGTCAAATATAGTAGATCAGTCTACAAGGAAAAAAATAGAACCCCTTTTTTCTAAGAAAGAAAAATTAAACAAATCCTTCCATTAAAGCAGGTTCAGCTTAATAATAAAAGGGGAAAAATACTTACAAACATGTAAAAAACTACCCTAAAATTTGTTTTCACTGTCTAAAAACTACTTTTGAAAAAATCTATCACCCTCAAAAAACCTTTTGAGTTATTTCCAACAATATTTGCACTTGATGTCTGAAAAAAGATCAATTTTATGTATAAAACTATATATTTTAATTGTGTTTTGAAATTTAATTTATCTGTCAATCATACGTGTTGCTCTCTGTGGAGTTAAACATGCCATCAGTTTGGTATTATTGGAATGTTCAGCAGTTTTTACTCTTCCTCTGCGCCTGGCAAAGAAAGGTGGCGGGGGGGGGGGGGGGGGACTTTCCTTGTGGAGCAAATTGTTTGGGGAGGCTGCTAACAAGGCAAACAGTGTTGCCCCTCCATCGCAAAAAGGAAATATCTTTCAATGCTGCCGAGTACTAAGAGGGTCAGAGTCTTCCTGCAATTGTCAAAAAACACCCCCTTAAAATACAAATCCTCTCTGTTTGCAGAAACTGAGATAACCATTGTCTCCAAGGAAATGTAGTCCATGGCCAAAGTGGTGTTTGGAACATGGAAAACTGAGAAAAATAGCAAAATGATGGAAAAACAGGGGATGGGGGGTGGGGGTGGGGGGTCAGTGGAAATGTGTATAAACTACTTACATTGTTTAAATAACAAGTAAATTGTTCACAGCCATAAAAAGCTTTATTCTTAAAATTAGATTTAGATACAATTTTGAAAACAACTCCATTAAAATAAAAGCCTGATGTCCAAGTGTGAAATGCAATTCATGCTCTTATTCTGACATGCCAGCTTTAAATATTGATAAACAGAAAACAAATGACAATAATTAAAGATGACAGATGATGTAGGTAGAAAAGGGTTTTTGACACTTTCTTTTTTGTTATGAATATTTACATTATGATATTATGTATCCAATCATGTAGGAAGCTAATACTTAATCCTTTATATGTGTCAAAGTGTAACATAAAAAAATATCTAAAATGAAAGCAGTTGGTTTAAATGACATATGAAATAAGTCGAGACAAAAGCTGAAATGACTGTTTTAATGTCCTTATCTGGAAAATATATCTCATGGCACACATCAGAAGACAAAACTAGTGTTCCTGTCACAGAACCCATCCCAGAGGATGCAGTTATCAAGTCCTGCTAGATAAACATCCTCTCCTGAGTCACAGAGCTGTGTCGAGTGCAGCCCTCGGCTAAAGAATGACCCAAAACATTCCAGTGCAGGCACCAAGGAGGAAAAAGGAAAATGCATTTGATGGTTCTGAATGATTAGGTCCTCAAGCCTTAGTGCAAATAAAACGTCTCACAAGCTTCATCTCACACTGACACTGGTGCTTAAAAGAGAAGAGGGCATCGTGAAAATCTTAAGATTTTCAATTTTTTTTTTTTTTGCATTAAGGATAAATTACACCTATCTTGATTGTGACTCATGTTTTTTCTTAATCAAAGAAAACATTGGATCTTTAAACAGGAAATCACTAAGCATGCAGTGTCAGGAACTGGTGGTGGATGGCCCAAAATGCAGGAGACCAGGATTGGTGACAGGAAATAAAACATTTAATTAGCAAACTGAAACATGACAAAATTATGAGGAGAAACAAAACTGTGACACAACAGAGCAGATGACCAGACAAGCACGAACAGAAACCAAGACTTTTAAATAGGCAGGGGGCAATTAACTGAACTGAAGACAGCAGTGGATCATGAACCGGAAAGTGGAGTGACTGACAAAAGGAAAACCAAAAACGTGACCAAAAACCAAACCACTGAATCCTCACATGAAGTTATTTCCTAATTCTAAAACTGAAGGGAAAACCTTTTAAAATAAAACAAAAAAAAGTTTTTTTCTAGATCCAGTTGTGTTCTGACATAAAGTAACACATGTAAAAATCACATCAGGATTGTTTTTGCAAATTAAAAAAAGCTGTAAAAATGCAGCCTTCAAAAAAACTGTCATATAACGCTTTATAATAAGAGTCTTTAATAAACTATTTATAAAACATTAACAAGCACTAGTAATATTTTAGTAAATTGATCATAAGTACATTAATTAGCATTTGTAAATGTCTTACAACTGACTTACAAGTTTAAATAAGCTTACTTGTAAGACATTAACAAGCATGAGCAAGCTGCTTGTAAAGACATTTGTTAGTATCTGTTAATCCTATTTACAAGCTTTTTATAAATTGCTTGTATGGGATTAATAAATATATTAACAGTCTTCTTATTAACAGTTTATTGAGTGTCTTGCAGCCCCCCCGATCTAAAGCGTGACCAAATATGGGGTGATCTTTACAAGCCATTTTTAAATTGCTTGTGGACAATTACCGCCCCTTGGAAAGGGCAGATTCTAGGTGCAAACATTTTGAGGTTTATTAAAATTTGTTTAGTTCGAAATGTTTTAAGGCACAATCTATAATGGACAGTAGGTCTGTTCTTTCACATTGCTGTTGTGATGTGTTGAAGAGTTTTTATATGTTTGTGGCTTTGGTTAGAGTTATAAAGGTCATTGTTCATATTCTGTACTTTGTGGTTCTTTGTGGCAAAACATAGCCATCAGTTTAGGAGGCTGCAAAACACTTAAACTGTCAATGAAGGTTCTCTTTCATCCAGGTGGTGTAGTATTGAGGTTGACTCATATCAGATGGGCTTAAGAAAAATGTTAGTCCAGCTTGACATGGGAACTGTTCATATATTTATAAATCCCATGCAAGCAATTCATAATTTTTTGTTAAATAACCGTTATTCCACATTATGCCATTTTACTAGGATTCACTTTCAGGTATGCAATAAAAACATAATTGCAAATATCAAATACACATACAGTACAGACCAAAATAAATTTTAGTATTCATTACGAATACTATTAATATACTGATTTAACTCAGAGAAGAATAAAATGAAGCAGGGTTTTCAACCAGAGAATTTACATTTATGAAAATGAAATTTGGCCAAAATGAGCAAGAGATTTAAAAGTAAACCAGTGTCTTTTTGTACATTTTTTATATTACATATCTTTGATGCAAGACATTTAAATCTATTGGTCATGCTTTAGATTGAGGGGCTGCAAAACACTCAAAAAACTCTTAATAAAAAAACTGTTAACATATTTATTAATGCTATACAAGCAATTTATAAAAAGCCTGTGAATAGGATTAACAAATGCTAATAAATGTCTTTATAAGCAGCTTAATTACTCATGCTCGTTCATGTCTTAGAAGTAGTTTATTAACCCCTTGTGCTTTCCTAGGCACTTTAACATTGGGAGTTGGGTCATCTAGACCCACTAGACAGTACGCTCAACCTTTTTTCTATAATGATTTGTGATCTTCACTGGTGACCATGGATTACATGAAATCCTTCCACCTTTATCCACCTTTTGTCATGGTAGGGAGAACACATCAATGGAAGGGGGGGTGTAAGATAGCACAATGTTAAGGAATGTGTTAATGTATTTATAAACAGCTTATTTAAACTTGTTAGTCAGTTGTAAGACATTTAGCAATGTTACTTAATGTACTTATAGGCAGCTTACTAAAATATTACCTGTGCTTGTTGATGTTTTATGGTCCTCTTATTATCAAAATGGAGTAAATATAGTAGATTATGGCAACTTAGTCTACAAGTAATAAATCCTGATGGAAAAAAGCCTAAACAGAGATCTCCTCATGACTTTTAAGATGATTGTTTCCTAGATTAGAAAATAAACCACATGTACTGCAATGTTGTGGACCAAGAGAAAACCCGAATGGAACCAATTGACAGCAAAGAAACTGGTGTTAAGTTAGAGAGTGGAACAACTTTGAGGTCAAATTTTGCATAATGGCTCTAAGTTGACTGACTTTCTCGAGGAGTACAACTAAATAAGGAGATTCGTCCCTGTCAGTAATGTGGAAAACTAAACAAAGACAGGATCAACAAATCAAATAATTTATGACAGAAAGGTTTTTCAAAAGGTCATCTGAACTTTGTTTTTTAACATTTTTGAAAATGTTCTGTGCTATGGAACCAACCTGGGTAAAGGAGTCTTTACTGATAAATCTAATCAATGTTTCTTTTTTATACTGTATTATATATTTTGCCAAGTTCTTAAAGTGTTTTTTTTCAAAGACTGAAGAAGCCACTTGGACGAGTGGTGAAACATTTCAGCACACTTGCAAAATTATACTTCTACGTTTAATTTTGTGTCAGTCTTGACTTTAAGATAGATTTATCTGTTATCTGTTATATACCACACCTATCAAGTAATCCATGTTTTTTTTTTCAGTTCCACTCTGCACCTAGATGTGGAGAATATAATAATAGAAATCCATCACAAAAGATACCCCAAAATAAGAAAATGAGAGAATGAATGAATGAGAGAGTAACCTATCACTGTTTACTTTTTAAAACCACTTTTTCACCTTTTTTTTTACCCTACTTTGGTACTGAGAAAAGAAGTAATTATAAAGAGTTATTACTTTCATCAACCTGTTGAGTGGGAAGAAACAATCTCTAACATGTTTCCTGTAGGTGGAGAAGAACTAAAACGGCCTCCTTCTCCAAAAAAGTCTATGACTTGACCAGTTTGCTGTCAACACGACTGCACAATGTTCTCCTGTGCAACATTTCTAGTGGTGTTGCCATGTCAAACTGTGTTTTTTTAAATGTGTTCCTAACTACACCTACCCACCCATTATAAATAAGTTCTAGAATTCTTGTGAACGCAGTTAATAAAGTCTAACTGGCGGACTTGTCTTTGACTCTTTTGTCTTACTTATATTTCAATGCACCTCATATGACATACGTTCAAAAATAGACCACTCATTGACAGTGTGTTCTATAATCCTATTGTGCGAAAAATATGGTAAATTAAAATAAAGGAATATAAAATTAGGATGTTACGTTTACTAGGCAACACAAGGTCGTCGGCTTCTCTTCTGCCGGCAAATGACCGTCTTTGTGGTTGCACAATGCTAACCATCTTTTTTAAGTTGACCCACCTACAAAGCCTGGATTAATGTTTAGAACCTGCCTGCTGTGCTCACCTTTCTGCTTCTCCTGGCATAACATCCATATTTTTATGTACACACTGATGTGTTCTATTGTTGAAATGAGTCTTTGACACAGAGCTCTCATTCCCTCATCCAGTCAGTTCAAGCACGGCTGCATGAATGACTCATCAAAACAATGACTAACATAGGCTGACCTATGATCTTTTCTCCAGTGACAGTCAATGCACAAATTAAATAGAATCAGGCTGTAATCAAATTTCATTATGTGTGGGGAGGAAAGGAAGAAAAGACAGAAAAAAAACAGAAACTCAGCCCACCTACGATTTCCATTGCTTACTGCAGAGCTCAGGAGCTTGGAAAACTGTTGGACTATTAGTCCAATTGAATAAAGAGAACATGACCACAATAAATATATACATATATATATATAAATTTTATTTATTTTTATTAAAGGACCCGTATCACACAAAATCCTTTTGTTTGAGCTTTGAGTTATCCATTCTCACATTTCTGGGTATTCCTCTTAAACCCTGCTCTCCCCTGCTCTCTGAGAACCAGACCCTCCCAACCCAGGAAAATGAGCGGGTTCTCATGAGCAATTGACAACAAGTGAGACAAGTTAGCTTATATTTGAGCTTGTTGGGTCAAGACCCTTGTTGGAACTTGTTGGGTCAAGTGGTTTGGGAGCTATTGAAAAAATTGACCAGATTTGATATGAAAATCCGTGACGTGTAACACGTTTGGCTTTGGCGACTATTTTCCTCCTCATGAGGAACTTTAAGCTGCCCAGGCTGACACAAGTTTATCCTCTTTGTTTGATAATGTTGTCCTAGAGGGCGTAGCTGAGAAACTCTCCCATGCTTGTTTCATTAGCCATCGAGTAATGTTAAGGAAATGGACGCCCCCTGAGTTGACCTGTGAAGACAGTTGGTGTACCGTAAATTCCGGGTTATAATGCGCACCCGATTGCAAGCCGCAACCACCTATTTTCATGTGCTTAATTATTTTTGTACATACACAAGCCGCATCAGAATACAAACCGCTGCCTCGACAAAGCACGTCCCGACTCCCAAAGTGAGCATGGTTCATTACCACACTGTGGGCGGGTACTGCCTTGACTCAAGCTCATGTATCCAAGAATACCCACATCTGAAACAGCATGGACCTCTGTTCTGTTCACAAGTTCCTCAGTTATGGGTTTTTTATTTTATTTTTTTTTATTTATTTTTTACTTATTGACAATCTAGGTATCATACATAAAATTACTAACAGTAACCATATAATCAACATTACATCCCTCAGTTATGATGAGGAAATTTACATCTGCGATCCCCCATTTCCCATGAGTCTTAGGGGCTAAAAGCGGAGCCAACGCCCGGCTCGCCACGCTGTTGTACGTGTTTAAGAATGAGCAAGTAGCAACAGTGCATGGAGGGGTGAAAAGGAACAGCTCTCCTTCCACTTGTGTGGCGGCAGCATTATGGTACTAACTGGGCTGGTTAAAAAAAAAAACACCAGTAAAATAAAGCAGCGGCGACTGAAAAGCGCGTTCGTCAGAAGTTTCCTTTCACAACAAACACTTGTTGCTCCGCGGACGCCTCTGCGCTCGCAAAGCGGGCTGCTTGTCTCCCCTTCCTATCCGAAAAGCTCACACGAAGGCTGTGAGCTTTTCAATGCAAAATTCCTCTCAGTCCTTAGAAACCGTAAAAACGACCACATGGATTTGTGTTTCCAGTCGTGTCCCGACAAAATAAAGGCTGATGTTATTCACACATATTTACGTGCAGCCAGCCGAGTCACTATGACTCAGAGGTAAATACACTTCTGAGTAGGGCTGCACGATATGAGGAAAACTCGCAATATGCGATATTGGTGATTAATATTGCGATAACGATATAACTTGCGGTATGTAAACAAACAGCAAAACAACCAAAAACATAATTTGCATTTCAATGCAACAGTTTAAAAATGATACTCCAAATGACCCTCGTCAACGTAGGAGGCAAACATCAAACATCAAAGGGCTCATCTGATTGATCAAAAACGTAAACGGTCCTTCCGATTGGTTAAATGCATAAAGGGATTTATTTTCATTTGTTCAATAATTCAAGCTGCCATGAGTTTGTTTTAGCACAGTTAAGTTAACCATTTATTGCGATTTTCGCCGTCTTTTGCGGTATGCATATTGCACAGCTTGATGTTGCGGTAACGATAAATTTGCGGTATATTGTGCAGGCCTACTTCTGAGCATGCGCTGTTCTCTCCGTCACGCAGCTGACCGGCATTTCCATTTACTGATGGGGGATTTTTTCACGCTGCTTTTAACTTGAAAGCTTCATCATATTGTAGCGGCGATCACGTGCACGTTGGGTCCAAGGGCACCAAAGGATTCTGGGATGCGGCCGGGCATGCGTGTTTCTTTTTGTTGAACCGTGACTGAAGTGTCTAAGACCTGAAGTGACGTCCATGCTGTTTGGCTGCTTAGAGGTGTGTTAAAAAACAAATGACTTGGTTTGGTGTTAGATGGAGAATTCAAACCATTCACCGAGCCCGAAAGTACGTACATGGCGGCTGCCAATTAAATACATAAATTAGCCGCGTCAATGAATAAGCCGCAGGGCTGTTAGCGCAGGAAAAAAGTAGCGGCTTATAGTCCGGAAATTACGGTAGTTTCTTTCAGGTTGTTGTCCCAGTCATGTATCACACTGAGGTTCTTCGCTTTGCCCATGGTCATGGTTTAGCAGGTCATATGGGTGTGAGGACGACTTTAGACAGGGTGACGAGATATTTCTATTGGCCTGGTGTTAAATCTTATGTGACACGCTACTGTCAAACTTGTCATGTTTGCCAGATTGTGGGGAAGCCTAATCAGACCATTCCTAGGGCTGCTAGTCTGAGTTAGAGTCTAATGGGCAATTAAATTGGTTGAAAGCGATCACGCCTGCTTTGCTGATGAGTTTGATTGACAGATTCATTAGCCAAACGATGACATTAGTGATCACGAGAGTCTCATAATTCACTGCAAGGGATTTCTCTCACAAATGTGGGGAGATTCACTTTTGAGAGCGGGTTAGTGAATGCACATTCTGCAATTTGCATGATCTGTGAGTTCATATTACAAGTGTACCTAAAAATCATGTTTGTGAAGCATATATTGTGCATTTCTGATACATTTATTGTGAATTTCTGAAGCGTTTCTTGTGTTTTTGTGAAACACAGCGTGCACATTTATGAGATACACTTATTGTGCATTCGTAAAACATTCAGTATGCATCTGTGAAACACAACATGTGTGTTTGTGAAACAGGCTGTGCATGTGGGAAGCCTTTAGTGGGCTTTTCCGAATGCATATTGCACGTTAGCATAAAATGACATTTGTGAATCTGAATGTGTGCATTTGTGACAGAGACTGGGTGCATTTTTGAATCATGAGACTGTTCTGGCCTCATACTTGTTAGGTTGGGGTATGAGGGTCTGTAAGCTAGAGGGAGAGAGCATAAACTGGGTTCTCAGCAATGGGGAGTGGAAGGGGGAGGGGTTGATTTGTGCCAACAGTCCCACTAACAACTCAGAGGTGAATTACTGATGAACTCCTGCTGCTTTGCAAAAACCTGTCCTTAAAAACAACTCTTTTTTGTTTTTTGGCAAAAAACAGCATCATCATAATTAAAGTCCTCTGGTAACACTCTGATGATCAGAATTGGGCTTTAATGAGCCTTTTTTGTTTTTTTCTGCTGTAATACTGTGATTTTTTAAGAAAACTTAACTACATCATAAAGGATTTTCTAGAGTAGCAGTCATGTCTTGATTTATACTAGACCACAGTAAATGCACTTTTCTTTTTCTCCCAATACCGAAACCCGGTGAGTTTTTTCCACATTTCATGGAGTTAAGCCTCATGAACAAAACTCTACATGAAACTGGTTTGCTTCAAAGCTGCTCCCAAAATCAGGAAGCTTGATGCCTAATGGGTGAAAACAGCGTGAGCATGGGTGGAGAAATGTGGTCACACAAAAACAGAGATTCCTAGAGGATGCATTTGTGGTAGTTATAGAATGTGGGTGTGGTGGGTGAAGTTGAAAACATGTTTTATCTTTCTGTCGAGTGGACAGGAAGGACAACATGCAACGAAGACAAACATATAAACGATCTAAGAAAAGGGAGGGCAAGGTCAGCCAGGGTCAAATCTGTTTCGAGCACAATAGTTTTCTAAATTTTCTTTATTTCTGGTGAAGAAAAAACAGGAAGTATAGTTCAGAGCACATAAGGTTACCCCACAACAGCCATATAAGAACCAAGAACAGCGTCTCATAGAACATTAATATGGCACGACAGATCTTCTCCTTCATGATAAAACACCATCTCGAACAAAGAAATTAGAATGTAGCAAAGCCAGGTGACCCAAGCAAGACTGTGAAATGGATGGTGTCAAGGGAAGGAGGGGCCTGACAAACTGGAAAAAAAGAGGAACAATAATCCGGACAGGCAGCCTTATGGGTAACTGACAGGGCAAACCGCTCAGGTGGGCTGCCCAGAGGGAAGCTGGTGTGGCGTGCATCCTTGAAGCAGAGACGTGTGACAAACTGCCAGAAGAGCTGTTGAGCAGCTGAAAAATCAAGCAGGACAGTCAGGAAGCGTTTCTGTCAATATGTTGCCAGACACTAACTTTGTGAAAGATATTTCTCATTCCTGGTACATTTCACTATTTTCCATTTGCACAATTTTGGCAAGCAATGAAACTCCAAACAACAGCTACAAAGAATGAGGTTTTTAAAGTTTTTTGCACTAAATTTGCCTTATTGACTTTTATGTTTAGTTTTTTTGCTAAAAGAAGAACTACAACCTTCAACCCCTGAGCTGAGATTCCCCAAATGTCTGGACTTACTTAATACCAAGGCTCTAATGGAGAATTAAGCTTTTGTTTCTCAACATGTGTTCTTCATAACAAATTTCAAGACTGCATGGTGAGATGCGGCTTTTATTGTATTTGCTCTTCTCTTCCACTTTTGCAAGTAATTCTATAAAAACAAATATTTGAAACAGCTGTCCGTGTATGCAGAATCTTCATATAAGATTGCCTTAAAATAATTTCAAATATTGTATTTGGCTTTTACTAGGTTCCAAAAGACAAAAAAAATCAAATTGGTTAAAGTAACTTTTCTTACCCATAAGTAACAGTTGGTGTTCTGGCATTTGAGCTCAAACTCTATTCCTAAATCATTTTATCCCATACAGATTTTTTTTTATTTGAGCATCAGAGTGCAAACACTAATGAAATGTTTTAAGTGTATAATTGTATCCATGTAGACTCTAGCACCAACTTCTATTATGCTTCAAAAAAGTATATAGTGATTAAAGCATGTTTTATGGGGGAGTTTGCAAAAGATCTGTCAGCAGGAAAAATGATTTGATTGCAGTGACAGTTCAAGAGATTGTAAAACAACATTTTAAGTTAAAAGTAGAATCGTTTTTTAGTTCAGACCTTTTTTCAGCTATATAAAAAAGGATCCTGCTGACAAATAATTTAAAATATTGTGTGATTTTCGTTGACAGATTTTCAAAAAATGTTTACTTTGAACTATCTTATAATAGTTGATTATGCCATTTTTAGCCAAAATCAGCAAACATGTGTCATTTTCTAGGACTTAGCTTCTGCATAGCAGCAGGAGTTCTTTAGGATTTCATTTCTTTTTTTTAAATTTTTTTGTGACCTTTCTGTCATTAAAAAAAAAAGAAAAAAGAATTTAACTTCTAAGTTGTGGGTGGAACTGTGTGGAGCAACCCCATCCCCCTTTCCCCTTCTCATTGCTGAGAGCTCTCTGTTTACACGCTCTCCTGCTAGCCCCTTCATACGCCCAACCTAACAGAGCAAGATACCAGCTCAGATTAGAAAAACAAAGACGTACTTAAATTTATTTGTCTGCAAGTAGATGCATGAAGCGTTTTTCTGTCACAAATAAGCTATTTATTTGAAAGCATTTTTTTCATCTGCTCCTGATTCACAACAATTGGAATAAAGAAAATTTCAACATCATTTTATTTATATGGCCCAATATAACAACGCAGTTGTCTCAACAGGCTTCATACTAGTACATGTACAAGAACATGAAATCAGTCATAAAATACAATAGGTAATTGCTAAACTAAACACTGTGTTGATTGAGGCATTTTTTCCAACTGAGCAAAAATCTAAAACAAAGCTGTTATTTTGCTTTTATGTTACTGGTCCTGCCCACTTGAGCTCAGACAGGTTAAATGTGGCCCCCAAACCAAAATGAGTTTGACACCCCTGCCTTACACCCTCCTTCTCGGCAAGGAAAAACTCCTAAAAAAACGGATTCCTGGAAAAAAGAAGAAACCTCAGGGATGTCCACATGAAGGAGGGATTCTCTCTCTGTGCCTTGTACAAGGCATGTGTGTCTTGGGAGAGGAGAGATCCTCACCACCACAAGGCATGTGTGGAGAGAGAGAAAATGTAAAACAGCAAAGTTCAAATTTGTATGTCATTCTTCCCATCATGTAAACCTGTTTTAATCTTTGTTTCTATTTATTTACAGATGGTGATGTAACTTTTCTCTAATTGGCAATTTGGGCTTTCTTAGCAACCAGTAATAAAATATGCAAAATATATGCTAAATTAGTAGGTATGAAACTAAAGTAAATAAAATAAAAAATTGAAAGGAATCTCTTGTTTTTACATTTGTCTCAATTTCATCGTTTATATTTTTTCCAATAGCCAATAATTACAGGACAGTCAAAAAAATTTGTGTATGGTCCCCTATTTTCCCACAATGTTTCCAGCATAGGGCTACTGTAGGATTGTTAACAAATGCAGAAATTTCCAATGGAGCATGAAAAAAATCTCAGTTTTACTTTCCAATCAAATTCTTTCCAGTGGATGATTGTGATTGTTTATTTTGATTATCTGTTTGATGGTGTGGATGAGGGTGATGAAGTCCTCTTAAGGGTCTCAGAATGCTAAAACTTGAGGTCATTCACCATTATTGTGTAAACAGAGGGGTTTTGATGGGCAAGCTGGTGGGCAGAGTTGGTGATGACACGGACGGGCGTGCATGGGTGAAGGTATGTCTTACTCCTAACTATGGAGGTACCAACAACAAAGAAGGAGTCTGGTCGATCCCCACAACCGACAGTTCTGACTGCTGAGGTAAGTGGGTCCGTCGTGGTTGCGATCACAACTCTAAACAGCAGCGGATGGTGTCCTGGTGCCAAGTGTATTGATGCACGCCCTTGTGTTTACAAATTATATTTGTTATGGACAGAAAGAGCACATAAATCCATCAACAAAAGATCCGATCAGATACACATCAGAGAGGCCTTTCCTTCCAATCATGCCCTTACAGGTGCCACCGTTGTTGACCATGTGGGCATTGAAATTCCCCAGGAGGACACTGGAGAGCCCCTTTGGGGGGCTTTCCTTTCTAAGAGATTCCAAGAAGTCTGGTAACTTTTAACTGCTTTTCCGCCAGTAGACCAAAACCACTGTCCTAGACCTACCCCCAGTCTATGGTGAAAAAAAGGCATGACCCTCTCATCCACTGGGACAAACTCCAACACTTGGGAGCTGTGCTGGGGTTTAACAGGTAAGCCTACACCAGTCCGCCCCCTGATTCATACGTTCAATTTGTTTTTGCCCTCACAAAACTCTCTGCATTTATCCAGACTTGGGACCGCACAAGAGACCACTGGATAGTGTTCCCTTGTGGTTGCATCACAGTCATTCACTCATTCCCATCATTTCATTACACCTGTCACATCTAACACATTTAATTTCACTTTGACATCCATTCATTTCATCCATTTATTTTTTTAAACAGTCATATTCACACTTAAATGACAATTTTGAGTCACCAATTATACATAAACGTATGAAGCAGAAACACTGATAAACAATAAGGAGATTTTTTTAGGGGAAACCTTAGCAGCAGGAGAAAACCCCACAAACATAACACATAAAACAGGGGTTTAATTCTTTATCTTATAACGATAAACAACGATATTGATAAATGTTGAAGAAGTTGTTTAAGGGGGAACCTGAGGACAAGGAGAAAAACAAAACAGGTTAAACATAGATTAAAAAACATAAAGTTTTTCTTTTTTTAAAACAAATATACACTACAACACTGATAAAGGATTAAGGTGTTTTTAAGGGTGAACCTGAGCACCAGGTGAAAAACCAAGCAAATTCCTGCAGAAAAGCAGACAAAATCAGAGCTGGGAGATTTCCAGGAATGCTGATGTGACTGAATGTCAGTGGGCATTGGCCAACCAGCGTTTATCGATCATTTGCCATTGTGAATGGTGAGATGAAGCCGGGTTTGCACGGATACGGGTAAAAGTCCGCTAAACTAAGGCAGTTGAAGATTATTGGATGTAGGGCTGTGACGGTATAACCGCATCACCGCGGTGATGACCTCATCAAATTTACAAATTTACAAACTTACTGCTTTCTAATTATTAATTTCCATTGTATTAATTTCCATTACAAGCTGCGTGCGTTCTTACTGTTGTCCTTCACTCCGTAACACCAAACATGAACGTGGGCTGTTAGATTTCCATGAATATCACTACATGTTTTGTTGGGGAACTATTTTTTGCAGCGTAACGTTACGTGTCTGTATAAACAAAGGTGGAGCCTCCTGCCCCGCGTTCTTCATGGGTGTCAGGCTTCATGACTACCGGAAAGGTGACAGTGTCTGCAGTCTGCTTATTACTGGGCAATACATAATATTCTGAGAAGATGTCTGTACCAGAGAGCACAGGTGAAACTTGTGTGCAGCTCACACCCCCAATGCATGTGTGCACACTTTCCTACTCCTACACAAGAGACGCTCAGCGTTCACAGACAATCTACAACACCTATAGTTAGTTCACCAGTTAGATATGTAGTTGTTAGTTGTTACTGTTATTTGTCAATAAAGACTAGTACGTTGTAATTGTATTTATTTCCGATGCGGCCGCCGGGGGATTTTGTGTTTTTTTGTGTGTGTGTGGGGGGGGGGGGCTGCGGTTAACCGCGACACCGCGCCCCCTGGTGGTTCATCACCACGGTGATGAAAAATCCGACACCGTCACAGCTCTAACTGGATGACATTCAGTTGGACATCAGGTCAAACGGGAAGTTGAAAGTCAGATTTGAACGTGAGAGGCTGAGGTGCACCTCAATCCTAGAGCCAGGCTTGGTGTTTTGAGAATACCTTTTTTTTCCTGAAATGGCTTTTGACTGAGAAGAACGGATGTAAAACACCCCCTCAATGAAAAAGCAAACAAACATTTTAGGCATTAATTCTTCATCATTTCAACTATGCTCTGGTGCTCTGAGGTGATGCTTTCATTATAGATAAGGTGACTCCACAGAACTACCAGGGTGGAAAAGAAAATGAAAAAAAGGAAGTAGAAACAGTAGAAATGCCACTTCTTTCTTTAAAAAATGGGGAATAAAGAAGACCATGAAGTAGCTTCTAAATTTAGGTGTGGCTGCCCTCTAAAGTGGGAGGTTTGCTAAGAAGTATTCCCTGGAGAATGCAGGAAACTAATGGAAAAAAGGAAATGGTCCGTTTTTTTTTGTTGTTTTTTTTTTGCAGTGATGTGTGGAAAAATATGTCCGTTCACTAAATGCTTTTTTAACTCTGCAGACAGCAGAACAAAAAAGCATTGTTAAAGACCCCCTTTGATGAAAATTGTGTTTTTAGCATGTTCTTGTAGCATTTTCCAATGATAAAGGACATATGTTGAGAAAAATACACAATTCCGAGTGCAAAATGGGATGCAGACTTGAGCAGCAGCATAGATCAAAGCTTTTGGTCAGAAATTTTGTCTAAACACCTTTAAACTGACTAAAAGCCCAAACTTGCAACTAATCCAATTCAAAATTATTCACAGAATTTACTACACTGGACAGAGGATGTTCAAGATGGGTCTCAGAAACTCAGACCTTTATGAGCACTGCAATAGTAATCTACCCGACAGCTACATGCATGCACTGTGGTTCTGTCAGGCTCTCTGGCAACAGGTATGTGCTGATCTATCAGTCTGGCTTAATGTTTCAATCACAACTTCACTATCACTTTGTGTGCTTGGTGAATTGAGTGCCATCGATACAGAAGGGGGATTAGTATATATAATTTTCAGAACTCTTTGTATAGAAAAAAAAAGAAATACTCCTTGTCTATCTGCCAGGATTTGGGGTTGGGTTTGGGCCTTCTGGTGTCCAGTGGGGGCATTGGTGGTTCCGTTGGTTAGGGGTCTGGTTTGGCGCCTAGGTGAGGCGGGCGGAGGTGCTGCGTGGTCTTCCTTGCTTCGGCGCCGGGGGGAACGGATTGCATGATTGGGTGGGGAGTTTGGTTTGGCTTGGGGGTGGGCCTTTTGCCCGTCCCGGGGGGCCGTCTGTGCCAGATGGGCTGCTCATCTCTACCTGGGGCTGGGATCACCCCTTCTCTGACCTTGGGAGGGGGGGGGGCAATCTTCTTGTCATGGCAACTTATAGATTGATCACAGTTATCGTTCTCAGACACCATCGGCAAATATAACAGTCTATTATGTTCATGACTAATGAAATAATGAAAATGTGTACCGTCTTTATACTGCAGGATGTCTTCTCCCTCCTTGAAGGTCACAGTTGCTCCGTTAGAAGTTGCAATTCACACAGAGAAGATGTCTTGGGGATAGGAGGGGATATACAGCACCTAATTTAGTGTGACACTGATGTGACGTCCCCTGCTGTCAACCAGCCACACCTCTGCTTCTCTTCAGTGCTCCACAACCCCCTTGCAACTTGTTCCATCAGCCAGTTCCACACAGTGTATCTCAGCCTGGAATTGGTCATCAAAGCTACTGGTGTCAACACAGTCTTGGAGTCTGTGTAAAAGGATCCTATGATCAACAGTGTCAAAAGCAGTGCTCAGGACTTGCAGGATTAAGACAGTAGCTTTGCCAGTGTCAGTGTGTAGGCGGCTGTCGTTAGTTACCTTAATAAGACCAGTTTCTGTGCTATGATGAGATCTAAAACCTGACTGGAAAACATCCAATTAATTATTTATTAAGAGAAAATCAGTGAGCTGTTGGTAAAAAGTCCTTTTTCAAGGACTTTTCCTAAAAATGGCAAATTGTTGTCATTGTTCAGTACTGTGACATCAAAATTGCCCTTCTGCAGTTTTTAAGGCCTCAGGAAATGTTTCAGATTGAAGCGACATGTTAAGTATTTGAGTAATTGGTGCTGACAATGTTCAGTACACACTTAGGAAATATATTGGGTAACACATCAAGGCAGCATGTAGACAAACTAAAACAGTTGACACATCAAGGCAGCATGTAGACGAACTAAAACAGTTGCTGATCTTTTGGACAGTTTTTTCAATTGCAGGTACAAAGTGAGTCAGCTTAAAAGTGACTAGGTGGCTGTTGGGTAGTTATTTATGTTGTGGAGTTCATGGCTTTTTCAATGCCCTGAACCTTGTCATTGAAAAATACAGCAAACTCATTACATTTAGATGTGCAAACTACTTCTAATGGCAGCTGAGCTGGAGGGTTTGTTAATTATGTCTTTTGTAGCTATCGATGACATACGGGTCGGATTCATGCGGCCTGGCCGGTAAGACGGCGGTCGCATTTGAAAAGATCGGATACGTATCGGATTCAGGACCACATACCCAAGTGGCCTGGGTCGCATTTGAAAAGATTGGATCTGTGTCGTTCAGACTGTCATGAAAAGATCAGATACAGGTCGCATAAGGGCAAAAAAATCAGAATTGGGTCGTTTCAGCCTGCGGTGTGAACGTAGGCCAACTGCCCTTCTGCTTGTAGTTGTGCTCTTGTCTGGTGCCACATATGCCTCTGGCCACTTGGTGAAGTAATCCACGGCCACCAGGACATACCGGTTACCGGACTCAGTGACAGGAAAGGGACCCAGTATATCCACATCAACCTTCTCCACTGGCACCCCCACCAGGTATTGCTGCAGGGGGGCCCAGGAAAATTGTGTGGGTCCCTTGTGTACTGTACAAAGATCACAGCAGTGGACTTGCAATTCAGCAGCCTGTTGGAAGCTATCAGAATGCAGCAGGTGAGAGAGGCATGGTCGGTCCTAAGTGTGAACCGCGTGCCAAGCATGTAATCCAAAAATGCTTCACTGCCAAAACCACCACTATTAGCTCTCGCCTGGTGATGCAGTAGTTCTGCTCTGGTTTCTTGAGTTGATTTTCTTCCACTTTCCCTACCTTCTCCAGGCTGGGCCAGCACAGCACCAAACCCATGCCACTGGCATCCATGTCTAAAACAAAAGGCTGTTCAGGGTCAGGATAAGCTAAAACAGGGTCCCTCCTCAGTGCAGCTTTATGGCATTGGAATGCCTCAGTGCAGTCTCCAGTCCAGTCAAACTGCTGACCTTTGTGGGAGAGTTGGTGAAGGGGCGTAGCCATAGTAGCAAAGTTTCTAAGGCCCAGGAAACTCCACAACTCATTGATGTTGGCTGGCTGTGGCGATTCTGTCACTGCTACCACCTTCGCTGGGTAAGTACTTACCCTCGCACCACTGACCACATGTCCCAAAAAGTGTGTTTCTCTGGCCAAAACAACACTTTGCCATTTTAAGGTGCAACCCTGCTCCTCGAATGGCTGCAAATACTTCCCTCAAATTATCTAGAGCGGTCTTAAAGTCCCGAGCATGCATCAACAAATTGTCCAAGTACACCACAAAGCGGCTGCAGGGAATATTCCTTTATACCCACTCTATAAGGCGGTCAAATGTGGTTGGTGCATTGTAGAGTCCAAACGCCATTACTGTAACCTGCCACAGTCCTGTCCAATGCTAAAAGCAGTCTTAGCTCTGTCCTATTTTGCCAGTTCAACTTGCCAGTAGCCACTGCTCAAGTTTAAGGAGCTAAACCACTGGAGCACATTAACATAGTCCACAGCATCATCAATCCATGGCAGCGGATAAGAATCTTTCCTCGTCACCGCGTTCAGTCGTTTGTAATCCACACAGGGGGACCCTTCTCCATCTTTCTTTCGGATCAAGACTACAGGTACAGTCTATGGGCTGTCCGATGGGTCAATAATCCAGTAAGGTGGCATGCTGCAAATGGATTCCTCTGCAGCTTGCCGTTTAGCCAAAGGCGGTCTATGTGGCCGCAAGCAAATGGGAGCTGCTTCCCCAGTGTTGATGTGGTGCTGTGCCAGCCTAGTACGCTGGTGCCTTTGACCTGCTTTGTGAGTCTTGTTGCTGTGGGTTTGGTTTAACCAGAGTGGCAGAATCTCTGTACCTCTGTTAAACGTGGTATAATCCACCGGCTGGAAAGTGAGACACTTTCTGATTAAGAGGGACAATTAATCAGAGTTGAATGAGGCTCAACTTTATGTTCACCAAAATAGATCATTCAACACAAAAGCCTATGAATTGTGTTGATTGTGTTGTTGTGAGTCCAAAACAGGCTTGATCTGTGAAACGTGGAAAGATGGATGGACCTTGAGGGCTTCAGGAATCCGGAGACAGACACAGGAGGGGTTAATGATTTTCTCAATAGTGTAGGGTCCAATGTAACGGGGGGCGAGCTTGCGAGACGTGGCCTGGATAGGAATGTTCCGCGAGGACAACCAAACCCTCTGACCTGGCTGGTGGGTGGGTCCCACGACTCTGTGACGGTTGGCAGAACGGCAGTTGCTGCCAGACAACGGAGAGAAGCCTCCAGCTCTTGGTTGGCCCACTCCGCTTGACCGTTCGACT
Organism: Oryzias sinensis; assembly: GCA_037389245.1. Taxonomy (NCBI): domain Eukaryota; kingdom Metazoa; phylum Chordata; class Actinopteri; order Beloniformes; family Adrianichthyidae; genus Oryzias; species Oryzias sinensis. The sequence goes on from CM074501.1 coordinate 27,194,781, forward strand.
GAGGGTGGTACCCAGAGGTGAGGCTGACTGTGGCACCCAAGGTTGAGCAGAAGGCCTTTCAGACCTGTTATACAAACTGGGGCCCAAGGTCTGAGACGATGTCGGCTGGGATTCCGTGGTGACGGAAAACATTCTGGACCAGGACATCGGAAGTCTCAGAGGCGGTGGGTAACTGTGGCAGTGGGATGAAATGAACAAACTTGGAGAATTTTTTTAAAATTTTTTTTTTAACTTGTCCTGTCCAACAGCTGGGCAGGCAGATGAGAACTGAGGGCCTCTTGTGTTGGACATATTTTACTTTAACAACAGGGGTTATTAATCTTCCGACAAACCAAAGGTATGTCTGAAAATAAACCCCTTTTGTAATTGAGGCCAAACTTTATTAATTTCAATCATGTTTGAAAATCTTTGGTGTTGGACCGGACGGAAAAGGAAAGAAGGGAAGAAGAGAGAGGGATGTAAGAGAGAAGGGGGGGGTGATAATAGGAGGGGGAGGATAAGACCATGAAGCAGCATAGAACAGGAAGTTTACTGGTTGTTTATCATTACGGTAAGGTTCAAATGTAGTACAAAAAGGGCGGGGCCTGTCCACACACACACTCAAATGTTATCAACACACCTGTTAGCTGCAAAAATGTCCACATGTCAACATGTACACAAAACAGATAGTACACGCATAACACATAACACACGCATACTTATGCCTTCAAACCAACTAGTGTGAAATATTTCATTCATTCAATCATGCAAACTATTAGTGCAAAGGTGAGCTAACACCTGTGCTCAGGTGAGTATTTATGTTCTTCTAAAATGGATGGTGGAATGTGAAAAGAAGGAGGGAGAGTGCCCAGCCATCACCAAACCAAGACCCCCACCGCAACGGCAGCCAGAACCCCCCAACGCCACACGGCAGCAGGCAGGGAACAACCGCCCCAACCCCAGGTACGAGCCAGGACCCCCCAAGGGAGACCCGCTCCGCACTCCAGGCAGCCACCCACCCCGCCCACGGTTGATCCAGGGAGAAGCAAGGTAGGGGCCAGCCGCCCCCGCCCAGGAGGGGAGCACCCCGGGGAAAAAGGGGGCCCACAAGGGGTGTGTAAACATGGCCCGACCAGGCTCGGCCACAGTTGGAAATTTGGCGGGGCCCAACACTCAGGGGCAAGGACCAGAACCCACCCCCCAGGGACATGAACACCCCCGGCTCAGGTGTAATGTGAACCCCCTCCCCGCGCGGAGAGAGCACCGCCGGGCCCAGGAAATCGGCACCCAGGGGACATGGCCGCTGTTACCAAGGGCCCCGTACCCAGTGGCGGTTTTTGATATGGGTAAAGTGGGCGGTGGACCAGGGCGGCACTTCATAGGGGGCGGCATTTTCGTGCCAGTTGCGTTACACATAATGTGCTTCTGAATCAAAGAGTCAGCTTTGAGCTTTTATTTTGACATACCTGTAGCTGCCGACACTTTACGCTCTTATTTTGGCACATCAGACTCTTACAAATGTCTTCATCCTATTCCCTTTTCACACTTATGGTGCAAAAAACAAAACCAAAAAAAAAAATTAAGGATGAAATAACTCAGAGTGAAGCAACGTAAAACAGGCACATTAAAAAGAATTAGGCAGAATAAACACCCGCTGTTCAGCTAGAGACGCACTCCATTCATCGGGGAGACCGGACAGCAGCCTCCGGTAAGGCAAAGGGGTGCGGCCGTGCGTGTGTTTCTCAACAACACTTGGTGTGAGGATGTACTGACTGTTTGCCAGCACTGTTCGCCTGAGGTGACTTGTTTAATGCTGAAGTGCCGTCCCTATTACCTGCCAAGAGAGCTTACAGCTGTGTTTGTTAGTTTGAACATCATGTGACTGGGTACATCAGGACTTGTGTGGAGAACATTGTGCCCACCATCCAAGTCAGGAAATTTCCTAACCAGAAGCCCTGGATAAACGGCCATGTACGTCACATGCTGCGCGCTCGCTCCACTGCATTTACATCTGGCAAGGAGACTGAGTACAAACCTGCAAAGTACGGCCTGAGAAAGGCCATCACAGCAGCAAAGAGGGAGTACAGAGAGAGGCTGGATGGCTTCTATACCACTGGTGACTCTGGCCACATGTGGAGGGGCTTGCAGCCCATCATGACCTCAATGCATTCTATACCCGCTTTGCGACTTCCTCCCCCCACACAGAGGGACCACTACACTCTTGGACCACTACACCCCCCTCACTCCCACCAGTCGTCTCATCAGCCCAGGTAAACAAATCCCTGAAATCCCTGAGGAGGATCAACCCCTGCAAGGCAACAGGACCGGACAACATCCCTGGACGAGCCCTCATGCATGTGCCAATGAGCTGACAGACGTCCTCACTTCCATATTCATCATCTCCGTCAGCCAGAGAACCATCCCCTCCTGCTTCAAGACCACTACCATTGTCCCCCTCCCCAAGAAGAGGCCTCCCACCTGCCTGAATGACAACAGACCAGTAACCCTAACTCCAATCATTATGAAGTGCTTCGAGAGAGTGGTGCTGACCAACAATCAGAGCAGCATCCCAGACATACTAGACCACCTGCAGTATGCATACCGCCCCAACAGGTACACCTCAGATGCCATCGCCTCAGCACTGCAAACCCCCCTCTCACACCTGGAGAATGAAGACTCCTACATCTGGATGCTCTTTATTGACTACAGTTCTGCATTCAAAACGGTCGTTACCCACAAGCTCACCCACAAACCTCAGTCTGGGTTGTCTTCTTGCTGAGCAGATGGGACGCATCACTGGCGGGGACAAAGACAAAAGAGGAGATAGTGGACATGAGGAAGGAGAGGAACTGTAATCAGCCACTGCTTATACAGGGTCTGGAAGTGGAAAGGGTGAGCAGCTTTAAAAATCTGGGGGTCCATTTCAGCCAGGACCTCACTTGGTCACTCAACACTACACAGCTGGTGAAGAAAGCTCATAACCGGCTTTACTTCTTGAAGAGGCTGAGGAAGTTTGGCATGTTCCCAAAGATCCTCAGCAACTTCTACAGCTGTGTTGTTGAGTCCATCTTGACCAACTGCATCACAGTGTGGTACAGCAGTTCTACCGCCATGGAACGGAAATGCCTGCGGAGAGTGGTAAAGACTGCATCTAAGATCACCAGGACTCCTTTGCCTTCGCCCCAGAGCATCTACAAGCGCAGGGTCCGCAGGAGAGCTGCCTAGATCATCAAAGACCCCACCCACCCGCAACAAGGTCTGTTCACTGTCCTCCCCACGTGACAGAGGCACAGGAGTGTGAAGTGCAGGACCACCAGACTCAGGAACTCTTTCTTTCCTTCTGCCATCCGACTCCTTAACAGTTGACAGGAATAACAAAAAACAGCACTTTTGCACAAACTAATTGTTTATTGCTGCTCTTACACCTTAATATTCAACATCCATGTGTATCATACCGTTAGCTCATGAAAGTCTCTTTTGCATTTACACTCAGCTGAATTGGCACGTCTGATTTGTATACAGGTTTAGTCATTTATTGATGCATAGTTATATTTTGTTATGTGTGAATGTTTAGATATCCTGCAAATCCTGTATATAGCCGCAAAACATTTTCTTTTTCCCAGGGGGGGCCGGGCAAAAAATAATTGAGAAGCACCGCTGTAGTGTGAGTTCTGATCCTTTCCCTCGTGCGCCGATTTCTCCAAAATTCCAATTGTGGGTGAGCCTGGTCAGGCCATGTTTACACCACTTCTCTTGGGCTCCTCCTGGACAGGGGTGGTTGGCCCCTGCCTTGCTCTCTCATGGACCTGGGTGGGTGGCTGCCTGGAGCATGGGGCAGGTCGCCCTTGGGGGGCCCTGGCTCATGCCTGGGGTTGAGGTGGGGGGATGCTCAGAACTTCTGGGTGGTGGTGGGGTGCTCGTCTGGGGCTGGGGTGCTCTCCTGAGGTGGAGCCCCGCGTTGGACCCTCCCAGCGCGGCGGGGGGCTGCTCTTCAGGTTGGGGTGGAGCTTGCACTTTCTGTCCCACTTTGCCTCCCTGCTCTCTGGCATTGGAGGCCCCTGTGGCAGTCCGCTGGGCCTGGCTTGGGTGGCGGGTGTGATTGCCCGGCGGGCGGTTGTTGGCGGTTGTCTGCCACTCCGCTGGTGTTGGGGGTGTTCCTGGCTTCCGCTGCTACAATCACTCATGCACAGATGCTATCTCACCTTTACACAAATAGTTTGCGTGACATATTGAAATGTTTTACAGTAGTTTGTCTGAATACATAAGTATATGTGTGTGAATATTAGTTGTATTGTGTACATGTTAACATGTGAACATTTTTGGAGCCAACAGGTATGTTTATAACATCTGAACCTAACCGTTATGATTATAACTTTCCAAGCAACTTGTTGCTTTATGCTGCTTCATGGTTTTACACCCCACTCTATAATAACCCTCCTACCCCCCCCCCCCCAACATCCCTCTCTTCTCTTCCCCGCTCCTTTCCTTTTCCGTCCGGTCCAACACCAAAATGTTACAAATATGATTAAGATGAATAAAGTTTGGCCTAGATTACAAAAGTGGTTTATTCAGACATACCTCTGGCAATTCAGAATATTCATAACCCCTGTTGTAAAAGTAACATGTGTCCAACACAAAAGGCTTTCAGCACTTATATGTTTGCTCAGCTGTTGGACAGGACAACTTTAAAAAAAAATGATAAAATGAAAATTGGGAAAACATTTGACAATTTGTCAATATTTCTCTTCACATCTGGTAGTTTTTGAGACATTTTAGGTTTTTTAAATGTTCTTTTTCTTTCTTAATTTGGAGTAAGTAATACCTGGGAAACATTTGAAACCATTTCAAGAAGATCAACTTTGGCAGAGATGCTAAAAAAGACCAAAAGGAGGGTAAAAAAACACTCAGTTGGAAGTTTGTTCCCTCTCAGATTGTATCTCCTCTCTTTTCCCCTCTGAAAACCCCCTGCTGTCTGCAAATAACAGGGCAAGGGGTCAGACAGCGGAAAGCAATGTCAGGAGAAGGGAGGTTTTTATGAGAAACTATGACCGGCGATGACAGACAAAGGTTGCAAAACGTCTTTTTCGCAGACTAGGCTCATCAAAAGCCGTTCTGCGTTTGTTTGTGCGTTTTTTCAGTGTGTTTTTGCCTAATTTTTGTCTGTGAGTATCACAGCTGCTTTGTGTTTGTGCGTGGCTGTATCTCCCAGAGTTGCCGGCTTGAAATGACCGTAGATCATTGGCTGACCTTGGAGTTATATAAGGACGACCACTCGTGTACCAGATACAAACCCAGACAGGAGAAAGGAGTCAGATTGTGAAACTCTGTTGGGCCACTCAGAGTGTTTCACATAACCTCCAGTTTGCTTAATCCTCAGACTTTCAAAGATTTAATTTTCTAATTAGATACATTTAAAGTGTTTTTCAATTAAAAACTCAAATATTTGTTTACAAACATTAATGTCAGAAAGCCTAAATGTTCCTACGAGAAAAATTCTGTTCAGACCGTGGGAGAGACTCCATATTTAGTGAGGATGTATTCTCTGACCTTTTTGACCTGACGTTATTTTTGAGGTTTCTACTGCAAATAAATCTTTGTTGATGTCTGTGTTTTGACCAAACATTAGAATAACAAAATACTTTTTTTGAAGCTGCATTGTTTAGTTGCTGTTCCCTTCCACACTACTGTTGCTTTGACGTCATCCCCAAACTCTCAACACGACAGATTGTAGTTTTGTGCTGCTGTGTCATTCAATTGGATAGTTACCTTTTTTTAGATGGAAAACTCTGAAAATCTGCTGAGTTTGGTAACTAAGTTATGGCGGCTGGAATTGCAGATCTGGTGGGCATCAACGACAAACAATACAGACAAATCCTGGAGAGAAGCAATGACGCAAGCAATGTTTGAAGCCCCAAGAGAGTTTAGCTGAGCAACAAAATAAATGCTCTGTTAATCATCCTAATCTTTTATTTAAAACAATGTGAAGCTGCAAAATAAAACTAAAAACTCACTTTTCTGTGTTAAAATCAAATTTAAAAAATTAGTTGAAATTAACCCTTTACCACCAGAGCTTTAACCCCAGTGTTGATATTCTTTCGACAACCGTAACTCTTCGACCGTTTACGCAATAAAAATGGTTCTGTCAAGATAAAAGTGGCTTAATGTAATGTGTTTCATGAATCCGATTATTCACATTGATTGCATAAATAGTTGAAGAGTTACAGTATGTCAAAGAGTGTGTTTTTTTGGTGTTGGTGGTGACATTTCCTGGTGTTAAAGGGTTAAAAAAAGTTGTCAGGTCAAAACAACAAAGCAAGAATTCATAAAACAGATCGAAAGTTTTAAAAAAAAGTGTTACAACGTTTAAAATGTTTGAAACATTTCAAGAAAGAAGATTTTTAGGAAAGCGTATTGTATACAGACATTTCTATGACAGATGCCCATCATGCCCTTCCTGTATTTTATCCAGGCTGGGGACCGGCACTCCCCCGTGCAACATAGTTAGGCAGTAGCACAAAGGGCCTTACCCAAGGACCCACACATCTAGTGTGGATCCAGATGCCATGACTCAACTTCAAGACATCACAGGAATCTTCACCAACTAAATTTAAAATATTCCTGGGGGTTTATTTAACCAATAACCAAGATGTTTTATTCCAAAATCAGCCTGACCAAAGTCAGAGACATTTCTGCTAGATTTCTAGGAACAACAATGTATATCTTCTTTACATAAAAAAAATTTTAACAGACAGAACAGCAGCATGGGGTTATATAACAGTTTATTCTTATCACATTTTATTGTTATCATCTGGAAGCAGAGTGCTGCAGATAGCCTCCACTTCTGAACCTCCAGGTCAATGTTATAACTATATTATTGGCCTCAATTAAACTGACATTTGAAATTTCGCCCTAGTCTGCCATTATCTAATTTTGAACCACAACAGACTCACAATTATCTGTGTGCAGCTACCAATTTGCAATTTATCCTTATCCCTGCAGCTTGGAGGAGTGATTTTATTTTTTCATTATTTTCAGAGCTACATGAAGCCTGACTGCTGTTTTGCAGATAAACCAGAGCAGGCTTTCCAGCTAAAGATTATTCAATACCTTTTTTTTTTATAACCTTGGTGCAATATTTTTTCTTGCAATTGTGAAAGTTTGCCGTTCACCAGACGTGTCCAAAAATATCTCAGAACTAATAATTACTCAGTTGTGAGCCTTATCTGACTCGGCGCAGGTGTCAGCACACAAACATGGCAGCTTCAACACATTATCCCAGCGTTCAGTCGGCTTCCTCCTATTTATACAGCTGATGACCCTGTTGCCACAGTTGAAAGGCACTATTGATGCTCCAGCATCAAGGAGCATGACCATGAGAAAGTCAAGTAGAACAAACACACGTAGCCTCGGGGTGAATCATGACGTTGTTTCTCTTTCAGTGGCTGGTCTGTCTTTCGCCAAGTGCTTTGGGCAGTTCAGATTTGGCCCACGATGCCCCGACGCTCACCTCACTTTAGAAGCTCCCACGGAGGGCTAGAAAACAGCTGGTTTTGTAAAATTCAGAGGCATATGCCAAAATTGATATCCAGAAAAAAAAAAATAAGACATGTTTTTTTTTTCTGTAGCAGCTACTTCCTCCCCCATCTTGTGATAATGACCTTGTGTCAGTTTACCACACTCTGAACCCTAAAGGCTGATTTCCACTGGTCGGTTTGCGTTGTGTCTTCGTTGTGTTGACACATAGAACGTTCATTAATCAATCGGAATGTTTACATTGCCTTTGTCACATCTGCGTCTGACATCGGTCTCTCCATACTGTCCCACAAGCTTTACACAGGAGTTTTAATTCCAGACCGTTGACACATCTTTTTAAAAAAAAAGTTTAAACCGGTCTGGGTTTCAAAATAAAGACTTTCTTTGTACTTTCAAAACAAAATTTCATAAAATTGTATTTTATTTTTAAAGTGTCGTGCCCCTTGCAACAACAGACGTAAACGCCATGGATATTGGGTTTAATTTTAGAAGAACAAAAACACACAGAATATGCATTTTACAAGGGCTCAGTGAGGAAACAGATGGCATGGGGTCTGATTGCCAAAGTTTGGGATGCTGATAACATGGGGTTGGCAGGACAAACCATTCCTCCGAAAGCCAGAGGGGAGTGGAATCGGACCGAGATGCAACAGAGACAATGTAAACTAAATGACGATCATGAGACAGACTCCACACACAACTCAACAAATATGCACCGCAGACAGATCAATGTCAGTACGGGGTAATCCTACGTTCACACGAAGCATGTGAGCCGCGCACAAGAACATGCTAAATTAATGTGCTTTTAGCATAAGGTGTTCAAGCAGAGAGGAGATTCTTCTTTTATTCTACTGTTTACTAACCCATGTCCACCACCTACAGCTGACTGAGGCTTGGGGCGAAAGGTCAAAGTGAGGCAAATCTGCTGAATCTCTCACCAACCTCGGACGGTAGCTCACCTTGTCACACATGTTTTAAGTGTTTAAAAGAGCTTAGCTGAAGCAGACAATATATGTCCAGTCCACCACCAGAGGCCGCTGTTCTGTGTGGTTTCAAAGCCCCAAATGATTGTTTCATTTGTACGGCACAATTGCATGAACCCCCTTTAAAGCTTTATGGGGCTTCTACTCCTACCCCTAAGTTTCAGACTCCCTGAAAAACATGACAAACACCCGTACCTTTAACCCTTGTGTAATCTTAGATCACCCCAACCTTACATTGACGTGTTCTCGCTACCATGACAAGGGTGGATAAAGGTGGAAAGATTTCATGTAATCCATGGACACCAGTGAAGATCACAAATCATTGAAGGAAAAAGGTTCAGCGCATTGTCTAGTGCAGTGTTTTTCAACCAGTGTGCCGCGGCACACTAGTGTGCCGTGGGAGATGGTCAAGTGTGCCGTGGGAAATTGCCCTCATTAACTGATTTAACAACATTTTCCATTTCCAGGATTTCAGTTCTCTGTTCATCCCTACAGGCCCTGATAAAACACTAAGAAATTGGGAATATGAAAGATCGTAAAATACTTTTTTCTTTGTGTTTATTTGATTCTATAAAATACATTTTATAAGGATGACAGTACCGCGATTTAGCCGCAGCTTCCGCTGTGTTAGGAAAATTTCTGCCCCTTTAACTGTCTCCACCAATCAGTCTTGGGATTTTAATCACATGTCATCGGTCTGACCAATCAGAAATGGTTAAAGTCTTCACTTCCTTGTTCTGAATTCTGCTGGAAAAGTCTCTCAGTTCTAACAAAAATACCAGCTAAAGCTCGTCTTTAGCGGTGTAGCTTTCCACAGAATCCGGTGTCAGACTGTGGATCAAGTGAACAAAACAATGAAGCTCAGAGACGCTAGTCTCTCTGCGTTCGGCGGATTATTAAACTACATCTCCCATGATGCATTTGGTTAAAGCGTGTGTGAGCGTCTGGGCGCATGACTCTCTCCTCTTAACGTAGTGAAACCACAACGACCACAAATCAAACAGTTTTTAATTCTTTTAACTTAACTTTTATCACATCTTAAAAAAACAGCTGCAGCTTCCAGCTTTTTCTGCCACAATTATCACAAAAATGCATGTGAGATCACGGAAGGACTGTGGATCAATACAGACGGAGTTTCTCCTTGTTTTTTTTTTTTGAATGCCGGTGTGCCGCGGGATTTTTGTCAAGGTTGAAGTGTGCCGTGGCTCAAAAAAGGTTGAAAAACACTGGTCTAGTGGGTCTAGATGACCCAACTGCCAATGTCAAAGTGCCTAGGATAGCACAAGGGTTAAACAAAAATATAATTGTATTTTAAATATATATATATAATAAAAAATGAACATGGCATAAACCACACCACAGAGTAACAGAGCAGATTACTTGACATAGAAGAACTAAAAAAACAGACTTATTTGCATAGCGGATCACTAGCCCAAATTAGTACAGCTGTGGATGATTGGTAACCTCAACATAGTGTGAATCACAAGGAAAACTACAAAACAGAAGGTGAGAAGAACCTGGGAATTCTAAAATAAAATCCAAGTTGTCACATCTTACACAATGGAAATGCAGAAAAAATGTTTTCTGCATTTATTAGTCTACATCAGGCACAGCATGGGCCATGTCTGGCTGGCTTTATTTCCACCACAATACGGACTCCTGTCATAAAAAGCAAACATATGCAGCCCCCAGCATTTTTTTAAAGGCTGTGTGTAAGAATTTTTTATTCTGATTGATGAAATGAGGTTATAAACCATTTTAAACCTGTGGCAACACCTTTTTGTGACACTAGTTCATTTTCTTGTAATGTTATAAGCGTTCAAAGACTGCAAGCCCTCACAAATATTACCCTCACCAAATCTGGCCCTCTTTGCAAAAGGTTACTTTGGACACCCCTGGGGTTCATGAGTGTTAATCTCAGTTTGGTTTTTACATTCTTTCCAGTCAAAGCAGTGCCAAACGATGACTTCATATTCAGGTGTGATTTTATTTCTAAACAGGAAAAACAATTGTCGTCATTTTTGTTTTACATTTCTAAATAATATAAGCAGTGTTCACTCTTTTTACTTTGAAAAGCATGAAAGAACCTGACAGCGACTGATGGGCGTCCTCCTCATGAAAGCGTAGAAGCACATGGCAGAAAATCTGTAAGGCGGTCAATGTTATAACTGGAATCATATGTTGGACCCCGAACAGCGTGGGAAACAGCTGCTCCACATCTGCAACCCCCCCCCCCCACACACACACACACACAAACACACACACAGAAAAACCAAATAAATATTAAAAGATGTTCCATCTGAGTTTGAGAACGCAACAGAGACAATCTGTTCATGCAACAGTGAATACTTGTAATTCGGTCAGCTGTGAAGGGCTGAATGTCTTTCATCAGAAATCAATTTGCCTTTTACTTTTCTTTAGAGGCTTTCACTGCTGTCTTTGATCCACCCTGTCTGGAGCACAGATGTCCCACTTTCCAGAGCAGACCAAATGCTTTTCATTGTTATGAGAAAAATTAAGAGGTTGCAGTTACCACTACTAAGACCAATAGTTGCATAACCATCCAACGCTGCCATGTGAGCCCTTTCGTAGTTTCTTATTTAACAGTCCTTTAAATACACCATTTTGATCATGTGAGAAACGTTTTTTTTTTTTTTGCAATGACAAAAACTAGCTCCTGCAGTCACTTTGCAAGCTCAGGAAGATGGTTGGTCTCTTTATCACAGCCTTTTGAAACCGTCCTCATTTCTCTTAACTGAAAGTCTCATTCAAACAAACAAGATGTATTCAGATAATTTTATTTGGTCAGTGTAAAGATTTGTTAAGCCTTTAGTCACATGCACCCATATAGGGGATTGACCCGTATGGGTGCTGAGGGTTTTTGAAGATTGTCCGGGTCTGTGGAGGGTCATGAAGAGGAACAGAAAATTCTTAAAGGAAGCACTTGCAGTTTCCTTAAGGGTCACCTCAAGAGACGTCATAAAAATGGAACACACAATTGTTGTGCCTGTGGTAAATGTATTATGAAGAATTTGTAAGGATAATGTAAGTCACATGCACTTATGATGTAATAGAAAACAAAATAAAATAAGATAATCTTTTTTGTCCAGCAATGGGGAAATTTCAATGCTGCAGCATTACAGATAAAAATAGAACAGGATAAGTATGTACAGGAAAAGGGAAATGTGTCACATATTTATAAAAGTTTACAGTAAGAAAAAATTAATCAAAAAGGAATTGTACCATGGGTCAAAATAACATGGTACAAAATTGAATATATTGTAACGACCCAGCCGGACCGTCATTTCAGCGGGATAGCATAAGCCAAATTGCTCATGAAGAAGCCTCATTGGAGAGCTGTCCAAGCCCCATATGCCACACGACCACGGACAGTCTCAAGGAGTAATTAACAGGAAGAGAGGCAATGTCTCCTTTGAAGAGTCAAACCTGATTATTCCAAGCACACTCAAACAGCCCAAACAGCATGGATCTCACTTCAATTCATAACGCTCTCACTCAAGGTTTCAGCCCAAAACTCCCCACTTCCCATGAGCCTTAGGGGCTGAAGGCGGGGCTAACCCCCGGGTTGCTACACTGCCCCCACCTAAGAGGGTTAGTGTCCCCACAACCCTCACATAACTGCAGAACTGAACACCACAACACAACAGCAAAACACATGAACACACACTGGCTGAAGACACCTTCGCATAATTCTTGGGTTCCAACCACCACCGTATACAGTCTTCCTCCCAACTAGCTGGGTTAGCACATCTGCAACTGATACAGTCCCATGTCAGTATGTGCCCAGCCAGAAGAATCAGTCCCCGTCTTCGTGGAAGCACCATCATCAGGGCGCACGTCACCATGGGGGAGCAGACTCTCTCTGAGCGAAGAGCTGCACATAAGCAGCGAAGGTCCCCAGGCATTCCCAGGCGCCACGGCGACAAGACTCCAGCTGCTGTCGTATCCGTTCTGTCGAACCCTACTCCCCAAAGCGAAGCTCTGCTGTCCACGCTGACAGGTCTCGTAACTCCGCAGAGGAGAGGTCCAGCAGTGCCTGGAGTGTAACGCCCTCCAAAGCCAGGCCTGGGTGTGTCATGAGTCTCCTTGGGACTCTAGCCCTCATGGCCAGTCGCCAAATTGACCAGAGCCAGGTGTGGTTCCAGGGGTGTGAAGCCATTGTGCCGTGAGAGTTCAGCTGGGCTGCACACCGTCATCACAGTTTGGTCCGGATGGTCTACCTAAAGTAAAGTGACTAAGATTAAATATTTCTAGTGAGTAGGAGTTCATACACGTGATGCTGTTGTACGGGGTCCTTACACCAAGGTATGGTGCTTAGTAAGGTGCAAGTACTGCCGCCTTGTACCTTGGTCACACCTACCCTTTCTCTTGATGCAGGTGGAAAAACTAGTGCAGGGTTACATATAGGAGTGCACGAAATATCAAGGTTGTGCAAAAATTTTTACGTGACAGGTTGTAGTGAACATTTAAAGTCTTACTCACACACACCTGTATGGGGGTTGATCCATACGAAGCCTGCAGATTTTTGGGTTAACAGGGCACGTAGAGGGTTGCAGAGAGGAGGGGCTGAATCTTAAGAGGAGCGCACTTGTTAAAGTGCGGGACATGGCCCTTTGCTGACCGGATGCGAATGCGGCACGCACGGAGTGACGGTGTGTGCACTTCAGTTCCCATAGGATACCCGTAGGATACACACGCGAGCTACACTCTGATTCTTAATTTCAGGCTGTGCACAAGGACGGTGAACCAATCAAGTGAACAGTACTAGCGGGCTTCTTAAGCAGTCCGCAGAACTTGAGGGGTTAAAATAAATGAAAAGCGTGCAAAAAGCCTGCGTCTCATCTTTTGTCACTTACCCTTATGTGTTTTGTAAGTGTTCACTACAACCTCTCACTCACACCATGTCGATACAAACAAATGTGCTTGAACATTTTTGCTCCATGGGCCCACTAAGTGGTCTACGATTTCATTTTGTGCGTGCCACCTGTGTACTTTGGGCAGGTTAGCCCATTTTCTCCCACACACAGCTCGTATGCACCAATGAAGGCAGGTGTGACTTAGGCTTTATTTGCTGATCCCACACCTACTTTCCAATTTGTCGTACAGGAAGTTTCTCTTCTCCTAGGGAAGAATAAAAACAAAGCCTCCTTTCTCATTTCCTATAATACTTGCTTGATTGATTGTCCTTGAAATGTTTTACAGGATCTCCCAAATTAAAACCTTTTAGTGCGACACAAACAAAGGGGCCAATTACCGTAATTTCCGGACTATAAGCCGCTACTTTTTTCCTGCGCCTACAGCCCTGCGGCTTATTCAGTGACGCGGCTAATTTATGGATTTAATTGGCGGCCGCCATGTGCGTACTTTCGGACTCAGTGAATGGTTTGAATTCTCCATCTAACACCAAGCACAAGACATTTGTTTTTTAACACACCTTTAAGCAGCCAAACAGCATGGACCTGACTTCAGGTCTTAGACACTTCAATCATGATTCAACAAAACGAAACACGCATGCCCGGCGCATCCCAGAATCCTTTGGTGCCATTAGACCCAACGTGCACGTGATCGCCGCTACAATATGATGAAGTTTCAAGTTAAAATCAATCGTTAAAAGCAGCGTGAATAAATCCACCATCACCAACGGGTTTGGAAAAGCCGGTCAGCTGCGTGACGGAGAAAACAGCGCATGCTCAGGAGGGAATTTACCTCTGAGTCATAGTGACTCGGCTGGCTGCACGTAAATATGTGGGAATAACATCAGCCTTTATTTTGTTGGGACACGACTGGAAACACAAATCCACGTGATCGTTTTACGGTTTCAAAGGACTGAGCAGAATTTTGCATTGAAATGCTCACAGTCTTCGTGTGAGCTGGAGACATGTTCTCCTGCTGCTTGTTCACATATAGCTGTGGGGCCGATGGCAGTCTGATGGCTCTCACATGTAACAACGCATCCGCCCCTCATCCACAAAACGTACAGTATTAAGTCCGATTGCTCTGCACAGACACGATCTGCTCCGTCCATCGGTGCAATGGGGACGAAGCGCTCCTCCCTGTAGCCGCCCTGGCCAGGCATGTCGGAGAAGATAGGAAGAGGACACAAGTAGCGCACGGGGCGTCCGCGGAGCAACAGTCTTTGTTGTGGAAACCTCTGACGCAGGCGCCGCGCGGAGGTGCGCGCTTTTCAGTCGCCGCTGCTTTATTTTACTGGTGTGTTTTTTTAACCAGCCCTGTTACTAGCATAATGCTGCCGCGACACAAGCGGAAGGAGAGCTGTTCCCGTTCACCCCTCCATGCACTGCTGCTACTTGCTCATTCTTAAACACGTACAACAGTGTGGCGAGCCGGGCGTTGGCCCCGCCTTTAGCCCCTAAGACTCATGGGAAATGGGGAATCGCGGATGTAAATTTCCTCATCATAATTGAGGGATGTAATGTTGATTATATGGTTACTGTTTGTAATTTTTATGTATGATACCTGAATTGTGAATAAGTAAAAAAAAATAAAATAAAAAAACCATAACTGAGGAACTTGTGAATAAAATCCAGGTTCATGCTGTTTGGCAGATGTGGGTGTACTCAAATACATGAGCCTGAGGCAAGGCTGACCCCTCCCACAGTGTGCTAATGAATCACACTTACTCTGACAGTCAGGACGTTATTAGTCAGGATGATCATGCTGCCCAATACATGCGGTTTGTACTCTAATGCGGCTTGTGTATGTATACAAGTAGTTAAACACGTTAAAATGGGTGGGCGCGGCTTGTAATCGGGTGCGCTTTATAACCCGGAATTTACGGTTATCGTCATCAACGCCACTGAGTTTTAACACTCCATAGAAAACCTGCACTGCCATTTGAATTACCTGCCAAACCTTATTGAAGTACTTAACTTTTAGCTTTTCGTTCGGCAAGAGTTTTGTATACACTCCCTTTAAAGACGTTGTCATTCATGTTGCTGTAGGATACAGGCTTGATGAGAGGTAAGTGTCATTGTGCCATGCTGTAATTTCTTGGCACCACGCGGCAGCTGGATGGCACAGATCATTGGTATTTACATTCCTTCTTCCTAAGTCACACCTGAGCTGCATGCAATCAAGTTTGTCAACTTCAAACATTGTAGCTGTTTAAAATTAGCATTCTGCCATACACATTGAAATAATCACATTCAGAATTCTTTCTTTCATATATTAGGTGTCGTGCAAAATCCAATAATCGAAACAGAGCTTTAGTGTATTTATTCTGGCATTTAAAAGATGAGAGAAGAGGATATTACTGAGTGATGCGGTTGTGTGATCAAGTGGTTTTAATTAAATCAATACCATTGGTTTGGTGAAGAAAACCAGAGGGGAGTCTGGCTGTAGCCCCAAAAGCTGCACAGAAGGCTTTCAACACTTGCGAGGTGCACTGAGGCCCCAGATCTGAGATGTCCGCAGGAATGCAGTGCAGCCTGAACACGTGTTTGAGGATCAATTTGGCGGTCTCTCCAGCAGAGGGCAGTTTGATTATTGCCACAAAATGGGCTGCCTTTGAGAAGCGATCCACAACAGTCATGTCTAACATCTTACCAGCAGAGGGGGGTAACCCCGTTACATAGAACAGAGAAATGTGAGATGACAGATGGGGTTGGAATAGACAAGGGCTGCAGCTGTCCAGCTGGTGGTCTTTGACTGCAAACAGAAGCAACCAGAAACAAAGTCCTGTGTGTCTCAGAGCATGGTGGGCCACCAGAATCTGCAGAAAAGATACCGTCCTCCACATGCCTGGGTGGCAGGTCAGTCCTGAAAAGAAGGACCCCCCCAAAATCTGGCTCCTGAGAATGCGCTGCTCTGATGTCCCTCTTCAGCTGCCAGGAGAACTTACCCAGGACACAGGAGGGGGGAATAATGGTCTTGGGAGGTTGGTCTCCCTCCACAGACTCCTGTAGCCAGGACAGCGCATCCGGCTTGGCGTTCTTGGAGCTGGGGCAGTATGAAATATGAAATAACAAAATCAAGCCGTGCCTGCCTAGAATTCAACCGCTTAGCGGTCCAGACGTAAGACAGATTCTTGTGATCCGTCCAGATCACGAATGGCAGATTTGTATGGCAGCGATTCTGTAGCATAATTAAAAATAAAAGTCAACACCAGAAATTCTTTTTCATTTTCAAAGTGTAACTTCTACTTCAAAACCGCTTATTCTGTAACTTAATTAAAATGATAAAGAAAATGGCATTTGACATTTCATTTTCAAAAAGTTATCTGGTAAATGTGTAGCAAGATTCATTTAGAAATGTCTAAGCTGTATAAAATCGTCAGAAGTTCACAACTATCACAAAGCCCTCTTCTCTGCTACTAACACGTTACACTGCTCCTAGCATGATGTTAGCAGCCGGACACATGGAGATAGCACCGAGGTCATCGCCCCGCCTCCCCTCTGGAAATGCTAAGTCAAGTTAAATAATGTGACACTATTCGCAGGGTGGATATTAAAAATGAAAATGCAATCCCCTCTTTGCATTTTTATTTTAATTATGACACAGAATAAGGGGTTTTTAAGTAGAAATGAAAAAGCATTTTGAAGTATTGATTTCTCATTTTAATTTTGAGTCATTTGATGCAGTTACATTTTGAAAATTAAAAAGCATTTCTGTTAATCCATTTTAATTGTCAAATAAGACATTTCTAAATGAATTTTGCTACATATTTACCAGAGAACTTTTTGAAAATGAAATGTCAAATAACATTTTCTTTATCATTTTAATAAAGTGACAGAATAAGTGGTGTTAAAGAAGAAAAGGAAAAAGCATTTTGGTGGATTGATTTTTCATTTTAATTTTGAGTCAAAGAATTCAGCTTCATTTTTAAAAGGAAAAAGCATTTCTGGTTTTGACTTTTATTTTTAATTATACTATGGAATCGCTTCCATTTGACCCCTCTATCACCAATAGTTACTTATTGCCGGCGTCATAATTACGCTCCGCCGGGATAAGCCGGCGAGAAAAGAATGCAGAAGGACGCAACCTGGTATCACCCCACCCCCGCTGAGATGAGATGAGATGAGCAGCCCCTACCCCAGTCAGAAGTATCTACCTCCATGATGCTCTGGCTGGAAGGGTCATGTTGAAGACAGGTGCTTAGGTGAAGAGCCGCTTTAAGCGGTTTAAAGCCGAGTTAGCTGCCTTAGTCTAGTGGAAATGAGAGGAGGTAGAGGTCAGACCCGCAAGGGGGCGTTGCCACAGAGCTGAAGTAATTGATAAAGCGACGGAGGAAGTTAGCAAAACCCAAGAAACACTAGAGTTGTTTACGGTTACTGGGGGTGGGCCAATTAGCTACTGCACTTGGCCGGGTCTGCCCCACCTCCCCACCTGTAATCACAAAGCCCAGGAAAGAAACAGAGGGGGATGAAACTGGAACTTCTCTGCCTTGACACACAGTTTGTTCTCTAGCAACCACTGGAGAACCAGACGAACATGCCGCCTATGATCGTAGAGGTCTCTGGAAAAAATCAAAATGTCGTCCAAATAGACAAATACAAAGCGATGAAGAAAAGTCCAGTAACACATCATTAATCAAACCATGGAATCACACGGGGGTGGGGGGTGGGAGAGCCCAAAAGGCATAACCAGATTCTCAAAATGACCGGGTGGCGTGCTGAAAGCAGTTTTCCATTCGTCCCTAGCCTGTATGCGAACCAGGTGATAGGCACTACGAAAGTCCACCTTGGCAAACATCTGGGCCTCCTGTTGAACTTCAAAAGCTTAATCCATGAAGGGCAGTGGGTAACTGTTCTTGACCGTGATCTTGTTAAACCCACAGCATTGAAATAATGCAAAATTTGTTGATAATTGACTCTTATTAACACAGTTACACCATGTTCATCAAATATGACACAGTGGGGAAAGAATTTTGCTTATCGGCTATGTCAATATTTTTGGATCTTAAACTAACATTGTTGTGAGTAAAAACTTACCAAATTATCCAACCTAGCATAACAGATACATATTTTAATATTATACATATAATTTACCCTTGTGCTATCTTAAATGACCCCACCCTTGCATCGACATGTTCTCCCTACCATGACAAAGGTGGATTAAGGTGGAAAGATTTCATGTAATCCATGGACACCAGTGAAGATAACAAATCATTGAAGAAAAAAGGTTCAGAGCACTGTGTAGTGGGTCTAGATGACCCAACTCCCAATGTTAAAGTGCCTGGTATAGCACAAGGGTTATAAAAATGCTAAAGCAATTACTTTTTATCAAAGGGTTTCAAATTTTAGTACCAAAAAATAAAATTTTCTGTCAATTCTTTGGTGTAGTGGGCCTTATAGAGTTACATAATCCTGAATAAATGTTAACCTAGGATTCCTCTGTATTTTGACAAACCTCTTATTCTGGAGAGAATTGTGAAGGCTATCCACTTCCTAAAAAAAACCCTACTATCTTCTTTGCCTAATCATAAATATGTGGCTAATGCATTATACAGCAGGTTTTCTTTCAGAAAATAAAACAATAAAAGACTGTATTTAATTTAAAGGATGGCAAAGAAAAAAACAGACACCGCCTATCCACCAGCAGCTTACGCTCACTGTCTGGCCTGACGGGAGTTTCACATTTCCGAAGCTTGGCAGTGCAACGGAATGTGAAAAATGTCCAGATATATCATAAGATGGGACCTTAATATCTTCTTTTGAGGACATACCATTGAACTAAACATTGAACTGGAATTAGTTCAGTGAAATCAGGAAGTTCAAGGACCAGAATTCAAACTCAAGTTACCTTTGACCTGAACTTGTTTGAACCCGCATCTATAATTGAGGATTTTTGATCAGAAAGGGAAAAACGTAGCATGGAGTCAGCATCATGTGGAGCAGAAACCTGAATGTCTTGAGATATTAAAAAAAAATCAGTGTGAGTTAGTTGTATATATATATATATATATATATGTGTGTGTATATATATATATATATATATGTGTGTGTATATATATATATATATATATATATATATTATTACTGATGACTTTGTGACTCTAGTCAGTTGGGCACAGTTACCGGTACATGTTTTTTTCTCCTTTAAGGTCCAAAACTAAAATAGGTTGGGTAAAGGGGACCACTCTGGTTTCCATGAGGTGTCACAGTGTCACTCAGTGTCTCACCTCACCTCCAACCTCCTCCCTCTTTACCCTCCCACAAAAATTCAATTGCTGTTCTTCTGATCCACTGCGTGCGTCAGACTGTTTCCACTCCAGCCGCCTTGGTCCGCAGCCATGCCCTCCCCACTTTATTGACCTCCTCCACTAGGAGAGGTGGGGCTGGCATGCGTCTGCATTTGCATTTTCACCTGCCATAATGTTCTGGAAAGTAGGAGGTGGATGTAATCTTCTTCGCCAGCTACCTTGTGAGTCTTCCATGTATTAGATAAACTCCAGTGGACCTGGAAACAGTTAAAGTAGGTTTATTTACCAAAGTCGGCTCAAGTGAGATCAAGCAGAGTTCTCCTCAGACAGTCAACACAAGGAAAACTAAACAAATGGAACAGTCATGTCCAGGTTTTTGACTTTTAACGGGAGACAGCAGTAAAAGATTATTAGTACTAATACTATTTAATGCAACTATCATTTGTAAAGCTTCAAAACACAATAATAATAAACAATAATAAACAATAAACAATAAAGGGCAAATCTGTGTTTACTCTGACTGATTTAAGCAAAATTTGTACAATGCTGACTCTCTAGTGGTTAATGATAAACTTTAACCATAGGGGTGTCCAGCTCATTTTCACTGAGCTACATCAGCATAGTGGCTGTCTCAAAGGACCAGATACAACTTATACATGTAACTGATATCGCAGGCTGAACAAACTAATTTCTTAATGTTAAATAACTCATTATTTATTTACTATAACTACTTCATAAAGGACAATTACAATTGCATAGAAACACATGTTTGCTTGTTATTCTGGCATAAATCCTTACATTTGATTCTGGGGTTGTGTTGGTTATATGGACAGTGTTTAAGTCCTAATGGTATAGTTGCTTAATCAGATATTTGTCTGATTCTCTAAATATGAATTTAATACACACCACTAATTTTTATTTTAAGAAATTAAACCTTCATGCCTTTGAGGCCACAAAAGGACTTGATGGCTACATTTGGCCCAAGAGGCCTTGAGTTTGACACGTGGTGTTTTTAAATATAAACAGTTAAATCTAAATTACACAGTTTCGATGGCTTACCATTAATAGTATACAAAACAATAAAAATTTAAACTGAAAATAAGTATATTTAAAATGTTGATTGTACAGTTGTTGACATATTGGAATTACTTACTAATGTGTTACAAAGATATTTAATAGATTCATTTAATTATATTGTCAAATAAATTCAGTCAAG
Source organism: Oryzias sinensis (assembly GCA_037389245.1). Taxonomy (NCBI): domain Eukaryota; kingdom Metazoa; phylum Chordata; class Actinopteri; order Beloniformes; family Adrianichthyidae; genus Oryzias; species Oryzias sinensis. The sequence goes on from CM074501.1 coordinate 27,215,674, forward strand.
GTAAGTTACTCATCTGGTTAAAACTAAACATGGTGATTTTGTCTATGGTTACCCTAAACAATTTCACAAATTGGGCATATTTCACTTTATTACACATAACGTCATTTATGGACATAAAATGTTTGATTTCTTTCTATGTGTGCATTACTTGGGTTGATGTCGTATATCTGGTGAAAATTCTGTCAATAGCTCGATTAGAAATATGTTTTTTGAGAGAAATGTTACCGTGTTCAATACTTATATTTTCCCCGCTGTATAAAACATACTCAAATGAAAATAAAACTGTTTTTTTTTGCAACACTTTTTATTTTCACACCCTTAGTTTAAAAGAATAATATTTTCTATTATTTTTCTGTTTATTTTTTAAACTGATTTAAAAAACGGATTAAGCAACATCATCCAAAGTTAAAGGTCATCAACAATATTTCCCCACTAAAGTGTACTGTGGGTAATGAATACAGAATTTGTAGCTTCTTTTCCATCTTTCTTTGCAAAGAAAAAAAATAGCTCAAATGGATCTTTTTAAAGCAAGTCCATCCATTATTGCTGAGCCTCTAACTAATATCTGAAACTGAAAACTACAATATCTGCATTAAGAGTCGTACAGCATGTAAAGTCTGATAGCCTCTTTTTAACCCTTGTGCTATCCTAGGCAGCTTAACATTGGGAGTTGGGTCATTTAGACCCACTAGACAGTGCGCTGAACCTTTTTTCTTCAATGATTTGTGATCTTCACTGGTGTCCATGGATTACATGAAATATTTAACCTTTATCCACTCCTTTTGTCATGGTAGGAGAACACGCCAATGTAATGGTGGGGTCATCTACATATCACAAGGGTTAACTAGCCCTGTTTGTGTTAGTTGTGAATTTGATTGTTTTACAATAAATTATACTTAAATACTAAGGGTAAAAACATCTTTTCTTTTGCTCTTTCAATAAAAGTAAATCACTGGAGCTTTCTTGTTTCAGCACCACTGAGATCTCAGCTCATGTTGAGCAGCTGCCAATGTTTTTGTCAACAAATCACTCTGAAAGTGACTCTAGCTATTGTTCTCCCTAAATCTGCCATCCCCTTCAATTGTAATTACAGGCTACTTTTTGGAGTTATTATCATTGAATGCAATGTTTCCCAATCCTGTTCCTCAGCCCCTCCGCCCCTTCTTCAACACACGTGGTTTCAATAAGGCAGCTTTCATCAGGCTGCTACAGCCACCCATTACTCGAACTGAGTGTGATGGAGCAGAGAGACGTAATCGTAAGGCGCGGGGCGGGGAGGCCTCTGACCTGATTTTTGATTTCTTTTGGTTCGGTCAGACCACAGACAATTAAAGACAGTAAAATGTGCTAAAAGAAAAAGAAGCACCTAAATTATTTTTCTATGAAATGTTGCATTTCTGAAGTAGTACGACAAATGCTGATAACAAAAATGAGATTATATTTTAAAAAGATAAATGTGTTTATTAAAATAATGACATTTAGCATTCTCTCCAATGAAAATTGTGTTTTTTGGCATTTTCCTGATGATGGAGGACTAAAGAAAACAAAGCTCAAAATTCAATTTGCAAGTATTTTTTATTCAAATCATTGTAGAATCAGATCAGACAAAAAAAGCAGTTTGAAAAAGACTGTATTTGTGGGGTCGCTCCACACCAACAGTACCACCCACAACTCAGAAGTGAATTTCTAAAGGACTCCTGCCACTCTGTAGAAACTATGTCCTAGAAAACTACAAGTTTTTGGCTAAAAACAGCAAAATCATAATTTAAAGACCAATGGGAACACTTCTAGACTAGATCAAATGATGATCATAGTGAATCTTTAAGCTAACAGAGCCACAAATACAGAGGCTGATGTAGAAAAATTACAATTAAATGTTTATTAAACATTAGTCTTTGTGCAAAACCGCTCCATTTGTTATATTTCTTAGGCTGATATTTGTTAAACTGTTTCATTGATGCTATTCATTGGAGAAAAACCTAGGCAGACATAGGGCCTTTTCACCCATCATGCTTTGCTGGTATGAGGTGGATTTACTGCTGGGATGTGCGTTGACAAAAGTGCCCGATCCAGGGTCCCAGCTCTCCCCTCACAGGACCCGGGTCAGTTCGCTCATGTCCACCCCTGAGTCTAAGCTGGTGTCTCGACTCTCGACCGGCCTCCGCCTCCTGTGCTGCTCTGCTGTGGCGTGGTGGATCTCAGCGGCAGGTTTGCCCTCCAGCGACACAAACCAGGCCCGAGGAGGCTGAGGTGAGTGGGTTTTAGAAAATCCTGCTGCAGTTTCTCCCGAGTTCCTGTTTTGCCCAATTTTACTTAACGTTCCTGGTACAGATGCCGACTCAGGGAAGGGACTCCTGGGGTTTGCTTCCTCATCGTCAAGCCGACCCTCAGCTTCTTCTGTCTGATTCTGGACAACAGAAGGGCTTTTAGGCAGAGAATTGGTGTCTGGCACGGCGGCTGCGCCGTGGGAAGCGCCTGCTCGCAGCAGAGTGGCTGATTTACTCCTCTGTGTTCGCTCCTCCACATGGAGGAAAGCAGTGGCAGGAAGGATGGCGACCTGTTGATTGCAGAAGAATAAACTTTCCACAAGAGACCCTGGAGTTTTAACTTGTTCCGAAAAGAATACCATCGGATCACACAGATCCATTTCAAGCTCCACGTCGTCACAGTCCACTGTCACAGCTACAGCAGCGGGGTTACGAATCACACTGTCGTCATTCCCAGACATAAAGGCAGCATTGTTTTTGTCCTCCTGTCTTTCTGTCTTCTGCATAATCTGCTCCTGCTGACTTTGTGACTCTAGTCAGTTGGGCACAGTTACCGGTACATGTTTTTTTCTCCTTTAAGGTCCAAAACTGTAAATAGGTTGTAAAGGGGACCACTTGGTTTCCATGAGGTGTCACAGTGTCACTCAGTGTCCCCCACCTCACCTCCAACCCCCTCCCTCTTTTCCCTCCCACAAAAATTCAATTGCTGTTCTTCTGATCCACTGCGTGCGTCAGACTGTTTCCACTCCAGCCGCCTTAGTCCGCAGCCATGCCCTCCCCCACTTTATTGACCTCCTTCCACTAGAAGGTGAGGTGGGTGGGGGCTTTGCATGCGTCTGCATTTGCATTTTCACCTGCCATAATGTTCTGGAAAGTAGGAGGTGGATGTAATCTTCTCTTCGCCAGCTTACCTTGTGAGCTCTGCGATTAGATAAACTCCAGTGGACCTGGAAACAGTTAAAGTAGGTTTATTTACCAAAGTCGGCTCAAGTGAGATCAAGCAGAGTTCTCCTCAGACAGTCAACACAAGGAAAACTAAACAAATGGAACAGTCATGTCCAGGTTTTTGACTTTTAACGGGAGACAGCAGTAAAAGATTATTAGTACTAATACTATTTAATGCAACTATCATTTGTAAAGCTTCAAAACACAATAATAATAAACAATAATAAACAATTTGCTAATAAAGGCAAATCTGTGTTTACTCTGACTGATTTAAGCAAAATTTGTACAATGCTGACCTCTAGTGGTTAATGATAAACTTTAAATCAGGGGTGTCCAGCTCATTTTCACCGAGGGCCACATCAGCATAGTGGCTGTCCTCAAAGGACCAGATATAACTTATACATGTAACTAGATCTAATGAAAAATAAATGTAACTACTCCTTAATGTTAAATAACTCATTATTTATTTACTATAACTACTACTATAAAGTGACAATTACAATTGCATAGAAAACACATGTTTGCTTGTTATTCTGGCATAAATCCTTTTACATTTGATTCTGTCAGGTTAAGTTATATGGACAGTGTTTAAGTCCTAATGAATAGTTGCTTAATCAGATATTTTAAGTCTGATTCCCCTTAAATATGAATAAATACACACCAATTTAATTTTTTTATTTTAAGAAATTAAAACCTTTCATGCTCTCGCAGGCCACATAAAATGACTTGGATGGCCACATTTGGCCCGCAGGCCTTGAGTTTGACACGTGTGCTTTAAATATAAACAGTTGAAATCTAAATTACACAGTTTCGATGGCTTACCATTAATAGTATACAAAACAATAAAAAAAATTTAAACTGAAAATTAGTATATTTAAAATGTTGATTGTACAGTTGTTGACATTGGAATTACTTACTAATGTGTTACAAAGATATTTAATAGATTAATTTAATATATTGTCAAATAAATTCAGTCAAGGTAAGTTACTCATCTGGAGTTAAAAAAACGAAACATGGTGATTTTGTCTATGGTTAAATTCTTAAACAATTTCACAAATTGCCATTTCACTTTATTACACATAACGTCATTTATGGACATAAATGTTTGGATTTCTTTCTATGTGTGCATTACTTGGGTTGATGCCGACATCTGGTGAAAATTTCGTGTCAATAGCTCGATTAGAAATATGTTTTTTGAGAGAAATGTTGACGTGTTCAATACTTATTTTCCCCGCTGTATAAAACATACTCAAATGAAAATAAAACTGTATTTTTCTGTTTATTTTTTAAACTGATTTAAAAAACGGATTAAGCAACATCATCCAAAGTTAAAGGTCATCAACAATATTTCCCCACTAAAGTGTACTGTGGGTAATGAATACAGAATTTGTAGCTTCTTTTCCATCTTTCTTTGCAAAGAAAAAAAATAGCTCAAATGGATCTTTTTAAAGCAAGTCCATCCATTATTGCTGAGCCTCTAACTAATATCTGAAACTGAAACTAAATATCTGCAATTAAGAGTCAAAATAGCATAAAGTCTGATAGCCTCTTTTTAACCCTTGTGCTATCCTAGGCAGCTTAACATTGGGAGTTGGGTCATTTAGACCCACTAGACAGTGCGCTGAACCTTTTTTCTTCAATGATTTGTGATCTTCACTGGTGTCCATGGATTACATGAAATCTTTAAACCTTTATCCACCTTTGTCATGGTAGGGAGAACACGTCAATGTAATGGTGGGGTCATCTAAGATATCACAAGGGTTAACCAGCCCTGTTTGTGCTAGTTGTGAATTTGACTGTTTTACAATAAATTATACTTAAATATTAAGGGTAAAAACATCTTTTCTTTTGCTCTTTCAATAAAAGTAAATCACTGGAGCTTTCTTGTTTCAGCACCACTGAGATCTCAGCTCATGTTGAGCAGCTGCCAATGTTTTTATGGCTCAACAAATCACTCTGAAAGTGACTCTAGCTATTGTTCTCCCTAAATCTGCCATCCCCTTCAATTGTACTTACAGGCTACTTTTTGGAGTTATTATCATTGAATGCAATGTTTCCCAATCCTGTCCCTCAGCCCCCCCGCCCCTTCTTCAAACACACGTGGTTTCAATAAGGCAGCTTTCATCAGGCTGCTGTACAGCCAATTCATTACTCTGAACTGAGTGTGGATGGAGCAGAGAGACGTGGTAATCGTGCCGGGCGGGGAGGCCCTCTGGACCTGATTTTGATTTCTTTTGGTTCGGTCAGACCACAGACAGTTAAAGACAGTAAAATGTGCTAAAAGAAAAAAACAAAGCACCTAAATTATTTTTCTATGAAATGTTGCATTTCTGAAGTAGTACGACAAATGCTGATAACAAAAAATGAGATTATATTTTAAAAGATAAATGTGTTTATTAAAATAATGACATTTAAAGACCCCCTCCAATGAAAATTGTGTTTTTTGGCATTTTCCTGATGATGGAGGACTAAAGAAAACAAAGCTCAAAATTCAATTTGCAAGTATTTTTTATTCAAATCATTGTGAATCAGGATCAGACAAAAAAAGCAGTTTGAAAAAGATTGTATTTGTGGGGTCGCTCCACACCAACAGTACCACCCACAATTCAGAAGTGAATTTCTAAAGGACTCCTGCCACTCTGTAGAAACTATGTCCTAGAAAACTACAAGTTTTTGGCTAAAAACAGCAAAATCATAATTTAAAGACCAATGGGAACACTTCTAGACTAGATCAAATGATGATCATAGTGAATCTTTAAGCTAACAGAGCAACAAATACAGAGGCTGATGTAGAAAAATTACAATTAAATGTTTATTAAACATAAGTCTTTGTGCAAAACCGCTCCATTTGTTATATTTCTTAGGCTGATATTTGTTAAACTGTTTCATTGATGCTATTCATTGGAGAAAAACCTAGGCAGACATAGGGCCTTTTCACCCATCATGCTTTGCTGGTATGAGGGTGAATTTTTACTGTTGGGATGTGCGTTTGACAAAAGTGGCCCTCCGATCCAGGGTCCCAGCTCTCCTCACAGGACCCGGGTTCAGTTCGCTCATGTCCACCCCTGAGTCTAAGCTGGTGTCTCGACTCTCGACCGGCCTCCGCCTCCTGTGCTGCTCTGCTGTGGCATGGTGGATCTCAGCGGCAGGTTTGCCCTCCAGCGACACAAACCAGGCCCGAGGAGGCTGAGGTGACTGGGTTTTAGAAAATCCTGCTGCAGTTTCTCCCGAGTTCCTGTTTTGCCCAATTTTACTTAACGTTCCTGGTACAGACGCCGACTCAGGGAAGGGACTCCTGGGGTTTGCTTCCTCATCGTCAAGCCGACCCTCAGCTTCTTCTGTCTGATTCTGGACAACAGAAGGGCTTTTAGGCAGAGAATTGGTGTCTGGCACGGCGGCTGCGCCGTGGGAAGCGCCTGCTCGCAGCAGAGTGGCTGATTTACTCCTCTGTGTTCGCTCCTCCACATGGAGGAAAGCAGTGGCAGGAAGGATGGCGACCTGTTGATTGCAGAAGAATAAACTTTCCACAAGAGACCCTGGAGTTTTAACTTGTTCCGAAAAGAAAACCATCGGATCACACAGATCCATTTCAAGCTCCACGTCGTCACAGTCCACTGTCACAGCTACAGCAGCGGGGTTACGAATCACACTGTCGTCATTCCCAGACATAAAGGCAGCATTGTTTTTGTCCTCCTGTCTTTCTGTCTTCTGCATAATCTGCTCCTGCTGAGGATAAACGTGTCCTGAAGATGCTTCATCACAGGATGTGGAGGTGCTCTGGTCCTTTCTCCTCATTACTGTGAGCTTCAGGGTGTTCTCCTCACTGACCTCCCTTCTGCAGAACAAACAAAACACTAATCAACAATATACTACTTATGACACAAACATTGCATGGCTTGAAAGTTCCCTACAACCCATCAATCATCATATATATACAAATCTGTCTCAGTGCATGTATGCTTATACGTGTATGAAGATGTGATGGCAAAATAAGAAAAACAAATCAAGAAGAATCCCATTAAAGTGTTAAAAAAACAATTTGGAGCTACACAGTGGTGCAGTGGTTAGCACTCTCTCCTTACAGCAAGAAAGCCCTGATTCAAGTCCTGACTGGGACTTTTCTGTGTACATGAAGCCAGATGGACTTTTCCACTTCCTCCCAGTCTAAAAATGTGCTTCAAAGGTTAATTGGTTTCTCTAAAGTGTGTGTGTCTGTGTGTGAGTGCTTGTGTGGCCCTGCAACAGACTGGTGACCTGCTCCAAGGTGTACTCCGCCTCAGCCGAAGTCCAGTAACCCAGTAACCCCGAAAGGGAATGAGCAGGTTAAGAATATGTAAGTAAGTAAGTAAGTAAGTAAATTTTATTTGTATAGCACCTTTCACAGACAAAAGTCACAAGGTGCTTCACAGGTTAAAATATGTATATATACACATATAAAAACATAAAAACATAAAAGATAAAAGCATAAACCATGTAAAACAATCATCTCAAGCCCAATAAAAGCAGTTTCAGTTAAAATGCTTTGCAAAAATAAAAAAGTTTATTAGTTGACTTTTAAAAGAATTCACAGAGTCCAGGGAACGTAGGGACAATGGAAGTTCATTCCAGAGTTTGGGAGCAACAGCCTGGAACGATCTGTCTCCTCTAGTTCGAAACCGTGTGCGAGGGACCATCAACAGGTTCTGATCCGCAGACCTCAGTGAACGAGATGGTCTGTAGGGGGCGATCAGATCACAAACATATGGAGGAGCTTGAGAATGAAGGGCCCTAAATGTCAAAACTAGAATTTTGTACTGATAACGGTAAGCAACAGGGAGCCAATGAAGAGCTTTGAGGATCGGGGAGATGTGATCTCTTCTCTTGGTGCGGGTCAAGATCCTCGCAGCAAGATCCTCGCATATGGATGGATAAACAATTCGACACCATAAGGGGGGAATTCCTTCTTTTAAAAAAACTGGTTTTAAAATAAAGGTAATTGAGTTAGGGTCAAGTAATCAGATAACCAGTAGGTGGCAGTCTGTCCCATTTGTTCCAATGTAAAAACATTTCTAATTTTAAACATATAGAAATACAAACAATCTGGTTCCAAATTGATTGAATAAATATCAAGGACAACTGCAGCAGTGTTGAACTTTTATTTAGTTAATAAATATATTTAAAAATTAGTCTTGACTGACAGATGATAGTGGATCTTTGCCTCTTAACCTTAACAGTCATAATACAACTATCCCTTGATTTTTTTTCTGTGTGGAAAAACCTGAACTTGATGAGGTCATATCCAGGCCAAGAGGACGGTGACTTTCGAGCTGAGAAACAGGTTTTAAATATGACCATAATAAGAACTGATTACATCATTACCATATTATTTCTCTATCTTTATTTCCCATTTTAATCCTTAAAGACCCACTCCAATGAAAATCAGTTTTTTAACATGTTCTTGTGGAATTTTTCTAAAAAACTAACTCCAAAATTGATTTTCTGAGTATTTCTTCCCCTCAATTTGTTGTGAATCAGAAGTATGGAATTACTTAAATGCCAATAACTGAAAGGGCGTAAAGACAACTAAGCGGGCGGGCGTATTTTGAAACTGAGTGAGTGAACATTAAAACCGTGTTGGCACAATTCTAACCAAGCGACCCCGTATTTTACAACTGAACGGCTGAAATCCTAACTGAGCAGTGATCCTGCTCGGTCAATTCTCTTTTGCGCCCTCACCTGCATTTACGATCAGTGTTAAGGGGGCGTTTTTGTCACTTGGGGGCGGTATTCAGGGGTGTGTTTGTCACTTAGGGGGCAGGAATCTTTCTGGTTGATCTGACTGGCTAAAATTTGCATGTCAAGCAGCGGGGCGGGACTTTCATTTTGGGGCTTTAATAGAAAAGGAACGGTGGCTGTAATGGGGATTTAAAGCATTAAAACGGTAACAAATGCAGTAAATTTCACATGAGTAAAACTTAGAGCACAAAAAAACCCGCTGCACTTTCTTACCTTGGTTTTGGGTCGTTCGGTAATGTTTTAATCCACGTTACATCTGCGTTTTTTTTCTATGAATGCCTCTAACAAGGGGGGGGTGCGAACAAGTTTGACACAAAGAGCTGACATTTTTAACTGTGGTAGTCATAGAGCCACACCACACACTGACCTGCCAGACACACACAAGCACACAATTAAAGCAGTTCGGTACTAAAGCTAAAACCATATTATTTCTCATAACCCCCTCCTCTCCCTACAACAGCACTGGATTAAACGGGGCCGTTTCAGTTTTGAGTGTTTTTTCTGTATTTAACGTTAACACATACCGGTGAAACGTGCACGCTGGTGTGTGTTTAAAAAAAAGGCAGCGAGCGCAAAACTGAGTTGGTTGTGATTTATTTTTTCATGTATCAATCAGCATTTAAAATCCATCAAAGTCCTCATCTTCTGCATCTGAAACAGCTCCAAAGAACAGTGAAAGCAGACACCTCAGGCCAAGTTTAAGTCCTGCAGTCCCAAAGTGTGGCGTAACTCGCCGGCGCTGCTTCCCGGTAAGGGGGGAGGATGATCAGCTTTCACGGTCATCTGCTGGAAGTAGCAGCGCAGAGCCTCGAGTCGATCTTCCAACGCAAGCCTTTATTTATCGCGGAAACTCAGCTGCTGCTGTGTTGGTTTTCCAGCGTCCTCACTTGTGTACCATGGATTCATTATTTTAAATTCTCTGGCAGGTGTTCCATAAGTTAGAAAAATCTCCACAGATTCAGACTTCCTGCTTCAATAACTCTTCTGATAAACGTTCAAATGTGTCAGCAAATATCTCAATCCTTCTGTATTAACACAGAGAGTGAACCACAAATGCATTTCTGAAGAAAAGAGATTGTTTTTCTTGCCTTTTAATCAGAATTGTTCGCTTCAAGCTGTTAATGCAGACATGCAGCAGCCGGCTGCCAAGGGAGCGTCAACAAAGTGCAACCCCTGTGAACTGTGAAACACCACAGTGTAAAAATCAATAATCTCACAAAAAATTCACAAAATTATTATAAAGCATATTCTTGTTACAATACATATTTTGTAGGAAGGCCCATCTTTATTTTATCTCGTTTCATATACTTTTTCAAATTTTAATAGATATGAATTATGACTAAAGTTATCAGTAACTTGACATGACCTTATTGTCATACTAAAATCGATAGTTCACTTTGTTTATTTATAGGAATTTTTCATATTTACAAATGGATCAGATTTGGTCAAAAATCCTGAAAAGCTCTGAAGGTGCAAGATTTTTTTTTTTGTATAATCTTTAGTGTAGTAGGAAAATAAGGTCATGATTAGTCAGTACAGGAAGTTTTGTGTCACTAACTACAGCATCTTCAAAGCTACGGAACATTTTTGACCAATCTGATCAATATTTAAATATGAAAAATTCCTAACAATAAACAACGTGAATTATGACATAATCTTTATTGCAGTAGGACAATGAGGTCATGATTAGTCAGTACAGGAGGTTTGGTGACAGAAGCTTTAGTATCTTCAGAGCTATTGTGCATTTATGTTATGATTCATATCTCTATCAAATTTTAAAAACTATAACCTATAAAATGGAGGTTGACTTTCTAACAAAATTTAGTATAATAAATAATAATGTAGCATGACTATGCTGACGAGTATTCATTTCCAGTTCATATAAATATAGACATTTATTTGCTTTTTAAAAGTTTATTGATTTTTACAGACTGGTGTTTCACAGAGGTTGCACTTTGTCGACGGTCCCTTGGCAGCCGGCTCGCTGCTCTGTCTGCATTCACACCTTGAAACGAACAATTCTAATTCAAAGAAGAAAAAAACGATCGGTTCACTCTCTGTGTTAATACAAAATGATTGAGATACTTGCTAACACATTTGAAAGGTTATCAGAGGAGTTATTGACGCAGGAAGTCCAAATCTGTGAAGATCTAATTTAACCGAACTGCAGCTGCTTGATTCCCGTGTTCCTCCGCGTAGCTGATAGCTTGCAGTTTAAACTGTGCCTCATAATCATGTCTCTTTGCATTTCCAGGGTTTCCAAAACGAAGTTGCTCTGCATTATTCACATATCTGCTCCTTTGTACTATTTGTACTATTGTACGTGAAAGAAGACACTATTGGTGTCTTCTTTCACGTCCTCTCCTCTCTCCGTACCGTTCTCATGCAGTTCTCTCCTAGATCCTCTTTACCAAAGTCACACAACAACACATTAGGACCGCTCTGTACATTTAGGAGAAAATGTAAGACTTTCACCTTATGGTTGTGAAAGTACTGTATATAGAAAATATGATAAAAGGCAGAGAGACACGTGCAACTCAAGAGCCGCCTGTTAACCACCCCTGCACTGACAAATGAAGGTCCCGCCCCTCTGACTCGCCGATAAGCCATGCAAATTTCAGCCAATCAGATCAACCAGAAAGGTTCCTGCCCCAAAAGTGACAAAAACGCCCCCTTAACACTGAGCGTAAATCCACATGAGCACGCAAAAAGGAATTGACCGCGCAAGATCACCTCTCAGTTAGAATTGCGCCTGCGCGGTTTTAAGGTTCACTCACTCAGTTCCTAAATACGCCTGCTTGGTTGTCTTTACGCCCTTTCAGTTCATGGCAGATATGTAATTCCATACACAAGGAGATAAAAACATGTAGTTTGAAAAAAATTGTTGTTGTGACATAGAAAACACACTGGGGGGCCACAAGCTCCCTGCTCTGCGCCAACGGACTAGACGTGAATTTCTAAGTGAACTACTGCTGCTCTGCAGAAACTGTGTCCTAAAAACAACACAGGTTTTTGGGATTTTGGCTAAAAACAACAATCATAATTAAAAGACAACTGGGAATGCTTTAAAATAGATTAAAAGATGCAAACCTTTGGAGCTACCTCAGAAATATTACCCAGAATGCATATTTCTACCTCCACCGCCCCATACCACCTCCATCCTGGTCCACAGCTTTGTCACCACTGCTGCAATTCCCTCCTCTGGCATTCCCCACTAATCCCTCAAAAAATCTTCAAATGCTCCAGAAATCAGCCACTCGGATAATTGATAACCCCCCAAATTTTACAGCATCCCACCCTGTTCAGTTCCACTGGGTTCCGGTCACCTAAACCCGAATAGCCCAATGAGCTCAAAAGTTTTATAATCACTGAACTCAAAAGTAACAAACAAGTTGAGTCAGCTTAAAACCTATAAGCCGATTCAACTTTTGCCACAGTTATATCTTTATTGGACTAAAACATTTTGAGTAAATGAAACATTGGAGTAAAAACTTGTGAGTAATGAGACGTGATGACGTCATAACGTACGCCCATGAACGTGAACTCAGCCACAGAAGTCTTCAAGATGGCGGAGGTCTGATGCGAGTGGCAGTTGGCCCAAGTTGTTAACTCACATACATCTAGGTAAGTCGTATTATTTCATTTTTTATTGTATTTTATGACTTTCGCCTCTGAATTATATATTTGATGCTCCTTTTGATGTTCCTTCTAGTATATCTTTTTTATTCATGACGTGCTCCACGAGTTTGTATCTTCGAATATTTGTTCTGAATAACAATTATGTATGTTTTGCAGTATCATGTCATCAGAGAATTATTGCTTGTGGTTAAAAGAAGTTGTTGGGGCAAAGTTTAAAGTTTTACGTTTACCGAGTTGGTTGGCGCACATTTTAAATGATGTAACCGTTACTACTAGCTAACCGTTACTACTAGCTAACCGCTAGCTCTGGCAGAGCGGCTGCCACAGCCACATATACGAGTCAGTGGGAATTGCCTTTTTTTCTACTACTTTTTCACTGGCTCTGTGATTTGGTAATCGTTATGTTTTTGTGTAACTTGTATTTCACGTAGTAACCTAATAAATGCAAATGTGGGCTAAGCTAGCTGCCTTACGCTAACGTGTTCTCGTATCTTATTTAGTGAACCGGCGGTGCGTTTGAAAATTAAGAGTGGAGGTAAGTTTTGATTGTAATTAACATGGCTGCAATATTTAAGACACGAGCAGCTCCCAGTCCAATGAATCCTCCGGCTATGGAGAACATTTGACCTTATTGAAAAATTAAATTAATTCTAAATAAGTAAAAATGTTCAAGCTACCTTAATGTTATGTAGCAGTTATGACTTTGTCCTGAATTGGGCTCGAGTTAAAGTACTAAATGTATCATAAAGTTTGCTTGATACTCAAAAACTGTATTTTGGCCCATGGTTTGGTTGTGATTTGTGTTTCAGAATGTCAAATATTTTAATATAACTGTTTTGTCTCTTCCTAAAACATCCTCTGAAATATGACATTCTAGCTAATGCACAAATATTAAAAAAATTGTAATAAACAGGTGAGGTGTAACTGCATGGCATGATCAACATTATACATTAGTATAGCTAAAAGAAGGGGCTGACTTTGATCGGTTCATATTATTCACTGAGCATTTCTAATTCAGTGAATGTCTGTAAATGTTTACTTTACTGGAGAAAAAAATATCAACGTTGATCCCAATGCATTTGTGAATATGAATTTAAATTTAATGTCATCTTATGTTTGGTGTATTTTTTGAAATAACTGTACAATTTTAAGATAATTAAAAAGACTAGATGAGCTGAACTGAGCCAGACCAAAGGGTGCAGTCATTTGAAATATGTTTGCCATATTAATTTGTATTTGTCTCTGTGCAGCAAGAGCAGACTGCTGATGTCAAACGTATTCCTGGCCTGTGCTGGCTTCTAATATACAAACGTGAGGAGGACCCACAGTTTTTTCAAAGTTTGGAATGTAAGTACTTTATGATGGATAATGTTTTATTCACTAAATAGTACCAGTGACAGTGTGCTGGTTAATACTCCAGCTGTGTGGGTAATACAACTTAACCAGAAAGTCATGCCAAAGCAATGTTATGTGGCAGAGCACATAGTCTCCTAAAATATTGTACTTCAGCTCATCTGTGCTCCTGTACCTGACCGTGGACCTCACCTCTGGCTCGTCTCGGGCCCACAGCCGTCCCCTATTTCATCTGGATGACGCCAATCTGCTGGACTTTAAAAATGCAGTTGTTGAACTACAAAATGTAATTCTTCTCTAAGAGTTCTGGTACATCGCCTGTCCGTCCTGGGGGAGGAGTCTTTATTTTTTTTTTTTTTAAAGGTGTTTTTCCTTACTGTGTAAGAGGGTCTAATGGCAGGGATGCCCAGTTTAGTTTAGTCTGTTTAGTTTAGTTTAGCCAATACCTAATGTATTATGATTTCATGTTCTTGTACAATTGCCGTATCGTATTATATAAGCTCTCTTCTTCCTGATCCTTTTCAAGCAATAAATCAATCTCTACATGACTTTAGTTAATGATCACTGTATTTAATTAAGCAAATGTGATTTAAGTGGCTTTTATGTTTTGTTTTATTTTCTCTCTTTTTAATCAATGCATTTCATCATTTCTGTAATGAGTTTGATATATATGTTTAAATTATTTAATGCTTTGACTACAATCCTTGAAATCATTAATTTAAATCAACTTTAATAATTTTCTTGATGTGTAATTTCTGACCTTCTCTTAAAATGTCCATTTCAGGTTGTAGTTTTTGCATAAAGTTTTTTTCCCTCAAACGATCAATTGTCTCTCTTTAATACTACACTGTTTTTTTGTTTCTTCTTTGCAGATTTAAGAGTCACCAGAGCCGGACATCAGCAGCACCTCTGTTGGCATTCTGACCGACAACAAGAACAATACAAGTTCAGTGCATTTCTGTCCGCTCAGTACAGCAGTTGTGGTGGAAGATGAGCTTGTGGTTTTTGAGCGCTAATGTTTGTAGGGAAAGGGCAGCCTAAGAAAATACAGTTTTATGTGTGAAAAGTGTAAAAAAAATTGTATAAGGAAATGGTGTAAAAAAGATTGGTGCTCATTTTTTGCTTTTCTTGAAGACTGATTAATTTTTTATATGGCTTGTGCACTTTTTTTTTACACAAATTGTGCAGTCTTTTACATTTTCTAGTACCACAAGTTGTTCCAATGTACTTGTGTAAGGTAGTTTAAAAATAAACTTGCAATTACAATTCTGCCTCAGTTTTTCTTTTGTAAAAATTGCCCTGACTAAGAAGGACAAAGACTAGTTTAGACTTCAAATGATTAATTTTGAGTTGAGATATAATAAAGTTTTTTAGTTAATCAACTAATGTATTAAGGTTCAATAAAAACAAAATATTCTAGTTCAGTAAAGTAAGAATCTTTAAGTTAGTTAAATAAAAAGTCATAGTTTAATTTTAGTTAAATTGTTTTATTTTATTCAACTCAAAGATTTTAAGTTCAAATAACTTGTACTTTTTAAGTAAGTCAACTTAAAAATTATTATGTAATCTGTTTCCTCAAAAAATTTGAGTTCACTGAACTTATTCAGGTTTACAGTGAGACTCATTCTGTTCACCTTCAAAGCCGTCCAGAACCTCAGTCCCCCGTTTCTCTCCAGTTTCCCCCAGTTCCTTCCAGATCACTCAGATCACTGCCCCAGCTCCACGTGTGTGTGTGTGTGTGTGTGTGTGTGTGTGTGTGTGTGTGTGTGTTAGAATCTTCAGCTACTCTACTCCTAAACCCCAGGAACTCTCTCTCTCCTGATATCAGGCTCATTGACTGTTTCTGCATGGCTGCGCAGTGGTTAGTGCTCACAGCAAGAAGGCCCCTGGTTCAAGTCCCAGCTGGAGGACATGAAACAGAACATCACTGGGGGGCCTTTCTGTGTGGAGTTGCATGTTCTCCCTGTGCATGCGTGGGTTTTCTCTGGGGACTCCGGCTTCCTCCCACCATCCAAAAACATGCTTTATAGGTTAATTGGTCACTCCAAATTGTCCATAGGTGTGAATGTGAGTGTGCATGGGTGTGTGATATGTGTGACCCTGCAACAGACTGGCGACCTGTCCAAGGTGTCCCCTGCCTTCGCCTATAAGTGGCCAGGATAGGCTCCGGCAGCCCCTTGACCCCGAAAGGAACAAATGAAGGAATGATTTACCGTATCTAAACAATTTTGTTTATGCAGATACTACCCACTGTGGTCGTTTAATGCCTATGTACATTCTAGCTTCTATTGTTCCATCTTGTTTTAACTGTAAAAGTTCCTTCACATTAAAAGTCTTACAAATATTATTCCATTTTTGGAACAGTTTTTACAGTATTAAGATCCTGTAATGTCTACAGCCTTTACTTCTTACTTAAAAATGTTGGATTAACACAATTTTTTTCTAAAAATGGTTCTTCTAAAACTTCAAGTGATATGTGAGACTTAGACAGGACGAATGCTTGTTACCTGCAGAAGTGTAACAGACCCAGCAAAAGGCAGACTATGGTGAGAAGCATCCCTCCAAGAAGAACCATCAAGAAGAAAGTATGGTGTGAGATAAAATCAATGAAGACAGAGAGTTGGAAAAACTCTGAAAAGATGGTATAAAGACAACATGAGTGCACAGGTTTAGAGAATAATATGGAGTCATAACCTTTTTACATAAATAAATTAAATATAAATTCCAACGCTGAGTTTCAGTTCCTTACATGATTTTGATGGACCATTATTTTTGTAATCCAGATTAAGTTGAGTTTACAAAAACTATCACACGTGTGAGAGTCTGCTATGAAGAAATAACTTCCATTCTACGTTTTATAGAAGATTAAAGCATAGCACCTGTAATATCTTTACAGTTGAGCTTTTTCAAAAAGGAGATGTACCTCTGGAGGATGAGGCAGATGCTGCGATCCAGTATCCTAGATGGGGAGCCGTGAACGTCCACACGCGCTTTCCCTCCATGAGGACTACCTGACCAAGTCCTTTTTTCTTCCATGCACCTTTAGGGATTAAAAAAAACAGTCATAAACTGCATTAGTCCAACAATAACGAAGGCGGAGAGTTAAGAATTCTGTGTGTTAAGTCGGATAATGTTTGTTTTCATTGGTCATCCACCATAACTGTGAATAAATGACAATTAGAAGTTAAAAGGAAGTTCCAAACCCTTGAAATCTTAAAAAAGTAAGAGTACTGGTATTTGATAAACAGAAGAAAAATGGGACAGTGCGTCTTTGTCGTGCTCACCTGTAGACCTGTTCAGAAACCATGCTGGAACACTTTTTGAAATGTGTTGTCCCAAGCCATCAGAGACTGGGAGGCTGACCTGCACGGGCCCGTTTATATCCAGCTCCGTGTCCCCGGAGAAGAGCTCTACGCTGAAAGCCGCCAGGGGCCTCAACTCCACGCTGACATATCCTTGAGAAAACGGGATGAAAGGTTGAAGGAAGCAGACAACAATTCCCAATCTTCCCACAAATATAATTGTTCGCCGCCCTGATACCGGAGATGACACTGATACAACCTTTACAGCAGCAGGAAACAGAATTTTATTCTAGTTGAAATACAGATTTACTGCAGACAAAGGAAGTGAGAGTGTTTTATCAGTCTGTCTGGGTAACAAATGGCAGAGATAGCTGTAACTGTTCCACCTCAGGTCTTCTCTGGACCCCAGATGGTGTCTAATGATTGGAGGAGTGAAGGAAAGAAAGGGAAGAGAGCAGATGGGCAGATGGAATGAACAATGAAGATAGTGCACAAGTAGGAAGAAGGCATGGTTAAACAGATTAATATGGGTAAGGGATGGATGGATGGAGTCTGTGAGTAGGAATAAAATTAGAACAGGGGATACAAAGAAAGGATGGATAAATAGATGACGAGGGAGTATGAAGGATAAAAAGATAAGGGGAGTATAAGAGAAGAAAGACATGTAGGATGACTTTAAGGTAAGCCCTGGTTTATATGTCATAGCGGGTTTGAATCGCTCGGGTCTCTTTGTTCGCAAGGTTATTGGAAAGGAATTGCCCCAATCACTGCAAAATGTGACACAAGTTGATGACAGATAGTAAAGTACGTCCATTTTATTTTCTCAAAAAGTATAGTTATTTGGTATGTTGAGGCTCATAGAATACAAAAAAAACCTGACATAGCACCTGCTTTTTCTTGTCTGCGCCATTAGTTAACCACAAACTTGTTTAAATAGATATAAACATTTTAGAAAAACTTTGCATATGAAAAAAACACAAGTTTTATGAATATAAAAATCAAAATCTCAAAGATCCCTAGATATTACTATACAAAAAACACCAAACCAAGAAATGTTGGAAATAATCGTGTCATCAGGCTGGAAAAGTAAAATCGCCACTAACATGAACTAGACCGCACGATTTCGTCAGGAACGCAATATGACTGATGCGATGGACGATCGCCATGAAGTATAAATGGGCTGAAGATGGTATGAAGGTGGAGAGAAGGAAGATGACGGTTGTCAGGTGATGAGAGGTGGAGGTGTGGTCCTGCTTTAGAACTTTACTAAATAGACATCATGTAACAGGAATATAGAAGAACTAAAGACATTTACTGTTTTTGCTGTTCATGACGCCCACAGTGCTTGTAAAGCTCTCCAGCTCCGACTTTAGCTGAGGGATGGTCATGTACGCTTTCACCGAGGTGAAATTCATGACACCCGCCACATTCAGGAGACTCTTGGGAAACCGGATATTGGGGAGGGATGAGGAGCCTGAAAATGGAACCAAGGGGCTGTCTTGTAAACGAGGAAAAGTGACACAAAAACTCGTATAACGTGATTTTACTGTACCAGCTGCTTTGCCAGTGATCACTACGTAGTCTTCAAAAAGCCACATGTTCCCCTGGTTCAGCTCGAGCAATGACACAGTTACTGATGAAAACACTTCAGGAGTAAAGTAGAGAGGATAAAGGTACAACGTTAGAAACAATATTTCAGATTGACTTTCTTTCTTTATGTTTGTTTTTTTGCCCTTAGATGGCAGTGTGGGCTTGCATTTCCCCAGCTCTGGTTTTGGCCCCTGCTCAGACAGAAGAGATTTCACAACCTCTGCAATATCCACTAAGGCCTGCAGATTCACACCAGTGCTGTCACTGCACTTTTACGGAAGGGAAAAGGAACAAAAACACCAATCCTCTGCATCTTTTTTTTCTACAGGTGAGGCAATCTAATTAGGAGATAAATGTCAAAAGCACAAAGCAAGTTCAGGCTTTGCTTTGACAACTAGATACCTCTAAATTCTAAATAGCCTTAATTTGAATTTCTAGTGATAAATAACAGGAGAAATTCTACCTTTTTTCCCCCTACTTTTTCTATATGAAGTGTTGGATAAAAATGAAGGACATAGGCTTACATGGAACACTGCTGGTTTTATATGACAGAAGTGCAGGAATGTAGCCGGTTTTGCTGACCAAAACTGTGCTTGGCAGCCCCAAGTGAAAAGGTACATGAAGCGAAGTTCTGCCGTCCTCTCCGCTCAGAGCTGTGCTGTTCCGGGTGTAGTTGATGAAGACCTCCACAACTGCCTTACTCAGGTGCCGCTGGCACAGCAGGTCATTTACTTGGACCCTCAGGTTGAAGGTGGAGCCTAAATAAATTAAACATTTTAATTCTGCAAGTACTTCAAAATTTTTATACTTATGCAACTCTGGTGAAAATGGCACTTCAAAAATGTCTATATTTTCAAGATCTGCTGCAACTGAAACAGCAGTTTCTAGGTGCTAAATGACAAAAAAAAGACATATATGTAAAAAAAAGTCTGCACAATACAATTCTACATCAGCACCAAAACAGCTACACACAGTTCATTGTTAAAGTTATCTTCATCTCGAGTGATTTTTACAAATCTGGAATCATTGAATATTTTTAATGACAAGTCGTGTTTTAATTATGATTTTGAAGTTTTGAACCAAAAATTCCACAAAATCTCCTCTACATGGACGTGGCCATTGGTGCCGAGCTGGGTAACCCCCCCCACCCCCCCACCCCTTCTGCAAGCTGTGTCTTGCATGAGTGAAAAGCTTGGACGCACTTAAAATGCCTGCGGGGAGTGAAGTAACGTGCAATCTACTCTTCAACTGCACCTGAGCTTATGCAAGCTGGGCGGGGCAGATCAGAAAGAATGTGCATTGTGCATGCGCTCCTGATCATTAATTCAAAAGGAACGTCTTTGGGACCGCTCAATTGACAGCAATTTAAAAGAAATACTTAGAAATGCAAAAATGAAATGGTTATTTTATTACATTCATTCTCTTTCATAAGAAAAATGCCACATGTACATGTCCAAAATCATTGCTTTACATTTGTCCTCGGCTTATCTGTGGCTATATTCCTACTCTGTTTAAGTTCGTGGCTGTTTAAATTCAGTTTTTCCCCTCCGAGGATGGATTGTATTTAGACAGGAATCTTGGAGCAAACTGAAACTTAGTCATATTGGAAACAAAATTGAGACCACCTCCAAAGACGGGTCTGTGTGGGTCAGGGTCCCCTTGGGTGTATTCAGGCTGAAAATTTGTTCCGAATTAACGGGGAAAACAAACTCTGGTCCAGTTTAAGCAGACCAAATGTGTCCAGTGTGAATACACCCTAACATGACGCACTGGTGATGTTGTCATACAATGCCCTTATATCACACTGGTTGTCGGTGAAACATTAGTCACAATTGCCCTTATGGCTAGGCTTATACAGCACTTACAGGCCCTTTGACAGAACTTTCTTTATATTGGCTGTCTGCAGGCGAAAAATGGTCAAACCTGAACAGGGTAAAACTTTAAGATTGTATATTACTTCGTAAATAAGTAAGTAGGATGCATGCGCATCGTACAGAATTTTTCTTCTTTCAACTCCCAACAAAACCTGCACACTGCACAAGGGACCCAATAGTGCAGTTATCACAGCAGTTAGTGGGGACATTCTGCAAACATTCCACTAGCTCTCATGTATTGCCTGAACATCCCATGTGTGAAGCATTGGGGAGTCTGGGTGCTCACCTTACCTATGACTAGAGTGCGGCATTAGGACACCGTAGCACATCATCCTCCATACGTCATAAGTGTGTGTAGCTTAAATTAGCCTTAAGCATACTTCATCATGATACACTTGTCATATATTTGATTTCCATTATGTCCCTTGAGGTGGCAGAAAAAGCCTCAAGAGTACTGCAAAATACATGTGCGCTCCCCTTAAAATGCACCTCTAACCAGCCACTCCTTTCTGACCCTGCACAGGCCTGGGCAACCCATAAACCTGCAGCTCCTGTACAGGTCAAACCCTGTACAGGTGCAACTGACTATACTTTAAACGAAACTCAGTAGTACAATGCTAAGAATAAACTGTTCCTTAACAAAAAACACAAGAGAAAACTCAAAAAAGTGCAAGGCTGTTTTTTTCCTTCCCACAGATGTGCTGCCCTGCTATAAATATTCCCTGTATTGCGTCTATGCAGCAGGAACTGGAACATACGTTTGCAGAAATGGATCTCGGCGATGAGCTCATAATAAACTCAATAGTTATTTTTTGCAAGGGGGCCCATATAGAGTCTTTTCTGCACTTATTATCTGCATCGAATTGCTGAAGCACGACCGTGGTAGCAATCTCCGCCATCCTAATGCCGTGAGCATCTTTGTGTAATGGCAAAAAAGGAACAGCGGCGGTGGCTGAACTGCCGCCGCTCCCCGAGCTCATAATCCTACTGCTAAAAAAGATCTGCCAGAGGTTTGCTGAAAACTCCAGATTTAAGCCACCAGCTTTAAGAGAGGCCCAAATCCAGAAACTCACATCAGGTCGATCCATAACCCCCACCCTTTCTATTCACAATCCTCTCTGAACAGAGGTGAACTAATGTGTTTAACTTCCGGGGGGCCAAACTCCTTTGTCATCCAATATTTGAAAACAAAGGTTTGAGCCTTTTAAAGTCAATGCAGATGGACACAAGGGTGGTTGTTATAGGATCCTCTTTTAGTCCAACTTTTGAGGCCAAACAAAACAGTACAGTTTCACTAAAATCTGAAAGGACTGTGGCAGATTACTATAATTCCCCTACTCGGCAAGTTGACCCACACCACAAAGATGAAGGGGTCTGAAACGGGCTGCCTGAGGTTCTGATAAGAGATGGATCACACAGTGCCTGTGTTGTTGGGTGAATGCTATTAGCATTAGACCCGTAATGGAGCTGATGTTTAGGGGAATGAATGATTTTTCTGCTTCTTGGTTGAAGTGTTTACCAATTTTGCACAGATTTGACCACATCATTTTTTTAAGTCCCAACAGCCTCCCATAACAACCAAAGATAACACGTCAAGATAAATGAACACAAGAATGGAATAAAACTTCGAGAGCTAAAACAAGCTTCATTGCATTTTTATAATTTTTAAATTCAAATAAATTACATTTCTATAGCACCTTTAATGTAAAAAAAACAAACGAAAATAACAGTTCAAGGTGCTGAATATTAAAACAAACAAGAACACAAAAATACCAATCTTCACACATGCAATAAAAAATAAAATAAGTCCCTCATAATAATATATACAGAAACAAACACAAAAGAAAGAAAGATAAGAAAGTAAAAATAAAAAAGAACCCTGACGGTGCTGTCTGCCCTGTCCTCCTGGAGTGCTGGGGTGTCAGCATCCCAGCAACACGAGCACAACATCCGCTTATCCCCCCCCCCCCCCCCCCCCAGTCCCTCAAACCCAGGGTCCAACGGTCCAAGATGTGCACATCAGGCCAGGCAGCTTGGAGAACCCAGAACAAGAGACGCCAGAGGACAAGCATGGCCAAAGCTCTGGGAGCCCAAACACAAATAGCCCAGCCAAGGGTGAGAAGACACTCATATACAGTCTAAAATGTGGAAGTAATAAATAGAAAAATTTAAATATAAGACTGCTAAATTATCAATTAAAACAAGTTAATGCATAAAAAGTGGAAAAAAAGTTAGAACAGCTAGAATATAAAATTATAAATTAGAATAAGTTCATAAATAAAAAAAGTATATCCGGTTTCCCAAATATCTATTTAAAAGCTGAATTAAATGGACGTGTCTTAAATTTCTTTTTAAAAACCTCGGCAGTGAATGAGGCCCTCACATCCTCAGGCAGGTTGTTCCACAGACGAGGTCCGAAATATCTAAACGAGGCCTCGACCGTAAATTTCTGTCCTGACCCTAGGGACTTTCAGCAGGCTCATGACTGAGGACCTAAGGGCTCTGGGAGGTTCATAAACTAAAAGCAAGTTTGATATAAAAGAAGGACAAAGACCATGAACACTCTTATAAACTATTAAAAGAATCTTAAAAATAATCCCAAAGCTGACAGGCAGCCAGTGCAGAGATTTTAAGATTGTTGTAATGTGCTCTCTCTTCCTGGTTCTGGTTAAAAGGAGCGCATTACAGTAATCTATTGTTGATGTAATAAACGCATGAATGAAGATTTCAGTATTGGCTTTAGAGAGAAAGGGTCTCACTCGGGCGATTTTCCTCGAATGATAAAATGCAGTTTTAGTTCCTTGATTCAAGTGTTGACCAAAGCTAAGATCTGCATGTAAAATCACACCGAAACAGAAAAAACAGACCCACTCCAATCAATTTAAATCATTACTGTAATCTATTAAACAACTGTAAGAGCGTGCCTAGTGGTCTTTAAATTATGATTATGCTGTTTTTAGCCAAAATGTAAAACTCTGTGTTGTATTCTGGGACATAGTTTCTGCAAAGTGGCAATATTTTAATTATAAATTTTCCCTCGTAGTGATCCGCAGTGTGCGCGTGACGTGGAGGAGAAACGCATTTCTTTACGTGGGTGTGCCCAGACGTTTACATTTAAATGTTAATATTTACTTGTTGTCTTTGCGTGACCTTTTAAAGTTATTTCTCTCTAGAAGTCTGTGGGATTTTGGCTCCTTGGAGCCAGCAAGTACTTCCTGTTTGGAACACAAGGAGGGAAGGGTTGCTCAGTCCAGTTCGCAAAAAATAGTCAATTATTCATACTATCTCCCTCTAGCTTACAGCCACCTCACACCGCCAACCTAACATTACCAGTGCAACAAAAATGAGCAATATGGGATCTATCCAGCCCTACAGTTTTGAGTCAGATGCCAGCTTGAAGAAGGAAAGCAACGACGTTCATGGATCAAGTCGTCTACAAGTGGATGCATCCGAATGCAGCGGAGCAGGGAGCTTGTGGCTCCCCCAGTGTATTTATTATGTTACCAGTAAGCTCTTTGAAAACGGAATTTCTTTCCTCTGCACCTGATATACAACAACTTGAATAAAGAAATACTCAGAAATACAATTTTAAGCTTAATTATCTTTACATATGTCCATCATAAGAAAAATCTCTCAAGAACATGTTAAAAACACCAAAAACACCTGGTGTTTACATTGGAGTGGGTCTTTAAGACAATGAATTACACCTTGATGTATGTTTACACCTATTGAGAACATGAAAACACTGGTCAGTTTTGTGGGACCACTTGTAAATCGGCAGATGGTCCGGCACGGATTTATTTGTGCAACGACCTCCGTCACACTGCATGTGTTCTGGAATTAGGCCATGCTTTTGGCTGATGAAGGAAAACACCTTTCATTCCATTCCTCAGGCAGAAGTCAGTGATTATGAGCTACATGGGGACTCAAAAAGATGCTTTGGATGTAGCGAGACAGAATCCTCACATCACTCTTTAAATCTAAACCTTTGGTTTGCTAATTAGGAAAAAGCACATTAAACATGTTTTAATGGGTTTCAAATTTTATGTTTTAGTTTTGTTTCTTCATTTTATTCTGAAATAGTACAAAACATAGTAAAGATACAAAATAAAAACAACAAAATGAATAAAAAGGCCAAAATACCTTTTCAAAAGTTTTCATTTCTCTTTTTCAAATTATACCAAAGTAAAACTGTTATTGTTACTTTTTTATATAAAAAATTTAAATAAAAACCATTTGCAAATATTAAGTTAAACACCTAAAGAAAATTTAAAAGATTAATATTTTGTGATAAGTCAGATCTTTTTGACAAATGTAATTTAATGGGTTTTATTTCTTTTTTTATATACATAGGGATTTTTTCCAACAATTTTTGGGATGACATTGTTCCACATATCAGCTCACTTAATAAATTGGCACTTTTAAATGCATTTCCCATTATTCAAGCTTGAAGTATTCTTTTTATAGCTTTCTGGACCCTGTAAACAGGCACACAAAACATTCTGTCCCCTCTTCTTGGAGTGTTAGGGTTAAAGTGGTTCTAACAGATTCTAATCAACTAAATCTGAAAACCTCAATAATTTTATTCAACAGTTATATTTGATGGGTTTATCTCTGTTTAGCTGCTAATGTTTTTTTTTATTTTACTAAATTATAATGAATTCTTCCATGTTTATGCTTTCCCAGATCCTGAGTTATATCATTAGTAAGACAGTTTTTAATCTCTGAGTGTCGTATTACTCCTTAAGATATTTTCATTTTGATGAAGCAAACGTGATTCCATTACATTATTTTTTAATCATACAAAACTTAATTTTAACATGTGTTAAAATAACCTTGTTTTTTTAAAGCTATTATTCTGGTTTAAATTGATTAAAAGTAGAGTGGACTAGGCCTGCACAATAAATCGCAGTTAGACGAGTGATGTTGACTTATTTAAATACAATTGTTGCAGTAAAATGGAAATTATGTGTTACTTGCCATTTCTTCATGTATCGCAATTTATATCTTCATGGCAATACTGATCACTAGTCTCGCTTGTGGCATGTTTTCCCTACAGTGGACAGTCCTTTCCTGCAGAAAATGAAGGGACAGGGAGGCATTTGGCAGCACTCAACAAGCCAGCAGGGTTGGAAAGAGGAGGAGGAGAGGGAGGCGGACCAGGGACAACATTTCCAATCCTTGTAGTCCACAAAACAGACAGCAGGCTCATGCGATGACGGATGGTCATGTACTCCTACATCAGCATGAATTAGTCATGAATCGCTTGGTAAGTGAACAGGGTAACAAATCCTTTCTTTCTGCTACTCAGAGCTGCTCTTTTGAAAGAAAAAAAAAACATCTAAGAGAGAAAAAAAAAGGTAGAAGCAAAGTTTTGATGGAAAAATGAAAAAGAAAAATTAAGACAAACTAGGACACACAGAAGCTGCTTTAATACATTCACACATGTAAGGTGGCTGATTTTAGAATGTTATTACCACACTTCATAGTTCTCAAAAGCGTTTTTATTTGCACCCTAAGCCACTGTTAGTTTACTAATAAAGATAAAGCCATAAATGACTCTCTTGGTGTTGGTGCTCCATAACAAGCAGATGGGGAGGCCATCACTCAGCCAGTTCTGACATCACTACTTATTACTTATGAACATAGATATCAGCAGAGCAAATCCTCATGCAGATGGTGTATCGGCCGACTAAACTAAGACGTCTGAGACTATAATCTGATCAGACCACTCAACCAGAAAATGCTGGATGACAACAATAACAAACACTGTTGTGTCCCCTTCTCCACTTCTTGTCTTTATTTTTATCAACGCGATAAACAGTGGAGGGACTATTTTGGTGAAACTTTGCGCGCACCTTCTTTGTCCAGGCGTTGGAGGGGCTCCCGGCCCACGTGACCCCTGCGCGAAAAGTTATCACCATCATGAGAAGAGGGGTCAGCGCTCGCGGCAAGCCGACCGGCCGCGTGCCCGCTCCCGCACTGACCCACGACGAGAACCAAGCACGTCCAGAGCAGATACATCCCTGCACGCTCGAATTCGGTCCGGTCCGGTCAGTCCACCTCTATACTGTAAACTTTTACATAAGATAAACAAAACTGGAGCTCATTCTGAGGCAAACGAACTACTTTTGTTGTCAGTCAGCGTCTAAAAACACATTTGTCAAAAAGCTCCGCCCCTCTAGCGCCCCCCCCCCCCCCCCCAAAAAAAAAGAGGCCCACACAGCCATTCATGCATCTATTTATCTGTCCTGTCCTTGTCACTGTTTTGTCTTTCTTTTTCCGTCTTTGGACAAAAACAAGCGGTGAGGCACTTATAATAATAATAATGGATTGGATTTATCTGCGCTCTTCCGGACGCTCAAAGCGCTTTTATTGTGTCCATTATTCATTCACTCCTTATTCATACTTGGTGATGGTAGCTACTGTTGTAGCCACTGCTGCCCTGGGGCAAACTGACAAGAGTCCTCCTGGCTGCCAGTTGCGCCTATAGCTCTTCTCTTCTGATCATCACCGGGACATTCGGACTTCTGGTGCCGTTTTAAAATAACATATTTCTGTTCCAGCTGTCTACATGTATGGAGGGTCAATTTAGCCATTTTAATAACAATATTTAAAAATTCCCCAAAACTTTCCAAATTGTTTCAATTAAAGGGTCTATTCCTTGCAAAATTAATTTTTTTGAGCTTTTAAGAGTATTGTTATGTTCATTCCCCACAAAAACAAACCCCCTAATTGGTATTTTGATGCTTACGCATTTCTGAGTATTCCTCTAAAAACCTGCGCTCTTAGGATCTGTGGAAGCATTTCTGTTGCATAATTAAAAATAATTTCTGTTGTATAATTAAAAATAAAAGTAATACCAGAAATCCTTTTTCATTTTCAAAATTAATCTACATTCGTTGACTCAAATTTAAAATGAAAAATCAATCTCCCAAACCGCATTTTCTTTTTATTCTTCAACACCGCTCACTCTGTCACTTAATTAAAATGATCAAGAAAATGGTATTTGACATTTCCTTTTTTATAAGTTCTCTAGTAAATGTGTAGCAAAATTCAATTAGAAATATCCCATTTGACAATTAAAATAAATGAATTTCCAGGGGGGAGGCGGGGCAATGACATCAGTGCTCACTCTTCTTGATATGAGATATTCGTCAGATATTTGATTTACACTTAATTTAGAGGTCAGATTGTACATTGGACAATTACATGCAATGAATTGAAATTGTAAATGTGTTGAAACATTTAAATAGAAATGATTTGGAGAATGAAAGAGTGCTTGTGTCGTTTCTGCTCTGAGACTCGTTTTATATTTTCACAGACACAATTCTTTTTGTTATTGTGGTCGCCGCACCCGGGACCCGTAACACGGGCAATGTTGCAATGTGCCTCTTGGATGTAAATGTGGGAATAAAATCAGCCTTTATTTTGTCTGGACACGACTGGAAATACAAATTCACATGATTGTTTACACGGTTTCTCATGGTTGCCCGAAGCGGCACTTCCACCTTTAAAATCCGCCTCAAAGCCTCAGTTCTCAGGTGCAGGTTGGTTGTGGGGCCAGTTCTAGGTGGAATTGTTTTCTTGCAGACTCTAAATTCTCTTTTCGCTTTATCAGTGAAAGTGAAGTGGTTACGGATTTTGCTTATTTTTCCAGTGTCACTCATTTCTGTACACTTTTGTGTTGATATTGTCTGTTCTAGTCTTCTTGTTGCACCTGGCGCTCTATTCCATTCGCGCACTGCACTGCTGCACGTGAAGTGAGCTTTTGCTACCCCTCTCACCTTTAATTGCTGCGTTTCTAAGAGCAGGTAAAACAAACCAATTGAGGTTGTAATTATGTCAATATATGATGTTAATTAGGAAAACATATTTTAAGTTTAATGCTCTGGTGTCGTGAATAAATTAGGTCATGAAAGCCAAACACATTTGAGTAAAGTGGCTGAACAGTTAAATGTAAATGTCATGCATTTTTCGTTTTCCGACCACTAGATGGGAATGATGTAACATCAGCTTCTGAGTAAAGACACTGATCTTCAATGACTAAGGGGACCAACTACATTGAAAGCTGACAGCAGATGCTAAACCTGCTAAACCGAAAAAAAAAAAAAAAAAAAATATATATATATATATATATCTCCCAGCACAAAGTGGGACTTGGTTAAGGAAAGAGGTTTTTGTTCAGCAGTGGTTCTACGAGGTTGTAAAAAATATGTCAATTTGTATTCGTAATAGGGGGCATAATCAATAATTGGAACTTTCTGACAGGTCTAGAATTTGCATGCATTAAGAATTAAAATCTCGTCCCATTAAAAATTCCCTTTATGCTCATTTTTTTATGCATTAATTTAATACACTGTCACTGCACTCTGAAAACTCTCATCCAGGTGAAAAGCTTTGATGTTTCATTGGAGAATAGAAAGGTTTGCTGAGATTGTCATATCCAAAATAATCCAAAAAAGCAAAAGTAGAAAATTTTATTTGAGCACTGTTACAACAGAACTGTAATCTGTAGTTTTCTGCCATGTTTAAGACATTTTTTCAACTACCAACTATTTACAGCATAAAAAATAATCTAGAATGAACACTTTCAACTTCAAACTACTTATTTCTTTTCTTTCACTCATATCAGTCATTAAAAATAAATAAATAACTCATCCTTTTAGAATTTTTGTTGTCTAAATAAAAGTGTAATATGGTGTTTCTACCTTTTTGTCCCTCATCTGCAAAATTCATTAAATTATTGACACCCTTGGTCTAGACAATTAGACATCTTTAGTTTGTGTAGAAGCCTTTATTGAGAAAAGTGAATCCATAATTTGCGGTAGATGATAAATTCTTCATGAGCATCAACTCTGAAAATGTAATCTGTAAGACTGAAAAACAAAGTTGTGTTTTTTTATTTATTGTATTCCTCCTTGACTTTATCTACAGGTTAGATGTGTGATGCCTCACTGGTGGTACTTTGTGAAAGGGTTTTCTCCTGTATTGTCCCCGACAGAGGGTGTTTCCTCCCATCGTAGTTCTTCTGTGACAGGGTGAGGAGGCAGCGAGATGACACATTAGTCCTCCCAGCTTAATTCCCTTCTGACAAAGTATAAATCGGAGTCTAAGCATACAAGCAGGAGGATGGATGACAGCCTCCGTCTCTAGGATCAATTTGCTTCAAATTAGATACAGTGATGGTTCATTTCTCTACACAAACAGCTGCACCTATGGGGACCATTTTGGAAAATGTCTAGATTTCACCCTGGAAATGGGTGCCAAATGGTTGCTTTACCCCCAACCTCTTGTTTTCTTGATCCTGTATTGCTTTAAGAAACTAAAATGGACTTGTCCTCCCAGACAAAAACACAGCAGTTGTTAAATGTAACTATAACATAATTTCAATTTTGCTTAGAACTTCATTAGTCTGTGCTCTGTAAAAACAATTGATTGTGATTCTAAGTTAAATAATCTTCCTGAGAGTTACTTGCTTGAAGGCTAACAAATATGGCAAGGTAACTCATTTAAATTTCAGCCACTTGGCAAAATAACAGACTTCTGTAATTCTCTTTTTTTATTATTTTGGGTGTTTTAATCTCGTAATAGTCTATGTAGACTTCACCGTGGAAGTTCGTAAGGATAGCTCCAACTATAAGTTGGAAATGTTATCTGCTGATTAAGCATAGAAATGTAGCACCATACACATATATAATCAATGAAAACGGAGTCACTCACAGGATTTTGCACAGCAAAAATGAAGCCTGACATGGGAAGGGACAGGAATTTAAAGTCCCAAACTCAACATTTAAAAAATGCCATTTGGATGAAATTCTGAATCGAAATAAAAAATAAGAGTCCTGAAGCTCTATTGGGTATTGTCTGTGCATGTACTTTATTTAAAAAAAAAAGCTAAACAAACAAAATGCCTAACATGTGTAATTGAGCTCTAACAAAATGAAATGAAAATGTTCCCTACACAAAGTTGTCCCAAGTTGGAAAAAAGTATTAAATGAAAAAAATATATACTTGAAACCAGACTGTACATATATTTTTTGTGCAAAAATCAGACCTTTTAATATGGGAGAAAAATTGCTGCTGTAACCCGTCTCTAGTGGTTTTTGGTGGTACTGCATCATTTGGTACTTTGTTTGCATCAGGGACAAAAGGCATGGGTTTATGTATCACAGTATTGCTATGGTCATTCTTTAAACGTCAATAAATAGTTCAGCATGCCGTCTGATGTCTCGACTGAGGTGACTTCTAGTTTCAAGTTTTTAAAAAATATTAAATTGTTTGCAAGTGTAGGTATCGTTTATTCAAGTCAAATCAGTAAAGTTTGTGAGGGGGACTTTGAATCACAGTTTCATTAATATTGTTTTTATTAAATTAATGGCCACTCAAAACCACTTGAATCTTGTGCAAAGAGTCCATAAAGAAGAAGAGAATCTGAACACTGCACTAGAACAAGCTCTAGTCTACAAAACTGAACAATGTAAGGTATATGCTGTCTGTCGGTCTGAGAGGGATGGAAAAACAGTGTGCTTAAAATATGCTTGATGCTTCCTCAAATATATCCACATGTTGCCTTGTCTAATACCAGACTTTCCTTTCAGTCTGTTCAAAACAGCTCCTGCAGTTGGTTTTTGCACTTTTCCCCAAAAATAATGTGACACCACCTTTTAATAAAATGTAGTGTTTCTTATACAGCACCACTCTGATCATCTTTTGAGGTATTTTAAAAGTGGTCCCTGTGGTCTTTTAACTTAATAATGCCTTTTTAGCCAAAAAAAAAAAAAAAACCTGTTGTTTTTTGGAATTTAGTTTCTGCAGAGCAACAGTTCACCGGAAACTCCCCTCTGACTTGTGGGCATGACATTTGGCACTCTCTCTTTACACGCTCTACCTCTAGTTTACAGCCCCTATAAACCCCAACATTAATATTAATCCTTGTCTGAGCTAAGTACTAAAAAGTTTCCCTCCAAGACGTTCATGGATCTAGTAGTCTACAAGTGCCTGCATCAAAATAAAGTGGAGCAGGGAGTGTGCAGTCTATCCAGCATATTTTCCACATAACAAATGAGATCTTTTTCAAACTGCATTTTTTGACTGTTGCTGATTCACAAAGACTTAAATAAAGATATACTCAGAAATGCAATCTTAAGCTTAATTTTGTTATCACCAGAAAAACCCCACAAGAACTTTTTAAAAACACGATTTTCATAAAAATGGCAAACGAGCCATACTAAACCCAATGAAACCATCTAAAAGTAGGGAATAACTTCCATAGGCTTTTATTTCCGATGATCATATATTGTAGTACAATCAAAACAGCCAACATTCATTTCTGTTGCTGGTCCATTTGGAAAACTAAACAGCTTGTCAGGTGCCGACTGCAGCGTGTGCAACGGACACCATACGAGATTCTGCAGCTGTGCTTCCTTTCAAAATATTCTTGACCAGAGGCAACAAAATGACACGAGAGTGGAAGAAATTAAAGATGACAAAGTGATAGACAGTGTCACACAGTGAGTAAGTCCTTCCCTGGAGAGACAGGTGCACAGCTTGCCATGAATTATGACAGCATCAGTCTGGCTTTTAGGGTATCCTGGCATGATGTGGAATTTGGCTGGGGGATAACAAGGACCTCAGAAAAAGTCTAAACACTCCCAGAAAGAAAAAACGTTTGATTGTGGAGACATTGCAGGACGTTACATCAGAGTTCCGTTAAGCGGCCACAGAAGCTTAAAGGTATTCCCTGAAATTTTCTTTTTATTTTATAGCTTTTCAAATGTCTGCTCCTAAAAAAAACCTGGAATTGCAGTGGAGTTAAGAAAAAGAGCAAGTAAGCTCTTGCTAAAACGTGCGCAACATCTCCATAGCCATTTCAAATATGGGGAACTGACTTTTTGTAGATCCAAAACACACGGTTTCATGACAAACCTTGCCAAGGTCAAGGTAGGATTAAGAAATACCAGCAATGCCGTGGCTCAGGCTAAAAAGAAACAAATGGTGTATAGAGTAAAAGTATAAAGATGCTCTCCTACATACACTCTGAACCATTTTTGCTTGAAGTCACCACAGAAAGAATCTGCATGACCTTTTATGATTCTCCACCAGGGCCACATGGTTGCCAAGAGACCATCTGACACACCTGCTGTGTTTAACACAAGTGAACTGCTGGGCATTTGTTTGAGAAACTATGGAAGGGTGAGGATGTTCACTTACAGCACATGTAACTCTCTTCCATACCTGACAAATTGAATAGTTTTAATCCTAATGCAAAACAAACTGAAATAAATGTTTTAGGGCCTATAATTTGGGAGAAAGTAATAAAAATGATCCAGCTGGTTCCAATGTGAGCCAAGCTTAAACTTGTTGATTTTTGTGGACGTATGATGTCAGACCATTGAACCTGTAAATAGCATTTGATTGTGACATTACCATGTGCAGATAAGCAGACGATAAACTCAAATGTTATAAAAATGTGGTTTTGAATTTGTACCATTTAACCCTTGTGCTATCTTAGATGACCCCACCCTTACATTGACGTGTTCTCCCTACCATGACAAAGGTGGAGAAAGGTGGAAAGATTTCATGTAATCCATGGACACCAGTGAAGATCACAAATCATTGAAGAAAAAAGGTTCAGAACACTGTCTAGTGGGTCTAGATGACCCAACTCCCAATGTTAAAATGCCTAGGATAGTACAAGGGTTACAGTATCACAAGTTTACCATATTTTCTGGACTATAAGGTACACTTAAAAAAAGGTTGAGTGTAATTGTAACACAAATTCCTTTTTTTAATTTTACATGTTACTAACAAAGATGGGAATCAGCGTAGTCACAGTAACGTTTGTTTTAGAGCAGGGGAGTCAAACTCATTTTCATCGAGGGCCACATCAGCATAGGGCCCGGTATAACTTATACATGTAATGAAAAATGAATGTAACTACTTCTTAATAACATTTATTTATTTATTATAACTTTTTAAAGGGCCAATTACAGTTGCATAGAAAACATAAGTTTGCTTGTTACTTTTGCATAAATCCTTTTAAATTTGATTATGTCAGGTTAGGTTATATGGACAGTGTTTAAGTCCTAATGTATAGTAGCCCAATCCGATATTTTCAAGTCCGACAAACTATCAGCCGCTTCCTAATACTTAATAATAATTAATAAATAATGATATTTGTCATCCGTAAATTAATATCATTTATTGGGTTTACTGGATTTAAAGAAAAATAAATGGAGTTGGCAAAATAGAAAGGAGTCTGCATCAAAGTGAATTTGTTTCCATCATTTAACTTAACTTAACCTAACTCTGGTGTTTGACAGACAGAAAACTCTATTCAAGGTTGTGGAAAATGGACAAAAGAACAAATGAAACATCACACTCATAAATAATAAAAACAATTAGATTAAATAATTAAATAAATATCCTATCTGGAACATTTTCATGTATAAAGTAAAATGTTTTGTTAAAAAAACAATGTTGTTGCATAGTGAGGAAATAAAACACTTTATGTTCTTAATTTGTTATTAATTTATTTTTGTCATGATTTGAATGTGTTGTCCTTGTTCTGTCTTGTTTCTGTTTCCTGTTTTATTTTGAAAGTCTCCTGTCTTGTCTGTTTTCTTGAGTTTTACTTCCTTTGGTCCCCATCTGCCCTGATCGTGTCCACCTGTGTCTTGTCTGCCCTGTCTGTATTTAAGTCTTGTCTCTGCCTTCCTCCTGTGTTGGTCCATTAGTGTTCCTGTCTTGGTGTTCATGTCATGCCATGCCTTGTTCCTTGTCCCTCGCCATGCCACAGTGAGTTTTAGTTTTCTTTTTGTCATCATTTCTATTAAACCCCTAGCCCTGAACCCGTTTGCCTCCTGCCTCTGCATCTGGGTCCAACCGGCTCTCGAGCCACCCCTCCACCGTGACAATTTTTTTTCATCCTCAAAAAGTATCGATAAGAGTACCGATAAGAGTACCGGATCGATAAGCAGTATCGATAAGAGTAGTAGTATCGTTAAAACCTTATCGATACCCATCCCTATTGATGAGGGGTTGAGTGATTCAGTCGTAGCACTACTGAAGCCCCAGGTGTGTAATGCATGGTCCGCCACTGGCTTTTGGATACTGTATTTTACTTCTTCTGACCTTGACTTTAATGGTACATTTTAAAAAAGTGTCAATAAGTAGCTTTTGAAAGCTTGAAAAAGTTGAAGTCATTTTCGCTCTGAATTTTGTAAGAGGAATTACAAGTCTGACATTATTCACACCCCTGGGAAATTTAGACTTACTTCTTTTTTTAAATATTTTTATTTTAACCAACAAGCCATTTCTTGATCGGAAAATACTCAGACATTCCTCGCAGAAGGTAAGATGACGACAAGAGGCATCATTGTGTAAAAATGAAAAAAAAGAGCTTTTGTTCACATTTGAGTGAAAAGTGAAAGGTCCAAAATCAGAGGTTTGAAAAATTTTGATAGTAGTCATTGATTGCATGTTTAGTCTTGTTTACACTGACCTGAGAATGACTAGACCACGAAAAGACAACAAATGTTGAAGGAAGAACATGCATTGTCTTTATACACAAAATGAAACATTAAAAACGGATTTTAAAAACATCTACAAACTATACCCTGGCCTGCAGTGTCACCCTTCATGCATGATACAGAGGGCTGACGTGAGTGAATTTTGGGTTCACCACTGAAGATGATGAGGGTGGGTACAGAAGACTTATTCTGGACTTTATGGACTGGTGTGTGCAAAACCACCTCATCATAAATGTTGCGAAAAACAACCAAAGATTGGTGGTGGACTTCTGCTTGTATCAGTCTGCTGCCCCCTCATTGGTACCGGGGTACCTGGTTGTTCACCTCAGCAATAAACTGGACTGGAATATTAACACAGATGTTTTGTGCAGGAAGGGGCAGAGCAGGCTGTACCTTCTCAGAAGACTGCGGTCCTTGAGAGTGAGGGGGTCACTCCTGAGGACCTTCTGTGACCCTGCTGTGGTATCACTCATAGGGCGGCACCTGCTGGAGTGGCAGCCTCACAAAGAAGTAAAGGAAGACGAGTAGAAATTAACTAAAAGCAGAGAAGACGGTAATGGCCATGGTGTTGCAGATGATAAGTGGAGCAGACCGAGCTGCTCTCCCCTGGGAAAGTAGCTTCAGCAGATTTGAGAAACTGCAAAATATCTGTTCAAGTCCCAGATCTGTGGTGTAGGAATGGAGATGTTTGGATGATCTCCCAAAGGAGGACGACAGCACATTTCGTACATATTTTTGTTTATCTGTGATGGATGTGTCTCCTTTCAGTCTGATACCAACAAACAAAAAGTATAATGGCGACGAAGAAGAAATGAACCCAACTGATGGGGCATCATTTATGCGGGAGACCACAAACATCCTCCAAACACCCAAACTATGTATCATGTGAGGTCACATGTTAGGTTAATGCAAACTGTCACAGCGGCGTGACATGGCGAAGAAAGAATACCTCCATCTCATTTATCTCTCTTCCTGTGATGTACTGTCCAGTGTTGCACTTATGACATGTTTTCATGTGGACACTGGATGTCTCCTTGGCTGTCATTACTATGTCTGACTCACATTAATATAAAAAAGTGAGCAGTCTCTGAAAGAATGAACGATAACAGATAAATTCTTCAACTACCAAAAAGGAAGAAAAGAGTCCTAAAGTAGTTATTAATATAATGCATTTTGTGATTAAATGAAGCAAAAGAGGAATATGAGTTTGGTGAAAGTGGTAAAATTGTATAAATGAACAAGAATGGGTATTTCCACAAAGAAAATACATGCACAGAAAGCTTTTTATTTTTCTCAAATTGCAGTATTGTTGCCTCTTTGGGCTGTTGCAGCAACATTTTCACCCCACTCAGAGGAATTTATGGGTGGAGGGGAGGATGCTTTGTTACGGTAGGGAGGCTTCAGACTGCCATCTGTCCCGCAGCTCTATGTGAACGAGCAGCCGAACTCAGGAGAACCATCTCTTCATCTCACACCGCGGCTTTGGGGCGGTGTGAGCTTTTCAAAGCAAAATTCTGCTCAGTCCTTAGAAACCGTTCAAACAATCACGTGGATTTGTGTTTCTAGTCGTGTCCCGACAAAATAAAGGCTTATGCTATTCCCACATATTTACGTGGAGCCAAGCTGCAGATTGCGGCATTTGCCGCATCGATTTATGTTCATCGAGGCTAAATGTTGTTGTTAGCGCATGTTAGCCTTCACCTAACCATTTTTCCGGTTTCGTTCTGCCACAAAAACCACTAACCACACAGATTAAAAATAAAATGATGAGCGAACAGGCGCTTTATAATAACCATAACAATAATAAAAGCATGTTTAAAAGATCATCTTGTATATTCCGGAGCTGCTAAATTGGCTAGTGTCACTCTGACTCAGAGGTCAATTCACTCCTGGGCTTGCACTGTCTTCTCAGTCACGCAGCAGACCGGCTTTTCCAAACCCTTTGGTGATGGTGGATTTTTGATACTGCTTTTAATGATTGCTTTTAACTTGAAATTTATTGTAGTGGTGGTCACGTGCACGTTTGGCTGAATGGCATCAAAGTATTGTGGGATGCGGCTGGGCATGGGTGTTTCTTTTTGTTGCACCTTGACTAAAGTGTCTAATAGCTGAAGTGAGCTACATGCTGTTTGGCTGGTTGCAGGTGTTTCTAAATCTAATAGGCTTGTTTCTGGAAGTTTGATCATGCATTCAGCCTCCGCTCCGAGGCTGCACCAGCGCTCCCGTCAAATAAATCCATAAATTAGCCGCATCATTGAATAAACCTTAGGGTCGAAATCGTATGACAAAAGTAGCTGCTTATAGTCCGGGTAATTACGGTAACAAATTTATTTGCCAAAAGTATCTGTCCTGTGTTTTGTTATATACTTAATTAACGAAAAAAAGTATCGGCATTGATATCAACAGTATTTACTAGTATCGGATCGATACCCAACTTCAGCATCCCAGTATCGCCTAAGCCTATCATGAAGGAGAAATTCATCGTAGTTTGTGTCCAGCCGGATTTATATGAAACCAAATCTTTCATGGAGCTGTGAGCAAAGAAGCCTGGAGCAAGACTCATGAGATTTACACCACTTTGACATTTCTCTTCCAGCTGTAGGTGGCGGACATGCGCTTGTTAACAGAAAAAAATATTAGAAGAAGCAGCCCCTCCATTCTTTTCCGGTGTAAACACCGTATGATAAAAGTGTGTTCAAGCTCCAGTGTGTAGAGAGGGCATCATATCCCCGTTGTGTCTGTAGCTTGACTGGCAAGGAGGAAGCAGTTTACTGGTTTGCTGCTGACAGGAGAGAGATGCGGGTTGGTTCAATGCAGGTGTGTCAAAAGTCTGCAAATGTAACTTGAATTTATGTGCGTAGATCTGTAAGAGCACTTGCAAGACTTAAAAACAAAACAAAACACGTGTGCTTGTGTATTTGCTGCTGTGAGAACCTGCAAACTCATTTCTGAAGACAAATAATTTGTTTTCCAAGTGAGCAAAACCTTTATACTGTTGTAAATCTTCATTCAAGTGCAAAGTGATTTTTTTTCTTACGAACGTGCACATTTTATTTGCTTAGGTAGACGTATTTACTTCAAAAGACATCATTTTGAGAATGCAAACGCATTAAAGGTAATTTTTTAACTTTTTTCCTTCCTGATCAGGTCTCATTTCACTGGGGACTTTTTCAGGCGCTTTGTCCACTATGGAGTGTTGTGTGTTCAGAAGCAAACCACACCAATGAATCAACCTGTGTCTATGGGACTATTGTGTTGTGAAAACACTTTTATCACTTTGTATCTGTTATCTGAGGATTGAATCAGCCTGACAGAGGCATGAGGCAATCAAGACATTTAGTAAGAGTGCATTGTACCATGCAAATATTTTCCTTCTTGTCCTTGTGGCCATTTGTGACTTGACTGTTTGCTGTGCTTAACCAGTATTTTACTCTGTACTGCCTATAAACATTAAAAATTTAAAGTTTAAGTTAATGCACTTTGCACAAAAGCCATCCTTCACTGTTAGTCCTAAAACGTTTGTTTTTTTCTGATTTGTGAAGGTAAAAAAATGTACAAGTTCATGCAAACTAAATTTTCTTTTTCAAACTCTTGGAATAAAACTTTATTTCAATAGGACTAGCAACCTTAAAACTCCTGGGGTCTGACAGGGTATATAACCTTGCAAATTTGCTCGGTTAAAAGGCTGGGAGATGTTGACCTCTCATGACATCCATTCTCCAAACCACTTATCCTACAGATAACTGACTTGCAGAAGGAGTAGAAGCAGAATTCTTCTTAGGCTTTTATTTTTTTTAAGTCTCGTTTCTAAAATAGTACTGTGCTCCACTTTTCTGTTGAGGAGATGCATTCAAGGCACTTAGGCTTTGAGAAGTAAGATCCTGGGCTGGTGGTGCACACTGCGCCTGAAAAAAGGCCATTGAAAGTACAGATCTAATGACCTACAAAAAACTGATTTGAAGCTCATGAGAATGCATTTGCCTCAGAAATCTATTGACCTTTTCATTCATACTACAGTTACAAGCCAATCTTTTTCTTTTTTTCACCAGCAAACTAATGTGGCATAAACACTGATGACTTGGTGTAAGCGTTCATAGGATTTCCAGGCTTTGAAGTCAATTATTTGAACATGGTAATACAGTTTTGTATAGGTTATTTTGAATTATTACAGCAACAAATAAGAAATATCTTTTTCCACATTTTTATAAGAAATATCCAGTGGTGGAGCTAGAACATTTTATATGGTGGGGGGTGGAAGACTTTGGAAGAGCAAACCAGGATCATTCTTTTACTCAACTCAAACTGTTGTGCATCAAACAGAACAGAAAAACTATCTGAGTGAAACTGAATTCTTCGGATTCAACAAAGTAATTTAATTGTCAGTACTTATAATTTATGATATTTAGCAAGATCTGTCAAGACCATTTTCTTATAACATGAGTTTTCCAAAAGTAAGACTGTCATCTTGGCTAGTGATGTGCGGTCAGGTGAGGCACAGCCTGCTTACAATTAAGTAAATATTATTTTCCACTGATCTGCGCGATCACAGACGGAGTGGAAACTCCGGGTGAGGCCCGTCAAGCGCTGTGCCTCATGTCTGACGGCAGGGCTCAATGTTAAAAGAGACGTGCGCTGAAAAAACACTGCTGTAGGCCCGCAGAAAAGGCTATAAGGGAGGCAAGCCTCACCAGCAGGGGGCAAACGTGAGCTGACAGCTTCTTTGTACCTACACTGGTGCCGTAGAAACAGAAAAGACCGAGGACATCTTTCTCCATTGAGAGGAAGAGACTAAAATAATGTATTTTATTTTTATGATCATTTTCACAGACAACAGTGCCTCACCAGCCATCAACCTCACCGCACGTCACTGCTCTTGCCATATCATGGAAATGCTGTGACATTTTGACTAGGTGCCGACAGCCCAGATGGGTCGAGAAAGTCAATACAGGTTGTTGTTCACCTTTCAATATATTTCTTCAGGGATCGCCACACCTAATCAGCTTTCACTGATTCACACACGTTGTTTGGCAGAAATTTTTACGCCAGATACTCTTCAAGACAAAACCCTGTATTTTATCTGGGCTGGGTACTACGACAGGGCCCTACACAGGGGCTACATCGTTACAATACAGGGCCGAAGCAATTAATCTGAGGGCCTCAAAATTGAATTAAAAATGTCAACTTTTGTGCTTAAAGAACCTTGTACTGATTATTTCTTAACCTTTATCAATAATGGTACTAATATTGACAAAAAATTTAGGGGCAGCTTCCTCCCCCTTTACCCATGTAGCGCCACCCCTGAAAATATGACACATTTAAAAAAGAAAAGATTTGAAGAAGACAGTGAGAGATTTTGCAGTCACATTTCTGATGTGGCAGTTCGATAGAATGAGGGAGGCATGGAAGCAGCACACCCACTATAGACAATTCCATTTGCAGATTGAACCGTTTGCAGCTTCAGATGTGAAATTCGGTAACCAGGACAAACATCTTTGTGTATCATTGCAGGAAACATTTTGAAAAGCGTCCACAAATGAAAAAAGCTGAAAAGAATGTTGATAAAAGTTTGATTCTCCCTACAAGGCACATCGTTTTCAAAGCTCAGTGATTATGGTAGTGTGAGTTTATCTTATTCACAAATAGATCTCCAATCTTTTATATTTGTACAGTGTAGGGAGGTTCACTTTTAC
Organism: Oryzias sinensis; assembly: GCA_037389245.1. NCBI lineage: Eukaryota > Metazoa > Chordata > Actinopteri > Beloniformes > Adrianichthyidae > Oryzias > Oryzias sinensis. The sequence continues at coordinate 27,256,643 of CM074501.1, forward strand.
TGCAACAATAAGAACCTGATATGAAAAGAACCTGAAATGGTTTAAAGCTCTCCCTATAAACCTTTTTTTATTTTGGCGCCTTCTTTTCTTTTCCTTTGCCCAAGAGTGGAAGAAGAGACAGATAGGGGTTCTGTGATTAATTCTACACCGTGCAAAACTCTCTCCGCAGACACAGCAGGGGCCGGTGGCTGACATTTGCAGGTATCACAGTCTGCTCATCTTCCCAGAGGGGATACTGGTCAGTGAAGACACATTTACTCTTTCTTGCTTCTATTGCTGATTTAGTTAGAACTTGGCGCTTGGCAAGTGCACGTTTCCTCGTGTTTATCACTTCAAGGCTGAGGGGTGAGCCTGATAAATAGCCCAGATTGTGTATAAAGAACGGTTACCCTTCAATCACAAAGCAAGACAGCGGGTTTGTTATGACACAAAGTGATGGTTTCCTTCTTTTTTATTTGGTCCAGATAATGCGTGATGTACCAAATGGGGCAGAGAAACAGGTCAGCTGCAGGTAATACAATAGATGCATCCATTCCAAACCCACCAGGCTGTTGTTGAGCAGCCAACTTTACAATTAAATGACAAAAAATTTTGTTCTAATGATAAAACAAAACCTCTGATGTCTTTTTTTTTACAATGTTATGTCTGTCGTGACAGTTTAGTTTCAGAAGCAAGCGTTCCCAATAATACAGAAAGGATGCTACAAACTGTGCCAAAGGTGCAACTTTTAATCATCCAATCATATTTTGATCTTTACTAAACAAAATGATAAACGTAATGCTTTTGTTTTTGCTCCCATTTGTCATGAGACATTGTTAAACATTGTTACTGTTTCCTGTGACGTCATTTCCGGGTGAGCTATTCCCAGTGCTAGTGCTAGTGCTAGTCGTGTGTGACTGCTGTCCTCTTGTTTGGCATTAGCCTGACTACTATTGCTTACTCTAAGGGTTATCTGGGTTAATATTCACATCTAGTACCTTTTATTAGCGAATTCACCACTGTTAAACCGCTTGCTGTTCACTTTCTCATTTTGCTAAATAGACCACTTCTCTTTTCCTAAACACCGCTAGCCTTAGCTTAGAACCTAGCATGGCCACCGCTCTTTCTGCCTCTCCTCCTTTCTCCTGCCCCATGTGCCATATGTTTAGTGATGACCCTGCCTCCTTTAGTGAAGATAGCGGTAGGTGTGTTAAGTGTAGTCTTGTGTTAGACTTGGAGGCCAGGCTGGAGCAGTTAGAAGCGCGGCTCCGCACAGTGGAAGCTAAGCCGGCTAGCCAGGTCGTTACTCGTAGCGCGGGCCGCGCTACCAGGGCTAACCCAGTTAGCACCCCAGCGCCCTCCCAACAGCCGGGAGACAGTCAGGGGTTTGTACCGGTTGGGAGGAAACATAGTGCTAAACGCAAAGACTTAGAGCACCCGAGACTCCACGTTAGTAATAGGTTCTCCCCCCTCAGCGACACACCCGCTGAACACTCAACTCTGGTTATAGGCTCTTCTGAAGTTAGAAACGTGGAGCTCCCAGCGGCTACAGTCAGGTGTTATCCGGGGGCCAGAGTTGGTGACATCGAGGGGAACCTTAGGATGTTAGCTCAGAGTAAGTCCAGGTTCCGTCGAGTCGTGATTCACGCAGGCGGTAATGATGCCCGACGGAGACAATCAGAGGTGGTTAAGTTAAACGTAACTTCGGTGTGTAAACTGGCTAAGACGATGTCCGACACTGTAATTTTCTCTGGTCCCCTGCCGAACTTAGTCAATGATGAAATGTACAGCCGCTTTTCATCATTTAACCGCTGGCTTTCTAGATGGTGCCCAGAAAACGGCGTTGGTTTTGTGGATAACTGGAGTGCGTTTTGGGGGAAGCCCGGTCTCATGCGGAGAGACGGCGTCCATCCCACCCGGGACGGTGCCGCTCTTCTTTCTAGAAACATTTCTGCTAGCCTTAGTCTGTTAACCTGACAATCCAGAGACGAGACCCGGGCGCAGAGCAGCAGTGTAAAACGCTCCTCTGAGCCTCCCTTAGGGTTAGTGCCGGTGCAAAACCCATGCAGGGAAAGTCAAGCAGGTTCGAGCTTTAGCTTATGTGCTGAAAGACAAATGAAAGGAGCCCGTCATAGAAACCTTAAAGTGACAGACGGCAGTTCTCACAAGCAGAATTATGATGTAATTAAATGCGGTTTATTAAACATTCGATCCATTTCCTCCAAGTCCCTCTTAGTCAATGAGTTAATCATTGATAACAACCTTAGTCTTTTAGCCTTAACAGAAACCTGGCTCCAACAGGATGACTATGTTAGATTGAATGAAGCAACCCCCCCCACTTATGCTAACTATCAGAAATCCAGGATTTCAGGGAAAGGAGGTGGTTTGGCAGTATTATCACAGTCTAGCTTACTTCTCAGCCCTAAAGTTAAAAATGCTTATAACTCCTTTGAAAGCATTATATTGTCTTTAAGTCACCCTAACAGGAAAACTGGAAAACCTGTTTTACTCATAATTATTTATCGCCCCCCCGGCCCATATTCAGAATTTTTAACTGAGTTTTCCGACTTCCTATCGACTATTGTCTTAGATTCTGATCAAATTTTAATATTAGGGGATTTTAATATTCATGTTGATGACCCCAGTGACTGCCTAGGAAAGGCTTTTGCAGCTTTATTAGATGATGTTGGTTTCACCCAAAGTGTGAATGAACCCACTCACTGTCATAAGCACACCCTGGATCTTGTTCTAACCCATGGGATAGAGATCAGCCAGCTGAGTGTCCTTCCTCTTAACCCCATCATTTCTGATCACTTTATGATTACCTTCCAGTTTACACTGGACCATCCTTCTGCCCCAGTGAATAAGAAACAGCTTAGAAGAACCTTAACTGACCGTTCTGTGTCTGAGTTTAAACACACAGTTCAGCCAGTACTTAGTGATATTCTGAGAAAATACTCTGAGACCAGCTCCCATAGTATCAGTCCTAGTATAAATGACCACTTTGTTAATGATGCCTTACAAGCCCTCAGGAGTACACTCGATGTTGTTGCCCCCTTGAAACCTAAGTTCATCAGACAAAACCGAGTAGCACCGTGGTTTAACGCTGAAACTCGTTCTCTTAAACAAGAAACCCGTAAGTTGGAAAGAGAATGGCGCCGCTCCGGTTCAGAGCAGTCTCTGGATATCTGGAAACATAGCCTATTAAATTATAAAAAAGCTCTGCGTAGAGCTAGGAGCCAGTACTATTCAACCTTAATATCAGAGAATGGAAACAATCCAAGATTTCTTTTTAGCACTATTGCTAAATTAACTCGCAGTCAGAGCTCAGTAGAACCACATGTTCCTGTTTCTCTCAGCTCTGATGATTTTCTTACATTTTTCGATAGTAAAATCTCAAATATTAGACATAAGTTAAATCAAGTTATTCCTACAATCAGCCCAGAACAGGCTGAAGTGGTAGAAATGGAGGCATCCATAGAAACTTCTGTAACATTGGACTGCTTTACTGCTGTGGATCAAGCGGAAATAACATCAATTATTACGTCCTCCAAATCCTCAACGTGTCTGTTAGACCCAATTCCCACTAGACTTTTTAAAGAAACTTTTCCCCTAATCAATGATCCCATATTAACAATGATAAATGCCTCTCTGGAAACGGGTTACGTGCCACAGTCTTTTAAATATGCAGTTGTTAAACCTCTTCTGAAAAAGCCCAGTTTGGATCCTAGCGTGTTGGCTAACTATAGACCGATATCAAACCTGCCCTTTATTTCTAAAATCCTAGAAAGAGTTGTAGTTAAGCAGCTTTACTGCCACCTACAGGACAACTGCCTCTTTGAAGACTTTCAGTCGGGGTTTAGACCCCATCACAGTACGGAAACTGCACTAGTTAGAGTCTCTAATGACTTGTTATTGGCCTCAGAAAAGGGTCTACTTTCTATTCTTGTCCTGTTGGACCTCAGTGCAGCCTTTGACACTATCGACCACGGTATTTTACTCCATAGATTAGAGCAGGACATAGGGATCAGAGGATCTGCTCTCCAGTGGTTTAAATCCTATCTGTCCGATAGGTATCAGTTCGTTAATGTAAATGGCCATTCCTCTCAGTGCACTCGAGTCAACTATGGAGTCCCACAGGGCTCAGTCTTGGGACCGATCCTGTTTACGCTTTATATGCTACCCCTAGGAAACATAATCAGGAAACACAGCATTAATTTTCATTGTTATGCCGACGATACGCAGTTGTATTTATCCATGAAGCCTGACCAGAATGACCAGATAGAGAAACTGAACGCTTGCATCAGTGACATCAAGACCTGGATGACAACTAATTACCTCCTCTTGAACCCAGAAAAAACTGAGGTCATTATACTTGGACCTAAAAACCTCAGAGATGCTCTGTCTGCTCAGATAGTCTCCCTGGATGGCATAAGTATAGCCCCCAATTCCACAGTTAGAAACCTTGGGGTTTTATTTGACCAGGATTTATCATTTAAGGCTCACATATCTCAGGCGTGTAGAACTGCCTTTTTCCATCTGCGGAATATTGCTAAGATCAGAAATATACTTTCTAAGAGTGATGCTGAAAAACTCATCCATGCATTTGTTACGTCGAGGCTGGATTACTGTAACTCCTTGTTAGCAGCGTGTCCTAAGAGTTCCTTAAGAAGTCTCCAGCTTGTTCAGAACGCAGCAGCTAGATTGTTAGCTGGAACTAGCAGAAGAGATCACATCACTCCTGTGTTAGTTTCACTCCATTGGCTCCCAGTTGATTCCAGAATCAAGTTCAAGATCCTCCTGTTAACCTATAAAGCCTTACAAGGAATGGCCCCGTCCTATATTAAGGACCTCATAGTCCCTTACCATCCAATGAGAACACTTCGCTCGCAAAATGCAGGACTCCTTGTGGTTCCTAGAATTAGTAAAAGTACGGTTGGAGGTAGAGCGTTTAGCCACCAAGCCCCTGTCTTATGGAATAACCTCCCAGCTCATGTAAGAGAGGCCGACTCAGTTTCTACATTTAAAGTTAGACTGAAAACATTCCTCTTTGGACAGGCTTATTGTCAGACTAGTTAGTATTCAGAGATTATTTAACTTAATGTTAAGTTGTTTAAATTAAACTTAAGTATTTCTTTTAAAAGGCTGCTAGAAGTTGAAGCTGGGGTAACTATGGTGCACTGGGGTTCTGTCTTCTTTTCTTTTATACCTCTACCCTTCCTCTCCTCCATTCCTGATCATCATTTATCATTTAGTTCTCCATGCCTCTGTCTGGTACAGTGCGATTCTTGTATTGTCCCTCTTTTCCTCTCCCCTCCTGGGGAGTGGGAGTGCTTCCAGACTCCAGTTGGCTCATCCGTGCTCCAGTTCCTGACCGTCTACCTCGCCTTTGCTCCCGCTCCTACACCTGGCTGTGGTTCCTGTCTCCGGCTCATCTCTGGCTCGTCTCTGCTCTGTACCTGACCGAGTACCTCGTCTTTGCTCCTGCTCCTGGCTGTGGTTCCTGTCGCCAGCTCGACTCGCGCCTTTGACTGTCCCCACAACCACGACTGGATGAAGCTCGTCTGCTGGACTTTATATATGTAGTTATAGATTTAGATAAGTTAATTCTTCTCTAAGAGTTCTGGTACATCGCCTGTCCGTCCTGGGGGAGGATCCCTCCTTCATGTGGGCACCCCTGAGGTTTCTTCGTTTTTTCCGGAATCCGGTTTTTTTGGGAGTTTTTCCTTACCGCGAAGGGGGGTCTAAGGGCAGGGATGCCAGTATAGCTTTGTCAGTTTGTTAGTCCATTTTAGTATTTTCCTATTGAACTCTTTGTATTCATGATCCTTTTGAGTTCATGTTTTACTTCGAAGCCCATCGAGACGACTGTTGTTGTGATTTTGGGCTATACAAATAAAATTGAATTGAATTGAATTGAATGAGATGAACTCAAAGGTTTGAAATATTTTCTACAAACACAAAATAGCAATTTCTCTAATGTCTACATCTGTGATAGAGAGAGCTTCTTCTTTGAGATAATCCCTCCCACCGTAGGAGTTGTACTAGTCTTAAAAAAAAAAGAAAAAACTGTCAAATAAAACATTTGTGTGTGTAAGAGCTAGTAGAGCCACACCAAGTGTCATAACCCTAAATGGCCAATGGCCGGATTGTCTTGAAATGTTTGGTGGAATGATTCACCTGGCTTATGTTAGTCTTTCTTGCACCAATGACATCAAGGACAGATTTGGTCAAATCCAAAGACATCCTAAAATGAAAAGGAAACTCTGGAACACCTTTTAAATTAATTGTCACATAAAGGAAAAAATTAGAGCCAAAGTGAAAAAAATAGTATTTTAAAGTTCATGATAATCTTAAAGTGTTTTGTGATGTAAGAAAAAACGCAAGCTCCCTGCTCGGCTATATTCTGATTCATCCGCCTGTCGACAAATAGATCCACATACATCTTTGTTCTCTTTGTCGCAGCTGGTATCTGGTTCAAAACTGTACAGCTGGATTTCTTTTCTTTTTTTTTTTTTTTTTTTCTTTTTAACTTGTTCTGTCCAACAGCTTAGCAAACAGATTAGAGCTGAAGGCTTTTTGTGTTGGACAGGTTTTACTATCACAAAAAGAGGTTATCCTTAATTAATTGTCACATAAAGGAAAAAAAATTAGAGCTAAAGTGAAAAAATAGTATTTTAAAGTCTATGATAATCTTAAAGTGTTTTGTGATAAGAAAAACGCAAGTTCTGCTCGGCTATATTCTGATTCATCCGCCTGCTCGACAAATAGATCCATATACATCTTTGTTCAGCTGGTATCTGGTTCAAAACTGTACAGCTGGGATTTCTTTTTTTTTTTTTTTTTTTTTTTTCTTTTTTGAACTTGTTTGTCCAACAGCTTAGCAACAGATTAGAGCTGAAGGCTTTTTGTGTTGGATAGAGTTTATTTATCACAAAAAAGAGGTTATATAGCTTCGAGAAATCAGAGTGTAGCTTTAGATAAACCTCTTGTTGTATTAGTTTTATTTATTTGTTACATTTAGTGTGTGGGGAGGAGAGAGGGAGAATGTGAGGGGAGGGTGGAAGAGTGTAAAAGGAAGAGGTGAAAGGTGGGGATACAAGCACTGATTTGAATAAGACATTTTAAGCTGTAACAATTATACTCAGATCTGCTGAAAGACAAATGTTACATCAAAGGTGAAAAATCTGACACTAAGATGGAGGAGAAACAAAGAAAAATCTGTCCATCAATACACTGTGGTAAGGAGGAGGGATGAAGCAGACAGGAGCAGTGTGGCAGTGTGCACGTGCACGTGGGGGTGGGGATACATGCATGCTGCCGACGTGAACCGTGTGTTCAGGGGAATCCAGATCTCTACCCCCGCCAGAACAGCCAGACCAGGAGAGGGGAGGAGAGCCCCAGGCCAGGAGCCCCCCGAGCATCCGCACTCCAGGCAGCCCGGGAGGAGAGGGGAGGAGGGACCGCCACCCCACCGGCCAAACACAGAGAGGGCCCTACAGGGCCCTCAGTGCCTGAGGCACAAGCTGACCCAGTGTCAGGCCCCAGGCTACAAGACAGGAGCGCTGCATGCATCTAGGCGGCAGCCATGGGGCCACCGCACCGGACACCGAGACAAGTGGCCAGTGATTTAAGCCAGGCCCCGAACCCATGAGCCGCCCACTCACCCGATCGCGCCGCCTCGCAAGCCAGCCCAGGCACGCGACCTAAGCAACCCAGGGATCGCCACGCATCCACAGCCACCCCTCATAACCCTACAACCCTACACACTACAACCCCGCCATAATATCTGGAGCCCCTCCCCACCCTCTCAGTGCCTCCTCTGTGATGGGGAGGACAGCCCCAGAGGGTCCCAGCGAGCCAGCCCCTAGTCCGTCTGCACTCCATGCACTCACGCACACATACTCAAAATCATCTGGGTTACCCTCCCCACTTCACACACGCAGTACCCCAGCCGGGCAGACCTCAGCCGAGCATGCCCGACCCCGCAGCCGACAGGATTCCCATAAGCCCGGCCGCCCTGAGAAGACCAGGCGGGTGAAGACCGGCCGCCCCCGACCCCACCCATGTGTGGAGGTGTGGGGAGTGCTGGCGTGTGTGCTGCAGGGTAAAGAGGAGGTCCTCAGTGTGGGGGCCCCACCGCTGTTAAGTCGCAGAGCCCCACCCGGGTCCTCTGAGGTGTATATTTGTGTGTGTGTGCTGCTAGCATGCAGTGTGTGTGTCTAAAAGAGGAAGTAAAATTGTGGGGCAGCGAAGGTGAGCACGGATGTTTCACCGCGTCCCTCCACCAGACCTCCACAAGGCCCTAGATGAATCAGAGTGTCTAATAAGCAAGTAAAAGGGAGAAGGCGGTGCCGACTAGTACCCAGAGAGGGGTATCTCAGTGAGCCCCGCCAGCATACCCTCCCATCCAGTCTCCCGAGCCCTATGTGCCTGTTTGCAATATTTGTTTGGGTGAGAGGAGGAGAAGGATGGGCACAACCGAGAACGGCAGGCCCCGCAGAGCCCACCCCCCCAAACCCACCCCGGCCCACCCAACCAGCCAGGACCCGGCCAAACCTATCACCATCCCACCCCTATTAGGTGATGTGACTAACCAGCTGAGCCAGGAGAGTCTGAGGTCGATATGGTTTTTTAGAGGACATTATCTCTAAAACTAATATGCTCTGAATATAGGTTTCTAGGTTGATGCTAAGATTATTCTTAGATTTCCAGTTTAGAGGATAGTTTTTACATACATAAGAAGTGTGAGAACCATATAAGCCTTGTTAGATTCCATGTTGATGTTATTCAGGTCACGGTAAGTAAATTGTTTCATCTATGTCCAGCTGGATTTCTAATCAACTTGTGTAAACTATGTCTTAACAAATACAGGTTTTTTATTTGTATTTTTAAATTCCAAAATATGGTATAGAAATCGATAGAAATGATATATATATATATATATATATATATATATATATATATATATGATATATATATATATATATATATATATATGTATATGTATATATGGAAAAGAAGAATCAGACGTTACATTTTATATATTTATCTATATACACACATATATAATATATTTATATATTGAAGAAATATATGTTTTCTGCCTTTACTTTTATATCGTTGAAGTTTTAATCTTCAGTGCTCAGTATGTTGTAACCATCTTTTTTATCTTGTAAAAGCTCATCCCCCTTTGACATTCCTTTAGGTAAATTTATGGATGCAGATACAGACCCCCCTTTTTACTCGTGTGGAAAGACCGAACCTTTTGTGTGCAGCTCCGTAAATTTTGTCATGGACCAGATTTAACCCTTGTGCTATCTTAGATGACCCCCAACCAACATTGACGTGTTCTCCGTACCATGACAAAGGTGGATAAAGGTGGAAAGATTTCATGTAATCCATGGACACCAGTGAAGATCACAAATCATTGAAGAAAAAAGGTTCAGCGCACTGTCTAGTGGGTCTAGATGACCCGACTCCCAACGTTAAAGTGCCTAGGATAGCACAAGGGTTAAAACACTTGTGCTGAAGATCTGATCTGTGGAAACCGAACTCTATTCACATTCTCATGCCAGGAAGAGGCTGACCTTTTTGCTCCAGCGCCTGCTGTGAAGTTTCTGCTGTCCAGCAAATTTACTATGGGCAGATGGGGAACTATTTAGCAGACACAACGGTGTGCTCCTCCGAATATGGTTCGGAGGAAGTGGGCGGCCCAGCTGTCTACGAATCCATGCGCCCGGGAGGAGGAGATCCGACCGCCATGATAAAACCTTTTTTTTGCAGAACTTTTCCTTTGTTCTCATCTGTCTGCATCCTAAGATGCATGTAATCCGTGTGCATCGAAGACTTTGACTTTTGAGAATCCAGATATATCTGTTTTAATTTGTTTTAGAAATTCTGTTAGGGAAATAAAACTTTGTGTATCTTTATCCGGTCGAATCCTGATTTCACTCTCCCGACTTTTGAACACGCATAGGAAGTCTGCAAGTAATGCATACTTTTTCGGCCATTGCACACACCCACTTTGGGGCGGTGTGTGAGCTTTTTCAAAGCAGAAATGCCACTCAGTCCTTAGAAACCGTTCAAACAATCACGTGAATTTGTGTTTCCATTCGTGTCCCGACAAAATAAAGGCTGATGTTATTCCCACATATTTACGTGCAGCCAAGATGCAGATTGCGGCATTTCCCGCATTGATTTTGTGCTCATCAAACAAGGCTAATGTTGTTAGCGCTTGTTAGCCCACTCCTAACCCTGGTTTCTTCCAGCTCCGTTCTTCCACTAAAAAAAGAAATGGATTAAAAATAAAATGATGAGCGAACAGGCGTTTTTTAATATTTATAACATTACTAAAAGCACATTTAGAAGATCATCTCGTTTATTAACGAGCTGCTGCATAAATGTATATGGCAACTCACTTTGTTTACAGTGGGACTCATTTCCTCTTCTGGTATTTTCAACACTACTGAGCATGCCCAAATGATTTATTCCAACTGAAAGTGAGACCATGTGAACATTCGTTCTAATCGGAAAAAGTTTATCTGGGCCTATGTACACGGTTGAATTCTAATCCGACCATTGATCCGATCAAGATATTTTGCGCATGTAACCGCGGCTACTGCCAACAAAGGGTTTCCAACTAAATATTAGTAATGACAATCCATTTTGTTTTCAGTTATTTCATTTGTCCAATTACTTACAAGCTTTGGTTTTTCACATTTTTATGAAATCTTTTTGTTCAACCCATGGAATAAAAGCTGAAAGTCTGCACTTCAATGGCATCTGAGTTGTTTTATTTTAAATTCACTGTGGTAATGTACAGAAACTAAATTAGAAAGAATGTGTCTCTGTCCAAATATTTATGGTCCTGACTGTTTCTGAGATGCAGTTGCAGCACATTAACATTGTGTTTATTAAATAAAATGAGTTTTGCCATTTTATTACAAAATGAAAGGTGTGTTAATATTCAGGTAACGTTTTTTTTTTTTTTTTCTAAAGTCATACTCTTTAAAAAATATAGAAAAAATGTTCAGATACAGTCTTGGGATCCATTGTGATAAGTATTGTATTGTGAAACTCTTGCCAATACACACCACTACTTTAAAGTAACACATAGTGGGTCTTTAATGAGTTTGAGAATCACAACGGATTCATTTTTTTTAGCACAGGATTGAGTTAATAAATGGTAAAGGGTGTATACTTGTGTAGCATTTTTCTATCTTCCCTCTAAGGCCCAAAGTGCCTTACAGTCACAGTCCCATTCACCCACACACAATCACATACTGATTTTGGCTGAGCACTGGCGCCAACCTATAACCACCAGGAGCAATGTGGGGTTCAGCGTCTTGCCCAAGGACGGAATTAATATTCATTATATAACACAAGTATAATAAATTTCATTTATGCTAATTTAGTTTGGTTATGAAAACCAGTTTTGACATAGCTAGTGACTTAAAGCGACCTAATAGGTAGAACTTCCAATATTAAAATTAAATACATTTTAGGAAGATTAGGGAATAATAGGGATATTTCGACATTGCATAATAAAAGCTGCTTTACTCCAAAACACAAGATGTTTCTCTGAAGGATGGTGGTAATGAATAACAACTGCATTTTCTCTCTTAAGGTCTTAATTCATTCTCTTAAAATAAAAGCGAAAAAAGAGCACAACAAATCTTCCAAAATAAAAGTTGTTACTAGTAAACAACATAGAAGCATGAATTGAACATTAAAAGTGCTGAGTGAATTGCAAATGTGATAGATTTTGTATTTGCTGCCTTTGTCTTTTTTTGGAGCGACCTTGCTCTGACCCATTTTAGCTATCGAAATGTATAATTCCACCATAAAATTAAAGTTAAATTCATTAAAAGCCTGCAGTTATTTAATCGTTTGCTGCTACAACCACAACACTGCAAACCCCTTTAATTTTACAACAATTTGTGCTTCCTGTATGTATGACATAAAAAGTCAGAAAAAAATAGCTTGTTTTAAAAATTAAAAGAGGGCCCAGCTGCCATTTAGGACTATGAGTGGATTTATATCCAGGTAAATCAATATTCTTATGAGGGCACTTTAGAGTGATCACCAAAGTCACTGTAAAGCAGGAAGATAAAACTCAATCTCTGTCATCTTCACCTCCATCCAGTTATCCTATTAATGTGAGTTATAGACTCAGGCATGAACTTCATTCTGAGTAATGATTTATTAAGCCAATAATAACAAGGAGAAAAAGGACAGGCCCAGGTCATAATGTTCAAGAGCCTTTACTATGGTATTAATGGTCTTTTCACATGCAGAAACATGTGCTTGGATTATGGGGAAATGTGCACACAAAAAAGAAAAAAAAATTCAATAAAGCTGCGCAAACAGATGGATTTGGTTGGGCTGCAGTCTTCAATTTTATGCCAGTATATTTCTTGTGTCATTTTAATCATTGCCTATTACATTAGCGTATGAACAACCGCAACTAGAAACAGATCCTTTTCGTGAAGGATAAAAGCAGATCTCCTCAATTTCATGCTGTTGCATCTTAATTTTTATGACAGAGAATTTGCCTGAAAACTGATCTGTATTTTTTTTTTTACAACAGTTATTGTGGATTTGAAGGCTAAAACTAGTGCTGTTATTCAATAGTTTTTTTCAATTGATCAATTAATTAAAAGTCATTATTAATCTATTTTTAATTTGACCTAATAATTGGTTTAATGAGTGTTATTTTATTTACATTTTATTACACAGTAAAAGATCAAAATACAATTTTAAAAGTGGCTTTATGAAAAATTATATTAGAACAGATTTCTAACCTTTACTTTTCACCAAAGAGTATATATGTTTAGGGGTATATTTATTTTACAGACTCAGGGTCTAACTAATAACACTAATACTATACATAAAAGGTTTAAATTGAAATTTAAAGTTTAATTTAACATTTAAAAAGATTTAAATTTCAAACAATTGAGAGAAAGAAAAAAAAGTCCAGAGTGCTCTAAATTAAAACATCAAGAATAGTAGGAACACTTTTCTGGGGAATCCAAAATTTGAACACAAACTTTCAACTGGTGAAAGTTTTATATGCGTAGTTTCTTTGCTGCTAGCATGAGCCGTGGTTGCTTTGTAATTTTATGATAAACTAAACTTGCTCTTGTACAAATAAGGCACATCATCCTACTTTTATCTGTGGTGCTGTCAGGGTAATTTGTTCTATTTTATTTAATTTTTTTTTATTAAATCATTAATGAATTTTTGGAGCAAGTGATGTCACGAACTGGTGGTGGAGGACCCAAATGCAGGAGACCAAGCTTGGTGACAGGAACTAAAACATTTAATTAGCAAACTGAAACATGACAAAACTATGAGGAGAAACAAAACTGTAACAAAACAGAGCAGATGACCTGACAAGGATGAACAGAAACCAAGACACTTAAATAGGCTGAGGGCAATTAACTGAACTGAAGACAGCTGTGGATCATGAACCTGAAGGTGTAACTGACAAGGAAACCAAAAACATGACAAAGAAAACCAAACCACTGAATCCTTACAAGTGAAGTAATATAATTAGAAATCATTAATTGAAACCATCTTCAACAGTTGATTAAGCATTCTTTTTATCTTTATTTAATTTTTTAATTTTTATAACAAGGTAGTGCTGCAAAATAAAATAAAATAAGAAAATAAAAAAGGGCCCATATTCTGTCGATTGTCCAAGGTTGGTATTCCTTCCTCTGCTGATTAACAGCCGTCCTCTTGGTTTAACAGAGTTTTCAAGTTCTTTTTACTGTTATGTCTGCACACATTAGATTAAGGTCTGTATCCTTCTGTGGCTGTTATCAGCGGCGCTGAAAGTTGAGGTCAAGTTGTCTGCAGGTCAGAACTCTGCTGAAAATCAGGATCACTTCAGACTTTTGGAGAAAGCACTGATCCCAGGCGACATATTTCTTGAAATCATATTTGACTCTTTGATTTACTACTGCATTTGTTGGCTCAAACGTCCGTGATCAAACACTTCTCCAAGTCCTTCATAGTGTTAACAACCAGAACCTTGGACTGGTCCGGTAGATGGAGTGGTTTGACGTAAATCCTGCAGCCTTTAACCCAAGTGTTCTCAATCTGCTTACGCTTCCTGAGAAGCCTGGCATGTATGGCGATTTCAGCATTCCTTCTGGTCAGACAGGCGTTAAGATAAACAGCAGATCCCTTCAGATTTCTCCTTTAATTCATCAGAGCTAGCTTTTGATATTGATTCACAAACCTGATGAAGATCGCTGGTTTATCCGTCTCCTTTCTCCTGGGGACCGGGTGGCAGGTCTCAATGGTATTTAGGTCTAGGGAAATCACTTTAGACGTGAGAAATTATTCCACTTGATGTTCCGGAGACTCCATCGGTGCCCGTTTCAGAAGAACCGCTAGGAATGCTAGCGCTATAAGCATTAGTAATGTTAGCTCCAGCTGCATTTAGCTTTGCCTGAGGTTTAATCTGTAAACCAGTGAGAGTGACATTATTCATCCTTGCTTGTTATTCCACAGTCTTTTCTCCAGAATGTCGACCCGGTTATCTCGTTGCTAGTGAAACTCTCCCACTAGTTCCATGACAGGAGTTAGCTTTGCCTGGATCTCCTTAACTCAGGCCATGAAAGGATACGACGTAGCTTGGATATCATCAAACATTCTTTTAGGTTCATCATAGTCACCTGTTGCTTGGTTTTTCTTAGGGCTATGGTCAGCTCTCTTTTTCTGGAGAAAATCAACTTTTAAGCCACTTGAAGATATTTGTATAGCCTTCATGAGCCACACACGTTTGTGTAACCCGCTGTAACCCGGAACCGGAAAAAAGCAGAGAAACAGGTATTTTTTCAAATTCTTCACTCACAAGAAAGACTACTGTGTGTCTCCCAATTTTCACCTCTCTTTGCTACCAACTGTTTATTCTCACCGTGCTCTCACTGAAAGTGAGTCAGCAGGCAATCCCTGTTCACATCAGGGTGAGGTAAATGCCTAACAAGTAAGCCTAAAAGTTGGTTTTAATATAAAGCAGCTCACGCGCAGAAACAGTAATGCTATAGAACAGAGGTCCCCAAACGTTTTCAGACCAGGGATTGGTTTAATTTCAGACAAAATTTTCTCTGACCGATCCAAACGGGGCCAAAGTTAGCGTTTAGCTTCCAGTTTCTAAAAAACAAATTTTTATGATTTCCACTTTTCAGTGCACTTCCATCAAGCTGCTGCTTTAAGAATGAGTACTCTCTTGGAATATAAACCAAAACATTTCTTAAAAGGCTAAGTTTTCTATAAAGGCAGCCAAACATACATTTCCATCATTACCAACATTACCTTTATGGAATGGGATACAACTGGAAAAAAAGAAAACCTGGTAGGTATTAATCATCTCAAGGTGAAAGTTAATGGGTCAGGTCCTGCAAGTATCCACAATCGCTATTTATTGCGCCAAAAACGACAAATCTCCTTTCCTAATGGCTATTAAGTTATCAAGTTCTTGAGACGGAAAATAATTTCCGGGACAGTATGTACATACAAATAGCCCTGGGGAGTGTAGACGCACGTACATGACTGAGAAGAAAGTCAGACTTGTGTGTCATGGGTGAGATGGTGCAATGTCATCCTAAGAATAATAATGTCATGCCCTAAAGCAGCCCTGCATCTGGCTGAAGTGAAATGTTATCTGTCAGCCCCGGTCTTGTCCGATTGTCTTGGAAATTCTATTTTAAACGATGAAAACATTGGAAATTTCCGCCTGTTGGTTAGCATAAACAAAAAATAGACTTAATAGAGAACATTTTTATTCTATATCGTTTTATTTGTTTTCATAGGAATTTCGTTGCAAAGCTTTGAAGCCCTATCCCGGTGTTTTTTTGATCTATTGTCAAAGTATTACAAGCACTCTTTCTGTAAAAGCCTGTGTTGTTTTTATAGGAAATAGTTTCTGCAAAGTGGCAGTAGTTCATTAAAAAAAAATTACCTATGAATTGTGGGCGGGATCATTGGCCTAGAGCAACCCCACCCCTGCTTCCCATCCTCCATATCTTAAAGCTTTCTGTTTACACGCTCATGCTAACTTACAACCCCCGCACCCCCAATCTATCATAAACTGTAGAACCGACAACCAATATTAGAGCTATCCAGCCGTACAGTTTAGAGCCAGAGGTCATGTCAGACGAGGAAAATTAAGACGTTCATGAATCTAGTCGTCTATAGGTGGATGCATTAGAATGAAGCGGAGCAGAGAGCTTGTCGCCCGTCAATCGTATTTTCGACGTAATATATATGATCTTTTTCAAACGTCCTTTTCAAACATTCTTTGATTAAATAAATATGAATGACTACTGTATGAAACCAAATAAACTGCAAACACGCAAGATATTTAAACACACTTTAAATATCTTGTTTGATTTGACAAAGATGTCAGGTAATTGTGACAATTTTAGTAATTTTTTGTTAAACACCAAGTGGGTGTTGGGTCAGGTGAAAACAAGATACAGTGTTTCATGCAATCTTAACCTGGTTAATCATATGGAGCTGCATGTACAGAAAAATATTTTTCTTTTTTCCAGAATAAAAAAAAAACAGGTATGTAAAAGGTGGAACCTTTCATATGATTACATATTTTGCCAACAAACCATGTAGACAAACAATGATTGATGCAGGATGATACTAAGCACACATTTCCATAAAACAAACAAGGCTCTTGAATCCCCATGTCTTAAAAATGCATTTTCTGAACATCACACTGAAGCAGTTCACTTAATCTATTGGCTGAGCAAAATAAAAAAAAGAAAATTTACATTTACTGGTTGTCAGCATCCGACATTATGTTATTGAAACCCAGGTATTCATTTAAGTCCAGTGACCTCCAAAATGTGAAGTCAGGCATGGGTGCCATTTATATGCACTTAAAAGATCAATCGTTGTGGTGGGGGAGTGACAGCTTAAAGTCCAGGTGCTGGAGACTTGGAACCAACTGGAAAACAATAAAAAAAATTATTAAAAAATACAGTCACCAAAACTACTTTATTTAATCCACTCATATCTGATAGGTACTGAAAAATGATGATCGTAAGTAAAGGCTGTGTCATACAGTCGCTACGCACATTTTGTACATATTGCACGGATAAAAATTGAATTGGTTGGTTCAAAAAGGGCCCAAGTCCACAATTTTTCAAAACAGAGAGATTATTTGTTCTATGGTCTTCAAGGAAAAAGCTATCTGATTATGTGAAAAAAAAAGTCCCAAGTCCGTTGTAATGTATTGACATGTAAAATGCATTAGTGCAAAATTCCTGGACTTGGGCCTCTCTTGCATGGGTTTTGCTATAGTAGCTATAGTTATTCAATATGGCATCATCCCTGTTTAATTCAAGAAGGGCCCAAGTCCAGAGACTTTAGTTTGTTAGTCCTCTGAAATTATAAAAGTGAGGTGCTTCAAATTATAGCATTTGTAAGCTATGAACTGGTGCTACATCTGGGTAAAGTATTAATTCTTCTGCCCTCAGCCAAATGTAATGATTCAGCTTATGCAGCGAGCTAAACACAAAGGGCTTCAAACAACTCCACAGACTTGCTTTACTTGAGCCACTTTTAATTTTGTAAAAAGATCATCGCTTCTCACAGGGTTCTGAATACATCAAAGAGCTGTACTTTTCATGCATGCGCACCAATCTCCAACACGCAGCACGTGCCTCTCTTCCCAAACCAAGCTTCCCACGTTACGTACCGTATGTGGCCACTAGATGGCAGCGTAAGACATAACCTTTTGACTTTACAATGAACTTTTTAATCTTACTGTCCCAAATAAAAAAAAATTACAATTAAACCCATTTAACCAATAACAAAAACATAAAACACTGGGGGAGACAGAACATTAATCATTTGGTGTAGCCTCCTTTTAAGCTATGTAATTAAAATTATTTCCTGGAAAAACAAACCTCTTGGACTTGGGCTCCTTTTGAACTAAGCGATTCAATTGGAGCAATGGATTGACAATGAGAAGAGTTGGGAGAAGCTTCTCTACTGTCACCATTCGACTGAGTGCAGTAACGCTTGCAGAGGAAGCTTTACCTTTCGGTTTCGTGTTATGAAACGCCATTATTTTTCCATCCGGGAAAGGATTACGGTGCCGCAGCAACCCCAGTGGATTACAATAAAAAGCTGTTCATCTTCCTCCCCTACTTCAGTAAAAAGATCCAGCCCGACCGAATCAACAACATGGACGGGACACCGCTCACTTTTAACATCCCGGTGAGTCACGCTACTTTTAACATCCCGTTGAGTCACGCTGTCAAGAACGGGAGCATCACGGTAGCGATACGTACAACGGGGTACCAGAAGTCGACTTGTATTGTTGTGGGAGGCAGCGCCAGGGGAGTTACACCATAGTCCGGGGGTCGGCAACCCGCGGCTCAGGAGCCACATGCTCTTTAGCGCTGCCCTAGTGGCTCCCTGGAGGATTTTCAAAAATGTTTGAAAATGTAAAAAGATGGGGGAGAGAAATATATATTTTTTGTTTTAATATGTTATCTTTATTAGGAAAAACAAGACACAAACATTCTTAACGTTTTCCAATGCTGTAAGAATGAGTAGAATAAATATTACATTTCAACATTTCTGTCAAAGATTTGCGTCATAGCCAGGGACACACGTTTCTACCAGCAGGGCAGCGAACCGCTAGTGGCTGATGTAAATGAACCACCGTCAGTTCCGTGCATTGCTTTGTAACAATTCACCCTCCACTCAGCGAGGGGAACATCACAACGCCGTTCTACGGCTGGGGCATTAAATATCAAGACAATCTGCTCTCTAATATACTCATAACCGTTTGTTGTGCAGCTGTGTATTGTGTGAGCATGACAAACGTACATTAAACACTTCGCCCAACACTCAAACATCAAAAACCCAATTTCCCTAAATACACAATATATACAAAAACCCACAGTTCAAACCCAAGTCCCGCAGTTTTGCTAGCAAAAAAAAAGAACTGTTCTGGAGGAAAAATGAGTGTTCGACAGTCTCGCGCGTTTGGTGGGAGGCCGCCCGCCTCACTCCTGGAACGCATTCCACCCGTCAAAAAAGCTGACACAGATCCTCGTACCGGACGATCCGAGCTCTTTGGAAAAATATATTCAGTAGGCAAATAATCCGAGCTGGGAAAGGTAATCCGTATGAGAGATCGCTTGCTCCTCTGCGCTTCTGCAGCTCTGTCAGATGTCTGCAGGCGCCGCAAAAGCTGTTCTGTCATTCGAGCGCAAGCGGACTGTCTTTGCCAGAGATGTACAACAAAGAAGAGAAGACGATGCTGCTGCGTTTTACCTTTGCACTGACTTGCTTGGCATTTGCACAGAAATCAAACTCAACTGTATTAATTTGATTTTATATACTTTACCTTTTCAAAAGGCTGCTGTTTTCTTTTTTATAAACCCAGGCTGCGTTTTATTGCACTCTGTTTAGTTCCCAGAGAGGGGCACGTCAGTCACGTTCAATTTCGTTGTTTATTGTTCGAGTCCTCAAAATAAAAAGGACATTAAAAATCGGAATTCTTTATTACATTTCTTTAATTTTTTCCAAGCAATGAAACATAATTCATTGATATGCAATGCAGTTAAACTTGAACAACAGAGCAGTCACGTGACGCGTTGTTCCCCGCTGAATGCACTTCAGCTAATATAGATACATATTGCACGCGTTGCCTTCATTATAAGGCTTAAGTAGGGCGTTTAATATTTTGCGGCTCCAGACATGTTTGTTTTTTGTTTTTTTCGTCCAATTTGGCTCTTTCAACATTTTGGGTTTAGATGTCTGTTTGCACTGCTTTCGAAGTGCAGAAAAGCCGACATCATCATTGATGAGGAGCTGCACGGCAACAAGACGTACTCTGACAATGTCAAAGGGGAATCTGGCATGTTTCATACAAATTTAGCCCACCTGTTCATTTCAGATACAGAAGATGAGGACTTTGATGGATTTTTGGATGCTGTTTTATGACTGAAGAAAAGAAAATGTCATGGTGCCCGGATCAGTTCCCCTCCCCTCCTCCAGCTGTTCCTCTCCTAACCACCACCAGCTGTCGTCACTCAGCCTCATCAATCCCTGCAGTTAAAAGGAGACCTCATCCACCAGTTCATCGCCAGATCGTTACCCCTTTATGGTGACTAGCCTGGTCTCAAGTCAGATTTTGCGCTGCACTCTGTCTTGTGTCTCGTCCGTGACTAACCTTGCTCTCCTGCTTCAGGATACCTCTGCCACGAGTGACGTCAGTGGAATTCAGGACCCACTTCACGGAGCACCGCTGGAGAACCTCCACCACGCCGACCGCGTTCGTACCTCCTGCCACGCCACAAATCACAACCGCCTCTGGATCACCCTCGGACCACCGGACCTCCTTAGAAATATAATAAACTCCTTCTTACCTGTCACTTACCCGTCTCATTCTCTGGGTTCCAGCGCTTGGGTCCGCCACGCTTAGGAAATCATGACAGAAAAATCACAACCAACTCAGTTTTGCTCCCGCTGCCTTTTTTTAACACACACTAGCACGCATGTTTTATCGGTCTGTTTTAACATGCCCGGCTTACAACCTGGTGAGCCTTTTTTTTGTGTCAAATATCGTTAAATCACCCATAACTGAGACTGTGCCCTATAACCCAGTGCGCCCTATGTTCATGAAAAGACGGTACCGGTCTATAAAATTTTCTTAAGTAAAAATGACCGTGAATGAACCGATCAATTTACTCTTGTCTAGTGATTTTCTGCCTAATTTTAGTGTTCTTTTACCATTTTTAGGCTACCTCCTTGTGTAGAATCTGTATCTTAAAAGAAAGGGAAAACCAAAGTGGTTGCATAACAGTGAGAATAAATTTCCACTATTGTTCTCATGCTTCCATGCTAAGAGATGTAAAAAGAAATGTAAAAAGGAAGAAATGTAAAAATCTCTTCCCAATTTTATAGGTGTTGCCTCAGCACCAAACCTTACCTGTGTGAGCACCAGGCAAGTCTTGAGTTCTAAAATGATCTCACTACAACAATGGAGAACAGTGGCGGTTTTTGATATGGGCGATGTGGGCGGTCGCCCAGGGCGGCACTTCATAGGGGGCGGCATTTGCTTTATTCAAAGAGGTAGCTTGAAACTTTTAAGTTGAAATTGCTTCAGTAGCCGACATTTAATGCTTATACTTTGGCACATCAGACTTTTAATAATGTCTTCCTCCTATTTCCTCTTCACACTTATGGTGCAAAAAAAAAAAAAAAGAATAATTCAAAGTGAAACAACGTAAAACAGGCACATGAAAAGGATTTAGGTAGAACAAACATCCGTGCTCAACCCAATTTCGACAAAAGCAGGCAAATTATTTCCCACAATTCTTTGCTCCGACACAGCAGACCCGATGCGCACGTGACCCCCGCCCTCTGCTGCAAGACGCTTGCGGCCACACCTCTTTGCGGTAGTCTTTGGAACATAAGTAAAAAAACTCGAGAGGGGAGCGCAATTCTCCGGTGGCTGGGTGAATCACACTAACAGGTGATTGGGAGTCTTTTTCTATCTGACAATCAACTCTGGGCCGCAGCTGCGCCTCCCGTCATAGAGACGGAGCCGCGTGTGTCAGAGGGAAGGGGAAGGGGGGGGGGGGGATGAGCGCGGACCATTTTTTATGGATTGAGTTTTTTTGGAGGATTTCTACTGTTGGTGTTGCACAAATTTAGGGAAATGCCAAATATTTTTGGAGTAATCCCAATGATGAGTTCTAAGATTTAGTCTTTAATGTTTTATAAGACCTAAACATATTAATCACAATAAGTTTTATTTTAGATCTAATCCCTCTGATATGTTTCACAAAGACACACAAAGGACGTCACACATTAAGAAATTGTTGCTAAAAATGAAGCAGGAGTCCAGCTCTAAAAAAAAAATGCTCTAAAGAATGATGAAAGAGCAAAAGAAATGGAATTATTTGATATGTAATTTCTTATTAATATTTCCAGGCTTTCTTTGTTTTGTCCTGCAGCATGTTCATATTTGTATAATTTTGACAGAATACATTTCTATGGAGAACAAAATATTAGAAGTTATTTAAGGTTTAACTTGAGTTATTCTGGATTAATGTTCCTGTTTTTATTCATATTTATGTTCAAAAAGTTCAGTTTAAAAGGTTTAAAAGTTTAGCTTTAGTGTGTTCAGTAAATGTTTATCTTCTTCGGCCCAAAACCTTAAGCCTGTTTTAACTTAGGCCCCTGTGTGACTGAGTTAGACCCCCCCCTGTAATACGAGTCTAGAAAATTCATGAATTTTTTGAGTAAAATGGCTAAATAGAAGATAGGGAACACAACAGGATGTTGTCAAATTTTGTATGTGTGCGGGGGGGGGGGGGCGCTGGTGGGGTTACTCGCCCAGGGAGTAAGTTAGTGTAGAACCGCCACTGATGGAGAATGTCATGGTTACGTTAGTACTGCTGCATCCTATTGCAGCCCACCTTTCCTGGTCTCGCTGTTGGCTGATTTTTTTCTAAGCTTTTTATTTATTGTTTAAATAGTGCACGGTTTTGCATCCTGATTGTCTGGAGACCTGGACAATCAATCCCCTCTATGCCATGTCTCCTGCACAGAATGCAGTCACCATAGTTCTTCAGTCGCTACGAGATCTTTTGTTTATTCTATATAACTGGACTAATTTTTTCTATGACAGTTTGAGCTTTGTGAGTGTAAATGAGAGAAAAGTGTGGAAATTTTCATGTCTGTCAGAAAAAAAAAAGAATGTATAAAGTGAAGACCTGTAATCTGTCTTCACTATCGTAAATTATTTTTAGAATGCAATTCCTGTGGTAAACAAGGGAACACTGTAATGAAAAAACAAAGATAGCTGCCATTCTCCATACTATAAACAATAGATTTGAATGATACATCAGATGCATTCCTGTGTCCGTCATTGGTTTGATTCTGATAACACTGCAGTCTATCCAGAGTTTGAATCACAGTCTTGAGTGCTCCATAAACAGGGATCATCACAGCACCCACGGCGACTCATGCTCATAAGGTCCACATTTAGCTGCCCCAAACCATTGCTCACTTCAAGACCATTGCTGGTGCTTTTAGCTGCAAGGTCAGAAAGCCATAGCTCATCAGTAGTGGACTATTTACATTACACTCTATTTACAAAAGGGGCAGCCATTGAACGCACGTTAAAAGTTAAACCAGTTGAATTTTGATCAGAAACTGGACGTCTGGGCATCATCCTGTTCCATTCATGGAAATGCCTACCATTTTTAAATTGATAATTGAAGGATAAATCAATAATTGCGGTTTGTACCTTGTTGGAATTGTACAACACCAAGTCTTTCATATATTGGAATGGAACTGTGAAAGAAAAAACCCTGGAGCAAGATTTGCACCACTGACTTTACACACCAAGCCTCTTCTAACTGCAAGTACATTTGCTAGCATCGGTAGCAACAGTTCAGTGTAAACACTATATACTAAAAGCGGATGTAACCCTTGTGCTATCCTAGGCACTTTAACATTGGGAGTTGGGTCATCTAGACCCACTAGACAGTGCGCAAAACCATTTTTCTTCAAGGATTTGTGATCTTCACTGGTGTCCATGGATTACAGGAAATCTTTCCACCTTCATCCACCTTTGTCATGGTAGGGAGAACAAGTCAATGCAAGGGTGGGGTCATCTAAGATAGCCCAAGGGTTAAGTAGGCCAATTCAGCACATTCTTGTTTTAGTGTTTGTAGCCTTAAAAAAAATCACCCCTGATGGTAGTGAAGCTTTGACACAGTCTAATGGTTTCATTCATTAATTTATTGATCTCCTGCTTTGATCTCATAATGTTTTCCTACATTTCCTTTCCAGATTGCACTAATTAGGTCCATCACCCATTTCTGTCCATTCATGTCTTTCACCTTGACAATCCAAAGTCTAAACATCAAAAGACTTTATTTTTGGAAGACTTTGAATACTGAATATTCTACTCTTTAAATAAATCTGGCTTTTCTTTAAATAAGGCTTTGAAAAAGTCTCCCTATTGAAATAGTTTTCAACAAAAAACATTATGAAAAAGTTTTAGATTTTGTCGAAAAGCTGTCATTTTTTCATCAGAATCCTATAAAATTTTGAATAAAGAACAAATATGCATTCTAAGTTTGTGACAAAAAAATGGGGGTGTTTACTCACCCAGCCTCACATGGCTGATGCAATAGCCACCCAATTACACCATCCAGGTTCTGAATTCATGACACACAGAGGGGTGCACCGTGGGAAGCCAGGGTTTGTCAACCACTCACTCTTACTGTAAGCTGACACAAATCTACTCTGCTGAGCCTTATCAAATTTACATTTTGCATTAGTAATTGCAAGTATAATACGTTAAAATGACGTTTTTTAAGTGCTTGGAACCGTTATATATATATATCCGTTTGGAGACAGTAGACAGACATGCGGCTGTTTGCCATGTTCAAGGACATGTTGAGGCACGACAGTAAAGATTTTAGGAAGTCCAACTGTGACTTTTCTTGGCAGGCTCGGTGAGACATCTGCAACCTCTGCCCTTCAAGTGAGGGATTTAGATAGGTGAGAATGGGGAGTGAAAAAAAATGGAGTCATTTAAGGTGCAAGTCAAATTGTTTTTGTTTTGCTGAGAGCCCGTCTGAAAGTTGAAGGTTTGATTTCTTCCACAATTACTGATCACAGTGGTTAGCGCTCTTCCCTCACAGCAAGAAGGCCCCTGGTTCAAGTCCCAGCTGGGGGAGCTGAAATAGAACATCAATGGGGGACCTTTCTGTGTGGAGTCTGCATGTTCTCCCTGTGCATGAGTGGGTTTTCTTCTCTGGCTTCCTCCCAATGTCCAAAAACATGCTTCAGAGGTTAATTGGTTACTCTAAATTATCTATAGGAGTATGGCTGAGTGATTGTGGCCCTGCAACAGACTGGTGACCTGTCCAGGATGTCCCCTGCCTTCATCGCAAGTCAGTGGGATAGGCTCTGGCAGCCCCATGAACCCAAAAGGGAACAAACAGATCCCAGGATGAATGAATGAATAACAGCTTAACAATTTTTCAGTTTCAGCTTCCTATTTTAGAGAAAATGCAGATAAGCGGAACAATGGACAGACATCTCATTTAATACAGCAAGTTTTATTAAAGTCAACACAAAATCATGCATCAACTTCTTTCTTTTTTTCTAAATTCCAAATATAAATTGAGTGACTAAAGTCAATCAACTTAATCAACTTGAATATGAAGCTATAGACTCAAATTCACTTAAACAATTTAAAGAAACACAAAGTTAAATAAAAAACACCAGAAAACCAAAGATAGTGAAACCTGACACAAAAAAGAACATTTAACCAGGGACATAACTGGTATATCCAATCCAATCCAATATTTATAAACGGAAAAACATTATTTTTGTGGGTGCAGAACTAGTGTTTTTCTTTTAATTACTTAATTTCAACTTTTACTTTTCTTAATGTCTTTTGAGTATATCATAATTTTAAAATCTTTAACACCTAATATGTCACCGGCGAAATCTCATTGAAACACACTCTTTGGCAAACCATAACTCTTTTATGTGATCAACGTAAATTAAATAAGCTGATTTTGGCCTGGAAAAAAGCGGCTTTGCATATCGACTTTGCATCCTCATGCAACACGTAAAGCATTGCAGCCACTTTTCTCAAAGACAGAATCCACTTATTTACATTGAATGCGTAAACACGTCACTAGTGTAAGGCCATGTCACACAACCACTATGTGCATTTGTTTAATTTACACGTAGAAAATATTATTATAAATTGATGTAATTGATGCACAAATTGAGACCAGATTTGGCTTTTACGTTGATTTACTTGTTCTTTGCGCGTTTTATTCGTACTTCTTCTGAGGTTTTAATGTTGTTCATTTGTGATATATCTTGCCCTTCGGATCAACCAATGCTCCAGCTGTGTTCCAGGCCCTAGTCAACGATATCCTACATGATTTCCTTAACCGCTTTGTCTTTGTAAGTGCTGCTGATGGAAGTCCACTTACTGTTATCCATCACCAAACTGCCCCCGTTCCTTTCTGTGTTTCTCGCAACCATGTTGAAACCCTGCAATTTTATGTTTTTCATTCCAGTCAGATTATTTTGGGTTGCCCATGGCTTTGTCAACACAATCCTCACATTGATTGGCAGTCAAATAGCATAATAAGCTGGAGTCCCTACTATCACTCCACCTGCCTTCGCTCCCTTCGCCCTGACCTGCGTCTTTCTTCTCCACCTGCAGAGCTCCCAGATCTGTCCGGTGTTCCCCCCATCTATCATGACCTTGCAACCGTCTTTAGTAAACAGAAGGCTTCTGCTCTTTCTCCTCACAGACCGTATGACTGCCCCATTGAGCTTATTCCAGGGGCCATTTTGCCCACGTTCCGACTCTACAGCCTCTCTAAACCTGAACTTCAGGCCATGGAACTCTACATTAAAGAATCTCTGGCTGCTGGTATAATCCGTCTGTCTTCCTCTCCCCTGGGAGCGGGTTTCTTCTTCGTTGAGAAGAAGGACAAGACAAAATTCGATCTTGTATTGATTACCGTCAGCTTAATAAGATCACAGTCAAGAATAAATACCCTTTACCCTTATTTAACTCAGCTTCTGAATACCTTCAAGGTGCTTCGGTGTTTAGTAAGTCGGATCTTCAAAACGCCTATCGCCTGGTTTGAGCACGGCAAGGGGATGAGTGGAAGACGGCTTTCAACACCCCCCTGGGTCACTTTTTTTTTTTTTGGGTCACTTTGAGTACCTGGTCATGCCCTTCGGATCAACCAATGCTCCAGCGGTGTTCCAGGCCCTAGTCAACGATATCCTACGTCATTTCCTTAACCGCTTTGTCTTTGTCTATCTGGATGACATCCTTCAAAAATATTCCACTTCTCTGGAGACCCATTGTCAACACGTTCGCTTGGTCCTCCAGATGCTCCCTGAAAATAAACTTTTCGTAAAAGTCAAAAAATGTAAATTTCATGCACCCAGAGTTTCATTCCTGGGTTTCATCCTTGAAAAGGGGAGCATAAATATGGACCTTACCAAGGTCTCTGCTGTTAAGGAGTGGCCCCAACCAACTCCTCGAAAGGACCTGCAGTGCTTCCTTGGATTTGCCAACTTTTACAGTCGCTTTTTGCGCAATTATAGCAGCATTGTAAACCCTCTGACTAATTTGACATCTACCAAGACCCCTTTCTTATGGAACCAGGAGGCTGAGGACACCTCCACCACCTTAAGGACCGGTTTTCGTCAGTTCCTATACTGGCCCATGCAGATCCAACCCGTCAGTTTGTGGTTGAAGTTGACGCTTCTGATACCGGGGTAGGGGCGGTTCTCTCTCAATGAACTGATGACGGTAAACTCCACCCATGTGCCTTTTTTTCTCGCAAACTGTCTACCTCTGAATGTAATTATGACGTGGGGAATCGAGAACTGTTGGCCATTAAATTGGCCCTAGAAGAATGGCGCCCTTGGTTGAACATCCTTTTTTAGTTTAGACAGATCATAACAATCTGGACTACCTTAGTGCTCCTAAGAAACTCAACCTACGTCAAGCTCATTGGGCCTTATTCTTCAGTCAGTTTAATTTCACTGTCTTTTTTAGTCCAGGATCACGTAATCGCAAGCCAGACGCCCTATTTCGGTTACACACCCCTAACGATCCTAACCCCTCGGCTGGTTCCATTCTTTTACCTTCATGTGTAGTGGCCAGCCTTACTTGGGAAATCAAGGCAGCTTTTCGGGATGCTTTGGCCACGGACCACGGAGGTGGTCCTCCCAACCGCCAATACGTCCCTTCAGCGGTTCGGCCTCGGGTGTTGACGTGGATCCAGATACATAGATAGGTAGGTAGGTAGGTAGGTAGGTAGGTAGGTAGGTAGGTAGGTAGGTAGGTAGGTAGGTAGACTTTAATAATCCCGAAGGAAATTTTAATCCATTCCTCTCATTTCTCTTGCCACCTGGGTTTTCAGCGCACTCTGTCACTGGCTCAACGCCGTTTCTGGTGGCCCAACATTGCCTCTGACACTAAGGCATTCGTTGCCGCCTGTACTGTCTGTGCCACCAACAAGTCCACCCATCAAGCACCCGCTGGTCTTCTCCAACCTCTGCCTTTCCCCTCTCGACCATGGCCTCACATTGTGGTAGATTTTGTCACCTGTCTTCCCTCTTCTAAGGGAAACACTGTCATACTCACCATCGTCGACAGTTTTCAAAAGCATGCCCAAGCTACCTACCGCAGCTGAAACAGCTACTGCCCTTGCTAATCATTTGTTCCGTCTCTATGGCATCCCCTCCGATATCGTCTCTGAGCGTGGGCCCCAATTCACTTCCCAGGTTTGGAAATGTTTCTGTCAAGCTCTAGGAGCCACTGCCAGCTTGTCCTCTGGTTTTCATCCACAAACTAACTGTCAGATGGAACGCTCTAACCAGGACTTGGAGTCCGCCCTTCGTTGCGTTTGCTCCCAAAACCCCTCCACTTGGTCAGATTTCCTCGCCTGGGTGGAGTACTCCAATAGCCATTCTCAATTTGAAGATTCTCTGGAATACCAGCCTCCCCTTTTTCCCTCTAAGGGGGTTGGATTTGGCGGTTCCTTCAGTAACAGCCCATATCCGCAATTGTCACAAGATCTGGACTGCCACCAAGCGATCTCTCATCCGGGTTTCAGAATGTACTAAGACTGCAGCGGACAGACGTCGCATCACTGCCCCTGTCTGTACTCCCAGACAAAAGGTCTGGCTTTCGACCAAGGACTTACTTTTGCTCACGGAATTCCAGAAGTTGTCCCCCCGTTATGCTGGTCCAATTTAGATTGACTCTATTTTTAATCTGGTTTTTGTCGAGCTTCGTCTTCCCCGCTCCATGAGAGTCCACCCGGCCTTTCACGTCTCCCGCCTCAAGCAAGTGGTGACCAGTCTGCTGTGCCCTACGTCCATGCTTCCTCCGCCCGCCCGACTTGTGGGTGGCCATCCTGCCTTCTCTGTTTGATGCATCCTTGATGTTCACTGCCGGGGCCGTGGTTTTCAGTTTCTTGTTGACTGGGAGGGCTCTGCACACCTGTTCTGCATCCAATCAGTCAACCTATTTCAGTCCATCACGCCTTCCAGCCTTTGTCGGTTTGTGTGATTCCTTGAAGGACTCTTCGATCAAAGCCAAATCCTACGTCTAAGCCAGGGGTCGGCAACCCATGGCTCCGGAGCCACATCTGGCTCCTTTATCCTTCTGTTGTGGCTCCCTGTGACTTTGGAAAATAATGAGTATTTTATAATAATTAAATTTTATTTTATTTTGTTCATTTTTCATGGCATTTCAAAGGCGCTGCTGGCTCCGCACAAAGCGCGAGCCACGTAAAAAACAGCTTCGTAATGAGCTCGTATTTATCAGGCGAGAAATGCAGAGCTGATAGCAGGAGGAGACACGCGGGACGGCTTCAATAAACACTCCGGTCGTCTGCCGGGAACTTGACGTGCTGCGGGGCAGAGACCAACTCGCTGATGACAGAGTTTGCGCCAGTGTGTGCCAGATAGAGTCACAGTTTTCCAGCCCAAAAGTCATCTGAAGACCGCCAGACCCAGCCAAAAACCGCCTAACACAGCTTTTGTTGATGTTTTTTCTCGTACTGGACTGATTTAGTAAAATAAAAGATTTTTCTAAATAAAAGATAGTTCAGACTAATAATAAAATGTGTGCAATATTGAATATTTCCTCAGCGCGCCACCTTCTTCCATTCATTTGCTTAACCCGCTCTATCCCCGCTATAACCTGCGTCCGGCTCTTTCATCCGTGTGCTGCGCTGGAGCGCCCTGACTATCGTGTCAACCTATGATGACTGTATTTTGCGCTCTCTGTGTAGATTACACTGAGGAGCGCGAGGGAAATAAATCTCAGCTGCAGAGGATGTGAACACGTGAACAGGTAGAGAGGAAAAGCAGGTGGAGAGGCGGAGGAGGGGCTTTGGCTTCAAACTCTGTCAGAGAGATGCAAACACGGGCGTCAGATTGAGACGCAGCTTTCACTGCAGGAGTTGATTAAGTAGAAAATATGAAGCAAACAAACAATTTCCTGAGATTCTGGTAGAAGAAATATAATTTTCTGTTTTTTTTAAGAATGAACAGTATCAGAAACATTTTCCTTTTTTTTTGGAACACTGCCCATTAGGATAAATCTGTTCAGTTTGCAGCATTTTAGAAGAGCAGAAATATGAACAAGGGCAGTCATGTAGGAACTTTTTATAAAAAAAAAAAAAAAATGAAGCTCATAAGCTGCCCTGCAGGAACTTTCTATAAGGAGGAAATCAAGAAAAATAATATAAAAAAAACTAATTTAGCTAAAGCTGCTCCACACTCTAAAAAAAATACACTGGGCCAACTTAAAAAAATTGAGGTAACAATTTGCATTGATCTTTTTGAGTTATCCCAACTCTAGTCAGTATTGAGTAAATTTCCTTCAACTTTTTGAGTTTGATTAACTTAATTTTATTTAGTCCCACAAACACAAATTATTTTTTATTTTTAAGTAAAAGCTTCTGGTGAATTTAAGTTAGCAAGTTATTGAATTTAAGCTACTTCAACTTATTTGTTTTCTTTTACTTTTACTCAAAAAAGTCCATGCAAATTGTTACCTTAATTCTTTCAGCATTGTAAACTTAATTCAATCAGTTGAGACAACTCCACCATTCTAGTTTTTATCTTCCATTGTTTATTATGAAAAGAAACAGTATTTTTCAAACAAACACCTTCCAATATTTCACAAAATTGAGAAACAATAATCCGCCTTTAATACTTTTCTCGTTGCTTCTCAAAAATTAAAGATTCAAAAGAATGTAAAGATTGGTAGTGACTTTAACAATATTTAATCTCCTGCATTGTGTAAAAAGTAAAAGAAATACTTCGGTGACAAATAAAACCTTCAAAAGTCAAACATAAAACATTTTTGGTAGACTTACTATTGAAACTGCTACATGCATATCAGCAACAAAAATTCAGGAGCACAATAACAGATTTTAAAGCACAGGTGTAAATATTCCAGGCAAAAGGGCTGATGCCCTGCTGGTTTTCCAGGTGTCCTTGATGTACTTCCTTTTAATCACCTGGTCACGTGTGTTCAGCCAATCAGAGGCAGAAAAGAGGACGTTGGTGGAAACAAAGAAACTGAGGCTCTCACTTCCTCCAAAGTCCTTTTTTTCTACATTCTTGCTGGACATACCAGACTAGGCGAACATGATGCAGAAAGATCTGGAAAACCAGCAGGACGTCGGCCCTCCAGGCATGAAGTTTGACACCACTGTTTTAGAACACTTACTGCCAAGTAGTTCTTCACCCTTTCAGGGCATCAAGCTCAAAGAAAACTCTGAAAGACCTGCAAGGTGTTCCGTAGACTTTATATATCAGTCCCATAAGCAAGGCACAGGCTCTGGGTACATCCAGGTCTCCAAGGACTTCTGTTTCCTCGATCACCACTCCTGGATGAACTGGTGTAGTCCCTCTTTCGATGGAAATTTTCAAGACTTCTCTGGTGATGTCAGCATCTTCATCCTAAACAATGTTTGAAGTCCAAAGAAAAAGAGATCAAGTGTCTTATAAGTCCTCTACCTACCACCAGTTCTTTGAAAAGATCTTCTTCCTTTTCATTTAGGTAGACAACCAAGGACTGAATAGCAGCCTCCCTTTTCCTTTCAATGGAATGATCCTGTAGAGAGAAGAGGAAAACTTAATATGTATGAACGGATTAAAACTTACAATGTCAAGTGGCAACTAATGCGTTTTTACCTCTTCCACCATAGTCTTAATATGCTGAAAGTCCATTTTTGTGGCTCCTCTTGTGGAAACCAGGGACATTATTTTTGAAGAGTAATGGTCTACTTTTGACATGGATGTTGCCCCCATAGTGGTGATGCGTTTAAATCCTTCATTAATCTGTTTAGAAATAAGTAAAACATGAAAAGTTACAATTCACTTTTGTACATTCATCTACACAGTAAATGTTTTAAGTAAAATATTTTCATGAGCAGCATCAAAAAGAGCATGCCATATGTATCTGACATCACTGACTGGTGGTTCTTTTTCTTAAATTAATTTACATAAACATCACTGTTGATAATTGGGATTTACAGGTTAGACCTGAAAAACTATAAGAAAACTGTTTACAAAAATAAAAACGGTTAACATTTTATTTAACCTGGTTTACAAAGGAGACAAAAAGGCTTGAAATGAACTTGGAGCAGCTTTTTAAATGCTAAACTATAAGGTAAAAAATGTATTTCAAACTAAAGCTGGGGTGAAGAGTAAAAACAGAACCATTTTCCAACTGTTCAAGAATGATCCTTCTGGAATTTTTGTTTTAATAACTTTACAAAAGAATATACAACCACCACCTAACTATGGGGTTCAAATTTTAAGTAAACATCCAGGACTGTGCAGAACTATTTGGTCCCTAAGACCATAATCTTTCTTGCCAAATATATATACGCATATGTTTTGAGATAAAATGAGGGTTTGCAGGAAAGGTGCGGATAAGGGAGAAGTGTATATCACTGATATACACTTGCTTTAGTTGGAGAACAAATAAACTGTACTCAAATACTAACTTACAGAAAAGCAATGTTCCAGATATGACTCATTATGCAGTTAAGCTTAAGAGGAAACTAATTAACAGATAGAGTGAAGTAAAAGATTCAAACTTACAAAATGTCTCTCTCCTACAGGCAAATAACACCAGAACTGGATAAATAGCCCCACCGAGCCGTTCAATTTGCGACACCTGACGCAGACAGAGCCGTTACTTAGTCAGTGATTCTCCCGCCAGGCAAGGATATTCAAACGCTAACGTTGTGTGTTTGCAACAGTGAGATGAATTCAACATGTCAGAAAAACGAGAACAACTATGCGAGAAGGCAGTTTATTGTTGACATTTTTTCAGTTGAACTTGAGATCAAAATGACACCGAATGCTTAGTTCTAGTCTTGTTAAAATATAACATAGCCCCCCCCCCCCCCCCGATGAATTCAGTTGCTAGCTAAAAAGTCGACGTTAGCAAGAAAACAG